>OY856415.1:501187523-501625023 GCA_963693085.1 Alisma plantago-aquatica
GAAAAATATATTGTAAATATTACCAAATTAGTAGAAAAAGATACAAATATACATCTGTAATGACTGAAACTACTATTGATGTAACACAACTATTTGGGAGATAATTTATCCATCTAAATGGTTATAGTGCGAAACTATAGAAAAGTAACTATTTTTGGAGCAAATAACCTACCCGTGCATGTATTAAAAATACCATATATATACATAGGTATATATATGCATATATATGTTGTGGTAATGATTCTGTTGTTTGAATAGATGTTATACATGTTCTTCCTATTCATTAAAGGATAAGTGACATGTTAATTCTATCAAGTAATAACTGCAATGCTTCTGATATAGAATAATGTTCTAATCTGTTAGACATTAAAATATTTGCTGTCAAATAGATATGATTCTCATGTTCATATTCATCTTCTCAAGTTGCAATAATAATGTTTCTGGCGGAGAGTTATATCTCTCGCTGGGGCAATTTTTATAATTGTCTCACCCCCGTGGGAACCACATTTTTAGGTGGACGCGGACGAGGAGACAGGAATCCTTCAGGAGGTGAAGGACATCAGCAGTAGCAGGGACAGCAGTAAAGTCTCAGGTGGAGTCATTGACTGTCATGTCATGTTCAGATGTATATAGAAGTCCTATGTGTTGTCTCTGTACTCTCAGGTCCTTGGAGTAGTAGTTAATGATTTCGAGATTTTGGCTTAGTGCCTCGAGGGTTTTATACTACCTGTATACAGTTAAGACAGAGTAGTTAATGTTTGTATTCCTCGAGAAGCAAAAGTACATGAGATGTATATATATATGAACCAAGATGTAAAGTTTTACTTTGGTTCTGAATGGAAGAGTTTTCCTATGAATGGATCCATTTGCAAAAAGTTTTAATTTTTAGTGATTTTCGCTAATCCGCTGCTTGATGAACGCTTCCGCATTAGTTAATCTTGTTTTCGCGAGACGGTCGTCAAGCAATCTAATTAGGGTTTGGTTCATTGAAGTGCTCACCAAATCAGCAATTTATTACAGATCAACTTGATATCTTTAGACCTTCAACCACTGAACTATACTCAACCCTAGACCTCCAAACGGTCTTGGGTGACCACCAAACGGTCTTGAGGTCGTTTGGATGACCTCCAAACGGTCTTGAGACCGTTTGCCCATCCAACCTTTGGACTTTAGTGAAAAATCATCACGGATTGGTCTATCGAGTTGATCAACAAATCAGCATTTAGTTGCAGTATGATTTGGTACCTTTGGACCTTCAATTGGTCAACTATACTTGACCCCATACCTCCAAACGGTCTTGAAACCGTTTGCCCAAGCAGGTCAAGTTGATCAGGTTGAAAATCAGCACTTAATCCAATTAGGTTTCCCTAATTGATTAGGCTTCAACTCACGATTCCTTTGGAGTTAACCCCTCAAATTTTGAGGGTCATTAACCAACATAATTAGGATCAAAAATCGCATATGGTCAACGCTTGGTCAACACACTCAAACAGTCTCAAGACCGTTTGGAGGTCATCCAAATGACCTCAAGACCGTTTGGGGTCAGGTCATACCCCATTTGAATGGTGGTTCAATAGTTATGAAGTAACTAGTTACACATTGATGAATATTGAAGGTTCATTGATTCTAAACCCTAATTCAATTGATTCCAACCCCAATTGATGATCAATTGAGGGTCAATTGAGGGTCAAATCAGTTGAAGGTTGACCTATTAAACTCAATTAAAGTATGAGGGTAGGTCCAATTGATGATTGGTTCCATGAATCCAATGATTGAAGGAATCAACATTGGAAACCCTAATTCATTTGGATACCTTATGTAATGGAGGTCCAATGTAATTCAATTTTTGAGAATTAAGATGATGAATGTTCTATTGATCCAATGATGATTAGTAATGGTAATAAATGAAGGTACAAAGGTTGAAACCCTAGTTGAGGGTGATTCAATGTGAAACCCTAGTTGAGGGTGATTCAATGTGAAACCCTAGTTGAGGGTGATTCCATGTGAAACCCTAGTTGAGGGTGATTCAATGTGAAACCCTAGTTGAGGGTGATTCCATGTGAAACCCTAGTTGAGGGTGATTCCATGTGAAACCATAGTTGAGGGTGATTCAATGTGAAACCCTAGTTGAGGGTGATTCCATTTGAAACCCTAGTTGAGGGTGATTCCAAGTGAAACCCTAATTGAGGGTGCATCCATGTGGAACCCTAATTGTGGGTGATTTCATGAGAAACCCTAATTGGGAATACATCCCTAATTGCTTATAGGACCAATGACTTGGTACCCTATGTTAATCATAGTTGTATGCATATGATTGAAGGGTTGATGTGACCTAATCAAGTTGAAAGGATCAAATAATAGAATTCATATGTATAAATATGATTCATGTGATGATCCTATGTAGCACGACCGTGCAAGGCAGCACGGCCGTGGCGACTTTACTCTGCACGACCGTACAGGGTAGCACGGCCGTGGTAGCTTCACTCTGCACGACCGTGCAAGGTAGCACGGTCGTGGTGGTCTATGCTTGACTTAGAGCTGAATTGAAAGTGAACTAACATGGTCGTTTTGTTAATTCTCAACTTAAGGATGAGAGAGATACTCATACCTTGTGATGATAATCATTTAATGATAATTGGTGAGAATAAATAAGTATCATTGAATACTTATGGAATAAATGTTGGCTCCTAGATGTGGGGAGCAATGAACTAGGGTTTGATCATTGATAATATGATCTTGAAAACCTAAATGGTTAATAATGGAAAACCCTATTCTTAATGAAGGGTAATGATATGTGAAAGAAAGCCTAATTGATGGTAAACCCTAACCCTGGTAAGGGAATAGTGGTGTTACCCTGTATTGCATGATGTGTTGTGAACTTGATAAGTCTATTATCATGTGTGACAATCATGCAGGTCTCATGAGGTGATGATCATAGCCAGGTATGAGCTATGATGTTTATTTGATAAGAATTGATTGGCCATATGTGCCATTATGTTTTTGTTACTTATAAAGAAGTAACAAGATGAGTTGGGCTTGTAAGCCTTTGTTTCAAGTTGTTACCTAGTGAGAGGTGACAAGATGTGAATGGCCTTGTGCGCCATGTGAATAAAGTTGTTGCCTAGTGAGAGGTGACAAGATGTGAATGGCCTTGTGCGCCATGTGAATAAAGTTGTTGCCTAATGAGAGGTGACAAGATGTGAATGGTTTTGTGAGCCATGTGTGATGGAAACCCAAATCCTGGTAAAGGATTAAGGGTAATACCCTTAAATTATTAATACATTGTTCTTGCATGGTATTGATAGATAATTGGTGTACTGCTATTATATGTGCTAACCATGCAGGTATCATGAGATGATGAGCATAGCCAGGTATGAGCTATGATGTGTTATTAGTTTGAATTTGTTTATTGGGCCTTGTGTGCTATAATATACCTTGTGCCTGGTAAGAGGTGGCAAGAGAGTTAATGTGCATCAAGTGCCATGATGGATGCTTGTGTAGCAAGTATCATACTTACCTTGGTCAAATGACCTAAAGGTGTTAGTTACCTGAGAAAGAGGTAACAGTGCTCAAGTGATGAACAAAGGGTTTGAATACCCATGATTTCATGGTTATGGTATTGAAATTGTGAAAGGATGAGAAAAACCCAGTGGTGAAGTGAGGGATTAAGATCCCAACACTTATGAAAAGAGTATGGCTACGGGCCATGACTCCACATTGATAATGCCAGGCTTTAGATATATGATCTAAGCCTGAAGAAAGTTAATGCAGTGGTAATGATTCTGTTGTTTGAATAGATGTTATACATGTTCTTCCTATTCATTAAAGGATAAGTGACATGTTAATTCTATCAAGTAATAACTGCAATGCTTCTGATATAGAATAATGTTCTAATCTGTTAGACATTAAAATATTTGCTGTCAAATAGATATGATTCTCATGTTCATATTCATCTTCTCAAGTTGCAATAATAATGTTTCTGGCGGAGAGTTATATCTCTCGCTGGGGCAATTTTTATAATTGTCTCACCCCCATGGGAACCACATTTTTAGGTGGACGCGGACGAGGAGACAGGAATCCTTCAGGAGGTGAAGGACATCAGCAGTAGCAGGGACAACAGTAAAGTCTCAGGTGGAGTCATTGACTGTCATGTCATGTTCAAATGTATATAGAAGTCCTATGTGTCGTCTCTGTACTCTCAGGTCCTTGGAGTAGTAGTTAATGATTTCGAGATTTTGGCTTAGTGCCTCGAGGGTTTATACTACCTGTGTACAGTTAAGACAGAGTAGTTAATGTTTGTATTCCTCGAGAAGCAAAAGTTTATCAAATTGAAGAAATCAATCAACAAAGCATAGAAGATTGATGCAATAGCAATGTTTGAGGGTTTAAGTTATAAAACCTGCCTCCAATTGAGCTCCAAAGCTCCAAGCTCACGCCATTAATGGTGGATGAATCTCTAGCAACTCCCCCTAGGCTCGTCCTCAAGCTTTTGATTGCAAAAGTTGGCTAGGGTTGAAGAGGAGATCGAAATAAGAAGGAATCCATAATTTATTTTTGATTTCCACCATGAAATCAAGGAAAACGAAGGTCAAGAGCTTACCAACAGGTTGGGAGGCGTCCTCCTGCTCCTCCCTAGCTCCTTGGTCGGTTTTGCAAGCAAGGGAAAGAAGAAAATCCGAAATAGCCTTTCATTTGGCTTGAAAAAGGCACTTTTATAAGGAAATTGATGAGAGAGAAAATGCATTATTAAAATGCATTAAATTCCACAAATATGGCCGCCTCTTCCCCCTCAAATCCCTTAAGGACGAGGAACCTTCCTTTTCCTTTAATTCTCCTTCATTATCCTTGATTTAAAGAAAATCAAATTAAGCACCTTAATGCTTATTATATTAATATCCATATGTGAGTGGGTTTTCTTTTTCTTATAATAAGGTGAGTGGAATTTCACCTACTTAGGATATTTTCGTTCCTTATCTTGGCAAAGGAACGTCCATCCTTATTCAAATTCAACCCAAAACATTTTGGTTGAAAGCCCTTCAATTATTTTTATTCATTTTTGCCCTAAATCAAATTAGGGTTTCAATTAGGCATTAATCTTGATTATTTTAATATCAAGATTCTCTCTCCTCCAACTTAGTTCAAATGAGGAGTACCTCTCATTTTCTTTGCTATACATGATTCCAAGAAATATTAAGGACCTTATTGAAGTGGTAATTTGCATATTGAACCCTAGATTTTGGGTAAATTGCACTTTATTCCAAAACTAGGTTTTAATGCACAACATTGTCCAACAAGCTCTATCTTGGTGTCCAGGCTTGTAGAAACCATACTACTACATCATATTCATCCTTATGATGTCTCAACATCAGAGGAACATCTTATCATGTGCAATTTGCAAGTTAACCCCTCAACTTGGGTAATTTGCACTTTAGTCCAAAACAAACAAAACATTGATTTCAACAATGTTCAAAAAGGACTAGAATTGCAACATAGGTTCCTCTTGAGGCCTAATTACTTTTCACAAGATGATATTAAACATTTAATCACCTTTCTTAATCAAAACACCTAGGGTTAGAGTATAACCCAGGTCAGGGATGTTACAAATTTGTGTGTTTATGTACATACATACATACATACATACATATATATATATATATATATATATATATATATATATATATATATATATATATATATATATATATATATATATATATATTACCTTTATATTTCATTTAAACATCCTAAATGGTAGGGGAGAGAGAAAGGAAAGGGAAAAACTAATTATCATCTTTTCTAGTTAATTGAAACACATTATTACATAAAAGAAAAGGTGTTTTGGGTTTTCTTTTATTTTCGTACTCCATTATTCCAAAAAGAAAAGTATTATCATGATCTTTTTACATTATAGCCCCTTCGTTGTTTTTTATTGAGAAAAACTACATTTAAAGGTTCAAGTTAGTTGTAAATTTTGATTTACCGACCTTGAAATAAATTTCATCCTCAAAATTTTCTTTAGGTTACTACCCACCTTAGGGTTTCACTTACCTCTTTAGTTAATGATAGTTAGCAATTCAAGGCTCACTAGGTTCATAATTTTTCTTGATAAGAGATATGTAGTATATGGCATCTATAACACACCCAAATTTTAGCTATTATAGTTATGTTGAGGAATTTTACCCTAAGTTGGATTTATTTACAATATTACCCTTCAATCCAAATTTCACTTACTTATTTTGACTCCACATCATATACTTTGATATAATTAGCCTTTTAGTGCTTATTTGGTTTAAGTAAGTTGTTTTCCCTCTCTAAAGAAATATCTACATATAGGTCCTCAAATTTCATACTACTCAATTACCAATTAATTTAGTTCAATACTTGTGATCCTACACATTTTGATCTGACCTTTCGTCGAATGATATACTCCTGATTCAGATAAATCACTTTGATATAAGTGAATTCACCAAATACATTAATATATATGTATAAGTAAATGATTTACTAGATTAATTAATTTAGTCACCTTAAGACCATAGTTGAGGAGTTGGTATCTTTATTGATTACTTTATTAAAAAGTAAAATTTTGAACAACACATAATTAAAAGGAAGGATCAATTGAATTGAGCTTTCCTTTTTGGAGTTACAATGTAATTAGGAAAAAGGGAGTTATGACACTTAATAAGAATGAAAGCCATGGTCATAATCTTAGATCTTTTGGGAATTTTCGTTTAGAAATTACAAAATTATGGAATAATTGGAGAGATAGGAGTAATTACCATTTTAATAGGCTAAGCTATTTGGAAACTTCCAAGTTAATTGATTTTGGCCTTAATTGACCGAGGGCAGCATAACGCTGCATCTCCTCCGCGTGGCCAGGGTTGTTCCCTCTCGCCCGTTACCTCGCAGCAATGAATGGCAGGGAAACGCCCCATCATCCTCACCTTCGTGGCCTCTCCACAACCTTGCTTCCTCTCTCTCTTGCGGTATGGTCTAACGCCAACAACTATTGATCATCCATCACAAGGTAGAGAAGACCTTGACGCCAGGATGCGTTGCAGACGACGACGTGAAGGAAAAAACGGCCGACGTGCCTTCTTCCATATGTCGCGTCATCCTAAACCTACGTCGACCTCCTTGGACACAAACCCTAGGGTCGTCACTCCTATAAATACCGTAGCCAGTCCAGCAGCAAACTCATAACAGCGCCGCCACTTGGATTCACCTCCTCCTCCTCCAGCATCTCGACATCCATGGCGAGGTTCTTCGAGTCCTAACCTCGCCATGGATGTGCCCCCACCTTGTCAGTAACGATTGGTAGAATCTTCTCCGCCCTCTGCCTCTCACCACCAACCTGACGCTACCCAGCTACAACCGCATCCATGGATGCCTCGCCAGCCACCATAACGACAAGGAAACGCTGCCGCCCATCGGCCATCGCGACAACCTGCAACATTGCCTCTGATCATGGTCACATACCTGCAACAACGACCAGTGATCAGCACTCAGCCCCCATGACAGCCTCGCCGGCAAATTAAAGACTTGCCTTACCAACCTTTTGATGCTAGGCATCCCTGTTTTGTCTCTACGATCCCTCACACTTTCCTGGACCACTGGAGACCCATCGTGGATGGTTGGCAAACCAGCAATGACGACACCATCAAACCCAACACCACAATTTCATTTAACATCTGCACTGGCGAGGAGTCTGAAGATCTACAAAATCTTTGCTGCCGCCTTCACCCAGACTCCGGCAGCCACCACACAGATGCTAGTCAATGTGGTTTGAGGACCAAGAGCATCGCGGACCCTCAGTTGTCTACTCCAACCAGTTTCAAACATTACCGGTAGACAACCAGTTTCAAACATTACCGTATTGCAACACAAAACAGTAGTCTCGGACAACCATCTCCAGCGTAACCATTAAAGTTGAGCCAGAAGATCACATCGTCACACCTTTCGGTAGTCTCGCCATTTACTTCAGCACCGCCTTAACCCAGCCACCTATCGATCATAGCACCGCCAGCTGCCCTTGGGCATCAGCAATGGCAGACCCTTCCTTGATACCCCTCTACCACCGGCAACACCGGGGCGCCCTAGCCTGGGCGAGCGCCTGCTCCGACCTCGGTCACCCTCACTTGCAATGCCGCCGGTCTAGGCAGGACTGCAGAACGACAACCACCGCTCCTCCTCCTAATCCCTGGGCTCCCCTAATACCCCGACACCACCAGCCATGCCGCAGCCTCCATCTCCGGCCGCAACCCCGGCGGCATGTATCTGTGCGTCACAACACCTCGACGCCATCGGGACCACTGCTGCAAGTCGACGGCCCCGTTCTCTACCTGATCCAACGCACTGTGCTTGATTGTGCTGCCAGCGTCGACCTTGTGGCCACCGACGACAGCAGCCAAGACCGTGATGAGGCCAGCCCGTCAAATAAGAACACCACCGAAGACACCGGCACCCTAGGAGATAACTGCATACCTTCTATTAGCTGATCGTAACTGAGAAACTAATTGAGCCAGCCCACACGACCTTGTTAGATGTATGAAGAATAGGGAGTCACCTTCAGTTGACTCCAGAATCTCAGGAAGTCCTCGACAAGTTGAGGGTCATGATGAGTTCTAACCTGTAGATTTATCTGCTTTGTCCCTCGTGACTATAGGTTAGTCCCTCTTTCCTCCATTTCATTTCATATTTAAAGCCTAGCTTTAAGCACTAATAAGATATACAAAACCATCATCTATAAAGATAAACTCTATTATGCAAATCAGTTAGTACACATGATTTAGATCAGAAGCTAATAGTCATTTATACATGGTATACTTATGAACATGGTGATAATGACAACCAATCCTAGTTTGATGCAAATCCTATTAGTATTAACATGTACATGAGTTTATGAATAAACAATATTTTACCATATGGAATTAGTAATAAAATCTTAGGGTTGTAATCTCATTATCTCTAGGAATTATAACTAATTCATTCACATAAATATAGTAATATTAGGAAGTGCACTCATCTATATACCTTGGATTATAGGACATAAAAGAGAAGGAATATATATATCAAAAGTATTTCTATAAATATTTTGACATTCACATTAGATTATATGGTAGTTTGGACTAAACATGAATATACCTTATTTTCATAAAGATATTGGTGCTCGCATACATAACTTAATTATAGGTATTAGTTCATGACTAATGTATATGGTTGTATGTTGACTCTAAACCCTAGATATTCCTATTAAGACCATACTAGTAAATGGACACCTTTGATCCCTAGTGACTACATAGAAGTATATTATAAATAAAAGAGAACATCATTTAGGATCTAATCTAGATATAATATGATCAAATAAATGAGTATGTAACAATGACTATATATAACCAGGTGGAAACCTAGAAATGACATTGAGGGGAAAATATGTCATAGAAACCTAGAAGAAAACAAAATTAGTCATAAATAAGACAAATTGAGCAACATTGATTATAAGTTAAATGGTGACAATATTATTATTCTTTGTAGCTACCTCTTCATAAATTCTTGGAGATATGTTTTGATTATGCATTCCTTGGAGCCCTAAATAATTTAGGAACTAGATTCTCTATTTAATTATTGAGTTATTTGGCTTCCCTCTTGAAATTCCATGTATATTGTTTGTTAGTGAACCCAATACTTTTCATAAGCCATTTCTACCTCTTTGAAAGTTGAACACTTCATATTCATTATTGTTAAACATTGATAAATATTATGATAAGCACTGGAATTGAATTCTTGGAGTTTTGACTCCCTGGACTTTGGTCCCTTTGGGCTTTGGCCCTTTAGAGCTTTGGCTCCTAGAGGTTGGGTACGTCCCTCCACCCTGTGCACATGTTGTAATAGATTAGTGGCCCCCCCAATATACTGGTTGAAATAGCTGGCTATCGTGTCGTTCTCTCATAGATGATTAAACATATGGCATTGTAGTCATTGATAAGAAATGATATGACAGTGCTTAATCTTAATATGTAAATTGATCATTTTGTTACAAATAATATTGAATATTTTGATATCTTGAACTTGGAAAATTTTGTATAATTGTTAACATTGTCAATATCATGTTGAATATTTTGATCTCTTGAACTTGGACAATTTTTGTAGAATTGTTAATCTTGTCAATTCCATCTTGAACTCTATATGTGGAAACCATTGATGCATATTATTCTCTTTTGTCTAAACTAAGCCCACCAAATAGTCCCCTCCTAGAATTCATCTTATACCTGAATCATGTTTTGTACCTACATTTTTAATAGCTCAATGATTGGATTTAGTATCAGCTTTGCTGACCTTTATTTTCCCTTCAATGGGGTCCATGTGTGGTTTCATTCCCTTTGGGAATTTATGGGCAGGTGGCTTGAAGAAGTCATAAAAGAGACATGCAGGAGATGTCCTCTGTGGATTGAAGACTAGATAGGACTTATGTATATTTTTTTTAGCTTCCGCACTCTTATGTACAAGTATGATTTTAATAAAGATTGTTTATATTTTGATACATTTTGTAAATATTTGATCGTAAAGATCGGGTCTTTACAACATCTAAATTTCATAAAAGATTTATGTAAACATGGATTAACTTTTGTTTTGGTCTCCTTTTTAGATTATACTTAGAGTTTATGAAACCAAACTTATAGAATCTATCTTTGATGTTGTTATGACTTTCTATCATTAAGTGTAGACGACTATCTAATCATACACATAGCATACATTCCTCAATATGTGGTGATGAGGCACATATCCAAAGATAATGGATCTTGTCGTACTATTTGTCACCAACCTAACGGTACATATATCCCATACCACATGAACTAGTAAGAAGGGAGAAAAGGTTTTATACTTAACACAACCCTCTTAAACTCTCAATTGGTTGGCTATAACCATTGAGAATGGAGAAGATATGTCATTAGCTAGGATATAGGTGGTATTTGATATCTAACTAGGTAAACCTCTATCCTTTTCATGTCTTCCTACTTCTATGAATGAAGACTAGTCATTATAAGTCATGCTATCTTTCCTTAGGAGTCCATTCCTTCATCGTAACTGCATATCTTCATTCTAGGGTGACTTTGTGAATCATATTTTCCTAGTGGACATCTACATATTCACTCTAATACCATAATGTAACACCTCCAGTTTTTAAAATATACATATTATTAAGCGGAGTCATGGTTCTCTAGGGGGATGTCACAAAAATGATAATTGTTGCAAAATAGAGTAAATGAAACACCATGCATTGATTTAAAACATATTCAGACGTAATTTAGGGACATGAAATCTAAAACTTATTCTTCTTTAAATCTAAATTTGTTGAGCCAAATTTAGATAATATAATTAAGGCATGACATAAATGATATCGAAAAGAATAGATAAACCTTGTAGATGGCACCCCACCAAGCAAAGCTTTACTGTCTCCTAGTCCATGTTGGTCCTTCTATTATTTACTTTCTTCAATTCCTACAGACATCTTGTCACCAACCATGCAAAGCAAACATTAACGTAAGTTAGATGTACTTGGCATGTTATGAAAATAGAAAGTAATAATACACTTGACAAGAAGTGAAGTTAACATGAAATAAACTTGACATAAATTAGATCGTGTTCTTTCAGACATTTTAAACATGATGAATTGGATAAGGGAATA
Organism: Alisma plantago-aquatica; assembly: GCA_963693085.1. Lineage (NCBI taxonomy): Eukaryota > Viridiplantae > Streptophyta > Magnoliopsida > Alismatales > Alismataceae > Alisma > Alisma plantago-aquatica. Next base: position 501,199,210 of record OY856415.1, read on the forward strand.
TATGTTTCCTCTCTTAATGCCCCATAGGAGCCCATGATTACTAGGAAAGCCCATAATGCTCGGAAATCCCATAACAGCCTTTTCAGGTCCATGATCGAGGTGCATGGAAAAACTTAGAAAATTCCTTAACTTTGTTCCTAATCTTAGAACCTAAATTAATAATGGAATTTCTCCCTCATAATTCCATAATGGGATTTCTCCCCTTAAATCGTAATGAGATTTCTCATTTTTTGAACCATAATGGGATTTCTCCCTTCTTGAACCATAATGGTATTTCTCTCTTCTTAAGAACAATCCATTAATCATAAATAAGAGTCATAGGCAGGGTTTTATAATACACCATAAGTAAGCAATCAATCATGTAAACATATCTGTAAATGATGTTAATTGAGAAGGCATTCATAATTGCCACAAGACATACTTTTTTGCATAATCATAAAGGCAAAATCCAATTAATCAACATGTAATCATACCAAGAATCATGTCCCACTTACCTCGAGAAAACCACCTTAGATCAAATCCTTGACTTGATTGAGTCCTTAATCACATGTAATTTGATTTATTACACGATATGCACATTAGTGCATGATCATTAATCCCTATTTTTTATCATTTAATAGTTGAAGAGTTTTAATGTGGAAAATAGGGTTTGAAAATATTCTCTAGATCAATAGAGAATAAAAAAAAACTTTCTAACACATATTTTTCCATAATTTTTGAGGTCGTATGAAATTTCTATGAATTTTGTACCATCGATCAGAAAATAGGAAACTATAAAGTGACGTCAATTAAATCAAAAAATATCTTTGATGTAAATAAAATGCGAACAGACGGACAAATCATAGGTGTGTGTTGCATTCAATCAAGTATACATGGGTACAAACCTCATTCAACATGAAACTAAAGTCCCACATCCTAAAAAACAAAATCATGCACGTAAACCCCAAAATGCCCTTTGTGACATTAATAATTTATCTGAGTAATATAGAAAGGAAATTAAGGTCTTTTCCTGACCTAGTTTGCTCCCTGTTGAGTTATAGCTCTAAGTAGCTCAAGCTGGAGATTCAAATTCCAGATCTAGCCAACAAAGGTCGACAAATCACTGGAAGGGAGGCTTCCTCATGCTAGGACAAAAAGATCAAGCCAAGGCTCATGAAGGCAAGAAGGAGAGCCTGGCTTCATGGTACAACCATGGCCGATTACAACTTGAGACAGGGAGGTGCTGATGAGGCCCAAATAAGCAAGTGGAAAGGCAAAAACACTTTGTCGACATGATTTAGAAAAGCTAAAGGGGTAGGCAGTAAGACATGAGGCCCTCGATGTTCATGGTGTTTTCTAGAAAACCCGAAAATAGGGGAGTAAGTTTAGAACACAAAGCCAAAGAAACCAGTCAGAAGCACGTCAAATAAGATTGGGTAAACAATTGTGGGAGAAAGGTGAGTCTAGTAGAGGAGTTTTTGTGGTTGGAGAGGCACCAGGGTGACTTGGCAGTGAAATTCCACTGATAACCCAAAACACGGTTGTATGGATAGAGCTAGGGGCAACTATGGGGTGAGAAGATGTTTGGAAAAAAGTTGAAGGTACACCATAAAAGCTTACTGGTGATCAATTTCACTGGAGGCAAGGCGGAGGGTTAAGGTGCAGTTGTGGTAATTACATATTAAAATCGAGTATGTCACAAAGTTTAGGGGCACATGAGGTGCAATTGCTAGAGGAGGATCAAAGAGAAAGATCCACTGATCATTTTTTATCCATTAAATAGGCACGAGATGAGCCATGGTGCTCTCTATAATTTGGGGGCACGAGAAATGTAAACCCCTAAATGGGTTCTTCATCCACATAGAGAGGAGGGTGAGTAATGGTTTGATCATAAAAGAGAGAAAAACTCATTGATGAAAAAATCTCTCCAAAAGGTTGTATGATGGTGGAGAACGAGATAGGTAAAGAATCACTATGAACTGGTTAAGAGTTGTGAAGAAGTCAGGAGGAAGGTGATGAATTGAAGGTCATTAGATCGTGAAAAATAAAATGTATCCATAAGATGGCATGTGATAGAAGGCAAGAAATGCATGTGATAGGAGACAAATTGAAGACGATAGAGTTATTTCTGCATAAATAATTGCATAATTATTTTCTTGGCAAAACTATATGGAAACTTGCCTAATTGGTTTAAAGGGTCAAACCAACTAAAAATGGTACCAAATTTGGACCACACACTAATTAGGTAGGCTATATTTTTACTTTCCAATAGGATTTAAGTTTTGCATAAATTTTTCCACAATGTATATATGGTAATTACTAATTTTATGCTTAAAATATTTAGAAATTGTGAAACATCTTTCCTTAATTATTTCCTTGAGTCCAAAAATGAGATGAGAGATGAGTATCCTCTCAATATTTATTTTATATATATTTCTATGCATTTTGAAAATATTATTATGGAGGAGAGAGAAAGAAAGAGATAAATGGTATTTTCCTTTTATATTCTATAAAAAGGAAATAGAAACTTCTTGTTGAAGTAATCCACTTAGTTTTTGAAATTCCAACTATTTTACCTTTCTTTTTTATTTCATTTAAACATCCTAAATGGTAGGAGAGAGAGAAAGGAAAAGAAAAAACTAATTTTCAACTTTCTGAGTTAATTGAAACACATTATTACATAAAAGAAAAGGTGTTCTGGGTTTTCTTTTATTTTCATAATCCATTATTCCAAAATTATTTTGATGATATTTTTGCATTAAGACCGTCACTTATTTTTATTGAGAAAATCCATGTTTAAAGGTTCAAATTAGTTGTAAGATTTGGAACATTATAATTCTACCAACCTTGAAATAAATTGTGTCCTTGATTTTTTTAGGTTACTACCCACCTTACGGTTTCACTTACCTCTTTAGTTAATTATAATTAGCAATTCAAGGATCGCTTAGATTCACAATTTTGCATGAAAAGAGATATGTATTATATGACATCTAAATTTCATAAATGATTTATGTAAACTTGGATTAACTATTATTTTGGTCTCCTTTTCAGCATATGCTTGGGTTTTATGAAACAAAACTTATCACTACACTTGGGGCATCTACCTTGGATGTTGTTATGACTTGCTATCATTAGATGTAGATGACTATACATTCTTAGGTATTTCTTACATTCCTCAATAGGTAATGATCAAGCGCATATCCAGAGATCTTGGATCATGTAAAACTATTAATCACCAACCTACTAGCACATGTGTCCCATACCACATGGACTAGTAAGAAGGAATAAAATGTCTTATACTTATGACATACATCTTCAACTCTCAATTGGCTGGCCACGACCATTGAGAATGGAGAGGATTTATCACTAGCTAGGATATAGGCAATACTTATTATCTAACTAGGTTAGCCTTTATCCTTATCATGTCTTATTACTTTTATGAATGAATACTCTAGTCAATCTAGGGCATGATATCTTTCCTTAGGAGTCCACACCTTTATCCTAATTTCATATCTTCATTCGAGTGTGAATATGTGAATCATATTTTCCTAGTTTCCATCTACCTATTTGCTCTGATACCATATTGTAACACCTCATATTTTAAAATATACACATTACTGAATGGAAGTAGGATTCTCTATGGGGGATGTTACAAAAATGATAATCATTGCAAAATAGAGTAAATGCAACACCATACATTAATTCAAATAGACATACATAGTTCATGGACATAAAATCTAAAACTTTTTCATCTTGAAATTTAAATCTACTAAGGCTAACCTAGACTATATGACTAAGGCATGATGCAAATGATATCTAATAGACTGGTTTGACTTGGTAGATGGAACCCTACCAGGAAAAGTTTCAATGTCTCCTAGTCCTTGCTAGTCCTTATTTTATTTACTTGATCCAAGTCATGCAGACATCAGTTCCTCAGCCATGCAAAACAAACATTAACATAAGCAATATTACTTGGCACATTATAAGTATAGAAAGTAATAATGCAATTGACCTTAAACTAAACTTGACATGAAGTGAAGTTGACAAAAACTTGACCATGGATTGACTTACATATTCCTTGCATCATTTTAAACATGATGAATTGTGTAAGTAAATATATGTTGCCTCTCTTAAGGCCCCATAAGAGCCCTTGATTTCTAGGAAAGCCCATGATGACCTCTTGAGGTCCATGATTGAGGTGCACATAAAAACTTATCTAATTCCTTAACTTTCTTCATTATCTTAGAAATTGACTTAATCATTAATGTCTCTAATATTAATCATAACAGGGTTGCTACCTCACAATGCCATAATGGGATTTATCCCCTTAAGTCATAATGAGATTTCTCCCTTCTTGAACCATAATTGGATTTCTCTCTTCTTGAACCAAAATGGGATTTCTCCCTTCTTGATCATAATCCATTATTAATAAATCATAGTCATAATTAAGGTTCTACAAAAGATCGTAAGTAAGGAATTATCATACAGTGATATGTATACATGATGTCAATTAATAAGGCATTCGTAATTGACACGAGACATACTATTTTGCATAATCATAAAGGTAAAAATCCAATAAATCAGCATTTAATTGTACCAACAAGCATGGCCTGATTACCTAGAGAAAACCACCTTATGTCTAGTCCTTTGACTTGATTGATCCTTTTCTCACATATAATTTGATTAATAACAGGATATGTACATTAGTGACATGATCATTAATCCCTAATGTTGATCATTGAATTATTGAAGATTTTTATTATGGAAATCAGTTTTGAAAATAGTTTAGATCAACAGAGAATACAATTTTTTTTCCATATTTTGCCATATTTTTAAGGCCAAACAAATTTTGCACTATGGACCAATAAAAAAGGAAACTATAGTGTGGCATCACTTAAATCCAAAAATATGATCTGATGTAAATGAAATGAGAAATTACAGACAAACCATGGGCCACACATTAAATCCAATCAAACATGTGGGGTACATATGTCACTTGACATGAAATTGAAGTCTCTCATCCTCAAAACAAAATTGTGCATGTAAACCCTAAAATTCCCTGGTAACATCAATCATCCAATTAAGCTCACAAGGACACCAATTTCTTTCCATGACTTCGTTTGTTCCCTGTCGAGCCATGACTCCGAGTAGCTCAAGCTGGAGATCCAAATTCTGGATGTAGCCACTAAAGAGAAGTCGATCATGGGAACCTATGATTCCCTAAGTCTTCGTCACTTCTTGCCAAAGGCACCATGGCAAGGCTCAGGATTGAGGCAAACATGAGATCTTGGCTTCATGGTACAACCATGGACGGCTATAGCTTGAGGGATGGGGTGTCGATGAGGCCAAAAGAAGCAAGTGGAAAGGCAAAAACACTTTGTCATTGTTTTTTTAAGCCAAAGGAGAAGGCGTTGAGGGATGAGGGCCTCTATGTCCATGGTGTTCATCTAAAAACCAGAATATAGGGCATCAAGTTCTAAACACAAAGCCAAAGAAAAATAGTGGAAAACACATCAACTAAGACTGGGAAATTTTTTTAGGGGAAAGGTGTGTCTAGATGAGGAATTTTTGTAGACAGGGAGACACTAGGGTGTCTTGGAAATGAAATACCAATGAGAACCTAAAACACAATGTTGTGCTTTTCTATAGCCAGGGCTAGACACTAATCAATTGAAACATAACTAGATGCAACCTAGGCACTTGACACACACTTGGGATCTTTCAATATTTATAAAGGGTCATGTACTAAGACATCCCCATAGACTAGAATATATCACCCCCAAGTGCACATGCTCTTATTATAGTATAGGTGAGTGATAAGTAAAGGGTTCGATCCACATGGAAAGAGCGGGCAATAGAGCTTAGTTAAGTTAGCTATGTTCCTAAAGTGGAGATCAAGGTTTTTAGGGTCTGAGGTTGATTTGGGTTTGATTACACTAAGGTTTTAATCAAGAAAGCAAGGAAGTAAGAAAACCAAGAAAAGACTTATTCTAACCATAACCAAGTTAATTATAGATAACAAATAAAGGAAACTAAGTAAGCAATAACATGAGTTTAAGACTAAGTTACACTAGCTAAGCAAGCTAGACACAAAAGTAATCAAGGGCCTAGATTTGCACTAACTGGAAAGACTAATACTAACAAGTTGAAAAGAGTCATAACTACCTTAGAAATACTAAATTCTACAAAACAAGGCAATTGACTAACAAAGCAATTAGAGAAACCAACTAAATTAGCATGAATTAACCAGGAGAACAATTTGGGTTTTAAGCAAGTTATGAAGAGGTAGGTGGTTTGGGGATGTTACTAGGGTTCCAATTGGGGAAGGATATAACACGTAAAACTAACTATTAGTTTTATATTGCCAAACTAAACAACTATACAAATGCAATGGTATCACCCTAGACTATTAGTCAGACATGGATAAAATAGAGTGTGTGAAGTGGAATTACACCCTTGGACACCCTATCTAGCCTTATGAGGCTCAATTGAACTAAGGTTTAGGTGATATTCCAATAGGATTTGACTAACCTAGATTTCTATGGTGGGAATCCTTAGTGTAATTGGGAGCCAAAGGATGGAATGGGGAGTAGATATGAGGGTATTTCACCTCACATTACTCACCATCTAGCTTTTAGAAAACTCCTAGCCAATTACACTAAATACTCCTGCACTAGCTACTTAGATCTCACACCTAGGAGTAATAGAAGGGATATATGTGTGGGAAGATGGGGTGATATCTAGGGATCCACTAGATGGACCTAGGAGAAAATCCCAAAATAGCCTCACTTATGCCATCTTTTCTAAACCTAGGTAGTTTCAAGCATAAAACAACAAGCAATTCATGTTTTCAAGCACAAACCACAAGAATAATCTTAGGAAATAAGATATAACTAGAAGTCAATCATAATAGAATGAAAATATAGATTTTACAAGTTATATTCCTCCAAAATGGTATCAAAGTAACATTTTTACCCCATACAGCCAACCACAAAGGGCTTAGCTAGACATAAAACAAGAAAAAGTAGAGGAAGAGGAAGGAATAGAGGAGTAGGGGACATCAAATGGGATGATGAATCCTCCATCTTCTAGATGTTAGAGCTTGCACTTCTTCTCCTAAGTTTGATGGATGACATGGAATGGTGGTGGATGATGGTCAAAACCCTAGAAAACTAGGGTTTTGGAATGGAGGAAGGTGGAAATGAAGTGGAAGTAGATGGGAGCTCCTTAGATTCTCAAAGAAGGTAAAAATTAATGCTATGGGGGTGTAACCTTGTTCTACGACCACTTCCTAGGTATATATAGGTGGTAGGGAAGAACTAGATTAAGTGGGGGGGAAATGGGTAGAGAAGTGCATAAAATGTAGGGTTTTGGTGGTAGCACAACCACACTAGGTAGCATAGTCGTGGTGGATAAGGTGTAGCACGGTCATGCTGAGAGGGTACAATCATTCTGGTGGAGGTGGAAATGATAGGTTGAATGTAACATCCCTGACCTGGGTTATGCTTTAACCCTAGGTGTTTTGATTAACAAAGATAATTATATGCTTGATATTATCTTTTGAAAAGTAATTAAGGCTCAAGAGGAACTTATATTTCAATTTTAGTCCATTTTGAATAATGTTGAAAGTAATGTTTTACTTGTTTGGACTAAAGTGCAAACTACCCAAGTTAAGGGGATAAATTGCAAATTGTGCATGATAATATGTTCCTCATGTGTTGAAGCATCATGGGAATGAAGATGATGTAGAGGTATGGCTAGTAAAAGCCCGAGTACCAAGAAAGAGCTGATAAAGCAATGTTTGTGCATTAGAACCTAGTTTTGGTGTAATGTGTAATTTACCCAAAACCCAGGGTTCAATATGCAATTTACCACTTCAAAAAGGTTCTTAATATTCTTGACATCTTTTACATACAAGAAAACTATAGGGGCATCTCATTTGAGCTACTTTGAAGGAGAGAGAGTCTTGATATTAAAATGATCAAGATTTAAGCATAATTGAAATAATGCAAAAATAATTATATTAAATAGATTGCTCTTTAACCAAATTATGTTGGTTGAAATCCACATAAATTTATATCCTTGTGACTTGAAAAGGCAAAGGAAAGATCAACATGAGTGGAGAACCCACTCACATTAAGAAACTAAAAAGAATTATCCACTCACTTTATGGATATTAATATTATAGAGGTTAAGGTGCTTAATTTCTTTTCCCTTAATTCATGGATAATGGAAGGGAGTTCGGTGGAGATAAAGGTACCTTTGTATGCAAGGAACCAAGGGGGAGGAGGTGGCAACAATTTCGTAAATAAAGGATTGAGATGATGCATTTTCTGTCTCATTGATTTTCTTATAAAAACACCCTTTACAACTCAAACCAAGGACTTTTTCGAATTCACTTCTTCTCTTTGCTTGAACAAATGATCAAGGAAGCTAGGGACAGTAGGAAGACGACCCCCAACCTATTGGTAAGCTTCTTGACCTTCGTTCATCTTGATATAATAGTCGAAATCACAAATCAATGCATGATTTCTTCTTATTTCGATTCCATCTTCAATTCTAACCATCCCTTTTCACTCAAAAGCCTGAGGAACGAACCTTGTGGTGTGAAAAAGTTCCTTCCACCATTTTTGACGTGAAGATCCAAGCTTTGAAGATCAATTGGAGGCGGGTTACATAACTTGAACCCCTATTCATTGTTATTGAATTCAATTTCTCAATCAATTATGTTCAATTGCTCTTCTTGCAATTCCTTTGATTAATTGATGCAATTACCATGATAATGCAAGTATTTTTTGACAGACTAAGGCTTGATGATGATAACATCATCTTAGGCACACATTCCTACAAGTTTGTATTGCAAACGGTTTCACCAAACAGTTTGCAAACCGTTTGGAGGTTTGGACCCCAAACCATTTAGATGAGTTGACTGTTTGGATGGGTTGACCATTTGAGGTCAGGTCCCTAGAACATGTTGGATGATGATCCATTTGATCCAATTGATTAATTCAATATATGGACAATCCTCCAATTAGAAACCCTAATCGGTTAAGTGCTGAAATTGCAATTGTTTGACTTAAAGTTTGGGTTGGTTTGCCCAAACGGTCTCAAGACCTTTTGGAGGTCACCCCAATCGGTCTCAAGACCGTTTGGAGGTCACCCCAATCGGTCTCAAGACCGTTTGGAGGTTAAAAAAGACAGTTTGGAGGTTTAGGGTTGAGTATGGTTGAGTAATTGAAGAGTTAGAGATATCAATTCGAAGTGCAATCAATAGTTTAATTGATGATTAATCCAATGATGCAAACCCTAATTAGATTTCACAAATTTTACTGAATGATGAGGCAAACGGTCTCAAGACCATTTAGAGGTCATCTAAATGACCTCAAGACCATTTGGAGGTCATCCAAACAACCTCAAGACTGTTTGAGGTTAGGTCATATCATAACTTGATGATGGTCCATTGATTTCAATTGGGTTAGTTCCACAATGTTAATCATTGATGGTTCCTCAATTTCAAAACCCTAATTGATGGGTTCTTGATTATAAATCCTAGTTCAATTGGGTTCAAAACCCTAATTGATGGTCCAATTGAAGGAAGATTCAATAGTTCAATTGATGAATGAATCAAGGAGTCAATTGATAGACAATTCACTAATGGAAACCTTGAATTGGTTAAGTGTTGAGACACCTTTTTGGTCCATTCAGTGTTGATAGGGTTTGGACCAAATGGTCTTAAGACCATTTGAGTCCAAACAGTCCCAAACCGTTTGGAGACCCAAGCCCATTCAGTTTGAATACATTCTTGCTTAAACGGTTTCAAGGGCAATGTGCCCAAACGGTTGCAAACCGTTTGAATTTTGAAAGACCATGACCGTTTAGGGTCTAAGTAACCAAAACCGTTTGAGGTTCAACATGGTTAATCCATTTGGATATCTAATGTAATTGAAGATTTAATTGGTCAATCCAATTGGATACCTCATGTAAATGAAGGTTCAATTGATCAAATATTCTGGACATCCTAGAGGAGGATGAGAGAGAGATTCATACATGAAAAATAATCATGTAGCAAACAAGCCTAACACATTCAGAATGAGTGAGGTATACAATTAGGGTATGATCCTTGAGGAAGAGATCATAAAACCCTAATTTAATTAATTGATGAACTCAAACCCTAATTTAGGGCAATTCTGAGTGAAACCCTAATCTAGGAAGATAATGTGATATGAATTCAGAGTAATGACATGAGTAACCCTAAGTTAGGGTATTTTAATGCAAAACCCTAATTGGGATGAATAGTAAACCCTAACTATGGGTTATTGAATATAAACCCTAATCTAGGGTGATGTGATGTGAATAGTGAATCCTAATTCTAAATAGGGTGAAGTTGTGTGAAACCCTAATCTTGGATAAATGAAAAGATGAATCATTGGTCCTAATTGAACAAAGGGGATGAGTAACCCTGATTTAAATGAAATGGGAAACCCTAACTCTGGTAAGGGAATAATGGTGTTACTCTGGAATAGCATGGAACTAAAACATGATTGTTATATATGTTATCATATGTACTAACCATGTAGGTATCATGAGATGATGAACATAGCCAGGTATGAGCTATGATGCTTTATTTATTGAAATTATTTATTGGGCCTTGTGTGCCATAATATTCCTTGTTGCTTAGTAAGAGGTAACAAGAGAGTTAATGGGCCTCAAGTGCCAGATAAGATACTTGTGTAGCAAGTGTCATATGTACCTTGGTCAGATGACCTGAAGGTGATGGTTACCTGAAAAAGTGGTAACAATACTCAATGATGAGCTAAGGGTTTGAATACCCAGAACCATATGTTTATGGCATCGAGTTTGAAATGAGGGACTGAGATCCCAATGTCTTTTAAAGACTGAGAAATAACTGATGAAATAGTACATGTTTCTTTATAGCAATTGTCCTAATAAGTTATGTTTGAAAACTTGACTGATGCTAAAAGAATATGATAATGTACTCAATTAATCAAGGGAAAGCTATTCATGTAGTGCTATGACCATAGATCCATCATCGATAGTTGTTGGTGATGGTGAAACATGTTTTCTTACGAGATCTCCCGGAGTTCACAAATTTTGAATATGTGGGGGTCGATGGGTGAAAATATCCTTACGTCCTAAAGGGGGAATTGATGGAAGGTAAACATTAAACCTCTCAATCCTTCATTGTATGTTCCGAGATGGATGTATCACAAATATCCTGATGATGTTAATTCTGGATCGATGGAGGTAAACACGAAATCTCTTGATTGCGAAGAGAGTGCAGCCGTCGCTGTAGCTCTATAGCGAAGATGCCACTATACCCTGGCAAGCTGTGTAGCAGAGACACAAGATGTCTTGCATGTTATCTCGCACTGATCGAGATGTGGGAAGTCATGGAAGCCAGCTCTTCTACTGACTTTGTATGGTACCTATTTCAATTTCAAAGTGGTCGGTTGGAGTATGAGTGGTATACCTCATCTCCTCAAAGCTTAAATATGTTTGAAAAATGTAATCAGCCGTGTAGCGTATTTGCATAAGACTGAAATATGAGAACCACTAGTTGATGTCATATTTCTTAGCATGTCCTTGATACATAAATGTTACTTATGTTCTTTAATTCATTATGGAATAAGAGACATGCTGCCTTGTCAAGTTATAGCTGAAATACTTTGATAAGATTATTGCTCTAATCTGTATAGATATTGATTTATCTGCCATTAAAGTATATTATCCCCCTGCTCAGTTTATTTATGCTAAACTGCAATAATAATATTTTTGGAAGAGAGTTATATCTCTCATTGGGGCAATTATATAATTGTCTCACCCCCGTGGGATTCAACGTTTTTAGGTAGACGCAGACAAAGAGGCAGAAACTCTGTAGTAGGGGAAGAGCAGCAACAACAACAACAGGGACAGCAGTAATCCTATAGGTGGAAATATTGGCTGTCAAGCTATGTCAATAGAGTCATATGTGTCATCTCTGTACTCTCAGGTCCTAGGAGTCAGTAGAAAGTGTTTTTATAATCGATCTGAGAAATTGTCTTTAAGCCTCAAGGATTTTGTTACTTGTGCTTTTATCAAGGCAAAGTGATGTATATATATGTCTCGAGAAGAGATGGTACATGGAATGTACAATGTGGACCAGTATGTAATTATGATATTGTGGTTCTTGTTTAAAGAGTTTTCCTAAGAATGGATCTCTTTGTAAATGATTTTAATTTTTAATGATTTTCTGTAATCCACTGCTGACAATACGCTTCTGCATTAGTTAATCTCATTTAATTGGTTAAAACCGGTTTGTACGTGACAAGTTTAGTGGTATCAGAGCTCTAGGTTCACTGAGTCTATAGAGACATAGGATTAAGGTTGTTGAGTCCGTTCTAAGTGTTTTCCAGTTTATTTGATAGTGTCTTCTGCTCATATAGGAGAAGAAGAACTTGAAGATGTCTGGATCACATGATGAACATGCTGCTGAGAGTAGCGTTGATGCACCAGGAGGAGGTGTAAGAGACCAAGATAGAGAGGATCTTGTACCTGAACAACCTCAGTTCAATCAAGCAGATATGGGGAACCCAGCCTTCCAAGCCATGTTTGGACAGTTTATGGCAACCATGACTCATATGACTGATAGGATGTCACTACCTGCACCTAGGACACCTACCCACTATGAAGGACAAGGAGCTGGCAAGACCTTTGAAAGGCTTTGTCGGGTTGGAGCCACAGAGTATGCTGGTACAACTGACCCAACTGATGTAGATTTATGGATAACAGAGCTAGAGAAAGCTTTTAGAATCCTTAACATCCCTAAAGTAGAGAAGGTGAGGCATGATGTATACCTTATGAAGGGGAGTGCTAGTCACTGGTGGACCATTGAGGAAGGCAAAAGACCAGAAGTTGAAGTCAGATGGGATGAATTCCAGCGTGAATTTGTCACTAGATACTTTCCTAAGACGTATCTAGATGAGAAGATCTCTCAATTTGAGAGGTTAAGGCAAGGACAGATGAACATTAGCGAATATGAAGCTAGGTTCATGGAGCTTTTGCAGTTCTGTCCGTATATGGAAGCTACTGATGAGGAGAGGATTCAACATTTTTAGAAGGGGTTGAACGCTGAGTTGACCACTCTTGTGTCTGCTCTGGAGAACAGGGAGAGGTTTGCCACTTTTTTGGAGTCTGTGAGGAGGATTGAGAGGTCTGTGATCGAGAAGCGACATACCAGTAACAAGAAAGTGTATCCTCAGTTTCAAGGACAAGGGTCCGAGGGCTTCAAGAAATCGAGATTCTCTGCACCACCACCGCCACCAAGGTTTAATACCCCGACATAGTGGGCATCAAATAGGGGTAGGGGCCATAGTTTTCCTCCAAGTAGAGCCCCCAGTATAGCATCAACATCAGTGACAGGACCACCCAGGCAGAGTTTGGGAAGTTATAACTGCTACTAGTGTGGGAGGTCAGGATACTTGAAGAGAGATTGTCCCAAAAATGGCAGAATAGTGACTCAACCCCAGAGGCAGAGTCAGCAAGGCTCACAGAGGTGACAATTCAGTAATAACGCTAGAGGACAAGGACAAGAATCCCAAGCTGGATCATCGGCACCCAACAACCAAGCATAGGGCCAACAACAAGCAACGACTATATTCTATGCCATGAATCAGCCCGAAGCAGTAGTCAACCCTCGGGTTGTGACATGTCAGATGGAACAGTTTTATTTTGATATGTCTTCATCCTGCTTCATATCTATGTTAATTGATCTAGGTGCTACACATTCTTTTGTCACTCGAGAAGTGATTCATGACTGCAACATGACTGTCAGTCATAGAGCAGATAGTTTGATGCTAGAAACCCCTTTACTGGGATCCGCAGTGTTGCGGGAGGTGTGTTCTCCCTGCATTCTTTCTTTTTCTGAACATCGCATTCAAGTGGATCTTATACCACTTGAGATGCAGGGTTTTGATATAATCCTAGGAATGGACACCTTAGAGAAGTATAAGGTTGTCTTGGATTGTGGTTCCAAGCATGCTATGTTCACAGACAATGGTGACACATGGTTCTTTCAGGGAGATAGAAAGATTCTTCCAACTTGTCTTGTGTCAGCTATGGTAGCTGAGAAGCTGATGAGATAGGGATGCTTTGCATTCTTGGCACATGTGGTAGATACCACAATGGAGAGCCCTCATCCTTTTGAAGTTCCGGTAGTCAGGGAATTTGAAGGTGTATTTTTTGAAGAACTTCTAAGTGTTCCTCCATCCCGAGAAATTGATTTCGAGATTAATCTAATCCTGGGCACGCAACCCATAGCACAAACACCATATAGAATGGCACCTGCTGAGATGGCAGAGCTCAAGAAACAACTACTGGAGTTGCTTGAGAAAGGTTTTATCCGACCGAGTACTTCCCCATGGGGTGCTCCGGTCCTTTTTGTTAAAAAGAAGGATGGATCGATGTGGTTATGCATTGACTACAAACAGTTAAATAAAGTAACTACAAAGAACAAGTATCCTCTGCCAAGTATCAATGACTTGTTTGATCAGTTGCGTGGGGCAACTATATTTTCTAAGATAGATCTGAGGTCGGGATACCATCAGTTGCGTATTAAGGAAAGTGATATACCTAAGTCTGCCTTTAGGACAAGGTATGGTCACTATGAGTTCACAGTTATGTCATTTGGGCTAACTAATGCACCGACTCCATTCATGGAACTCATGAATAGAATCTTTCGACCTTTTCTTGATCAGTGCATAGTCATCTTCATAGATGATATCTTGATCTACAATAGAGATGCTCAACAACATGAGCAACACCTCCGTCAGGCTTTGACTTTGCTAAGAGAGCATAGGTTATATGCTAAGTTTAGCAAATGTGAGTTCTGGTTACCAGAAGTTTCTTTTCTAGGACACGTTATATCTGCCTCAAGTATTCGTGTTGATCCTAAGAAGGTAGATTTTGTCTTGCTATGGGAACAACCAAAGACACCGACGGAGATTTGTAGTTTCCTAGGACTGGCAGGCTATTACAGGAGGTTCATTAAGAACTTCAGCTCTTTAGCTTTACCCCTGACCAAGTTGACCAGGAAGGAGGTTCCTTTTGTCTAGAATGACAAGTGTCGACATTCTTTCCAATTGCTGAAAGAAAGGTTAACCAGTGCACCTGTGTTGGTGTTACATGAGCAGGGAAAGGGGTATATAGTTTTCTGTGATGCATCTAAGAATGGACTAGGATGTGTGTTGATGCAGGATAAACAAGTGATTTCTTTTGCTTCTTGACAGCTCAAGAAACATGAGGAGAATTATCCAACACATGATCTAGAGCTAGCTACTGTGGTCCATGCTTTAAAGATCTGGAGACATTATCTCTATGGAGAGACATTCTAGATTTTCACAGACCATAAGAATTTAAAGTATATCTTCTCACAGCATGAGCTAAACATGAGGCAACGTCGCTGGATGGAATTAATCAAGGACTATGAATGTACAATTGATTATCATCTAGGGAAGGCTAATGTGGTAGTTGATGCACTAACTAGGAAATCAGCAACACCATCCCTAGATAAAGCACAGTTGAATTCCTTAGTGTGCTCTAAAAGAGATATGCTTATCTCCTTAAGGCAAGACAATATACAGTTTAAAGTATCGTTGTTAGCGGGGCTGTTAGCTGAGATGCAAGTAAAACCTACTCTAAGGCAGCAGATTAAGGAAGCACAGCAAGTTGATACTGTGATTCAACAGATTAAGTTAGAGTATGGTAGTGAGAAACAGGATGGTTTCCATGATTCAGATGATCAGGTAGTCTGTTACCATGGTAGGATGGTAGTACCTGATGCTAACAACTTAAGAAAGTTAGTTCTGGAAGAAGCTCATTCTTCAATGTATGCTATGCATCCAGAGAGCACCAAGATGTATCATAACTTGAAAGATATGTATTGGTGGCCTGGATTGAAGAAAGACATTGCTGAGTTTGTTATGCGGTGTC
Source organism: Alisma plantago-aquatica (assembly GCA_963693085.1). NCBI lineage: Eukaryota > Viridiplantae > Streptophyta > Magnoliopsida > Alismatales > Alismataceae > Alisma > Alisma plantago-aquatica. Next base: position 501,215,176 of record OY856415.1, read on the forward strand.
TGGTGTGTCAGCAGGTTAAAGCTGAACATCAGAAGCCCGCAGGAACAATGCAACCTCTGCCTATACCACAGTGGAAATGGGATCATGTGACCATGGACTTTGTGTTGGTTTTCCTAGAAAAGCCAAAAGTCATGATTCCATTTGGGTGATAGTTGATAGGTTGACAAAGGCAGCACATTTCTTACCTGTCAAAACAACCTACACAGCTGAGAAGCTTGCACAAATATACATAGATGAGATAGTGCGATTGCACAGAGTTCCAGCTACAATTGTTTCTGATAGAGGTCCCCAGTTCACAAGTCATTTTTGGGAACGACTTCATAAAGCTTTGGGTACACAATTAAGGTTTATTACAACCTTTCACCCCCAGATAGATGGACAGTCAGAGAGGACTATACAAATCTTAGAGGACTTGCTTAGGGCATGTGTCCTTCAGTTTGTAGGAAGTTGGGATCTACATATGAGCTTGATAGAATTTGCTTATAATAATATCTATCAGCATAGTATTGACATGGCACCATATGAAACTTTGTATGGTAGATGTTGTAGATCTCCTTTATGTTGGTACAAAACAGGAGAGTATCAACTTTTGGGTCCTGAGCTAGTACAACAAACAACTGAGAAGATTAAAGTAATACAACAATAGTTGAAAGCTGCTCAGGATAGACAAAAATATTATGCTGACAAGCGTCGTAGACCCTTAGAATTCTAAGTTGGAGATAGAGTATACCTCAAGGTCTCACCTTGGAAAGGAATCCTGAGATCTAGAAAGAAGGGGAAGTTAGCTCCTAGATTTATGGGACCTTATCCGATCATTGAAAGGATGGGAAAGGTAGCCTATAAGTTAGAGTTACCACCTAAGTTGCATAGATTGCACCCAGTATTCCATATCTCTATGCTGAGAAAGTGTCATCCTGACACTGAGTTAGTTTTACAACCTGTGGAGGTAGAACTAAATGATGATATATCTTATATTGAAGGACCTATGTTGGTTCTTGACAGAAGGATTAAAAATCTAAAAAAAAAGAAATTTGTCTTGTAAAAGTTCTCTGGCATCACCGTGGCATTGAAGAAGCTATGTGGGAGCTAGAAGAAGAGATGAGGAAGAAATATCCTACTCTTTTCTCTTGATGTTTTCGTTGACGATTTCGGGGACGAAATCCTTATAAGGGGTGGATAACTTGTAACATCCCTGACCTGGGTTATGCTTTAACCCTAGGTGTTTTGATTAAGAAAGATAATTATATGCTTGATATTATCTTTTGAAAAGTAATTAAGGCTCAAGAGGAACTTATATTTCAATTTTAGTCCATTTTGAATAATGTTGAAAGTAATGTTTTACTTGTTTGGACTAAAGTGCAAATTACCCAAGTTAAGGGGTTAAATTGCAAATTGTACATGATAATATGTTCCTCATGTGTTGAAGCATCATGGGAATGAAGATGATGTAGAGGTATGGCTAGTGAAAGCCTGAGTACCAAGAAAGAGCCGATAAAGCAATGTTTGTGCATTAAAACCTAGTTTTGGTGTAATGTGTAATTTACCCAAAACCCAGGGTTCAATATGCAATTTACCACTTCAAAAAGGTCCTTAATATTCTTTACATCTTGTAGAGGCAAGAAAATGAGAGGGACATCTCATTTGAGCTACTTTGAAGGAGAGAGAATCTTGATATTAAAATAATCAAGATTTAAGCATAATTGAAATAATGCAAAAATAATTATATTAAATAGATTGCTCTTTAACCAAATTATGTTGGTTGAAATCCACATAAATTGACATCCTTGTTCCTTTCAAAGGAAAAGGAAATATCAACGTGAGTGGAGAACCCACTCACATTAAGAAACTAAAAAGAATTATCCACTCACTTATGGATATTAATATTATAAAGGTTAAGGTGCTTAATTTCTTTTCCCTTAATTCATGGATAATGGAAGGGAGTTTGGTGGTGATCAAGGTACCTTTTCATGCAAGGAACCAAGGGGGAAGAGGTGGCAACAATTTTGGTATTAAAGGATTGAGATGAGGCATTTTCTCTCTCATTGATTTTCTTATAAAAACACCCTTTACAACTCAAACCAAGGACTTTTTTGAATCCACTTCTTCTCTTTTCTTGCAAAAATGATCAAGGAAGCTAGGGACAGAAGGAAGACGACCCCCAACCTGTTGGTAAGATTCTTGACCTTCGTTCATCTTGATTTCATGATGGAAATCACAAATCAATGCATGATTTCTTCTTATTTCGATTCCATCTTCAATTCTAACCATCCCTTTTCACTCAAAAGCTTGAGGAACGAACCTTGTGGTGTGAAAAAGATCCTTCCACCATTGTTGATGTGAAGCTCCAAGCTTTGAAGCTCAATTGGAGGTGGGTTATATAACTTGAACCCCTATTCATTGTTATTGAATTCAATTTCTCAATCAATTATGTTCAATTGCTCTTTTTGCAATTCCTTTGATTAATTGCTGCAATTACCATGATAATGGTAGTAGTTTTCAATGGACTAAGGCTTGATGATGATAACATCATCTTAGGCACACATTCCAACAAGTCTGCTTTGCAAATGGTTTCAAGAGTTTGGTCTAAACGGTTTCACCAAACCGTTTGGTCAAACCATTTGGAGGTTTGGACCCCAAACCGTTTAGATGAGTTGACTGATTGGATGGGTTGACCATTTGAGGTCAGGTCCCTAGAACATGTTGGATGATGATCCATTTGATCCAATTGATTAATTCAATATATGGACAATCCTCCAATTAGAAACCCTAATCGGTTAAGTGCTGAAATTGCAATTGTTTGACTTAAAGTTTGGGTTGGTTTGCCCAAACGGTCTCAAGAACGATTGGAGGTCACCCTAAACGGTCTCAAGACCGTTTGTAGGTTAACCAAGACCGTTTGGAGGTTTTGGGTTGAGTATGGTTGAGTAATTGAAGAGTTAGAGATATCAATTCGAAGTGCAATCAATAGTTTAATTGATGATCAATCCAATGATGCAAACCCTAATTGGATTTCACAAATTTTAATGAATGATGAGGCAAACGGTCTCAAGACCATTTAGAGGTCATCTAAATGACCTCAAGACCGTTTGGAGGTCATCCAAACGACTTCAAGACAGTTTGAGGTCATGTCATATCATAACTTGATGATGGTTCATTGATTTCAATTGAGTTAGTTCCACAATGTTAATCATTGATGGTTCCTCAATTTTAAAACCCTAATTGATGGTTTCTTGATTATAAATCCTAGTTCAATTGGGTTCAAAACCCTAATTGATGGTCCAATTGAAGGAAGATTCAATAGTTCAATTGATGAATGAATCAAGGAGTCAATTGATAGACAATTCACTGATGGAAACCTTGAATTGGTTAAGTGTTTAGAAACCTTTTTGGTCCACTCGGTTTTGAGAGGGTTTGGACCAAACGGTTTTAAGACCATTTGAGTCCAAATAGTCTCAAGACTGTTTGGGTCCAAACGGTCCCAAACTGTTTGGATACCCAAGCCCATTCGATTTGAATACATTCTTGCTTAAACGGTTTCAAGGGAAATGTGCCCAAACGGTTTCAAACCGTTTGAATTTTGAAAGACCAAGACCGTTTAGGGTCTAAGTAACCAAAACTGTTTGAGGTTCAACATGGTTAATCCATTTGGATATCTAATGTAATTGAAGATTTAATTGGTCAATCCAATTGGATACCTCATGTAATTGAAGGTTCAATTGATCAAATCTTCTGGACATCCTAGAGGAGGATGAGAGAGAGAGATTCATACATGAAAAATAATCATGTAGCAATCAAGCCTAACACATTCAGAATGAGTGAGATATACAATTAGGATATGATCCTTGAGGAATAGATCATAAAACCCTAATTGAATTAATTGATGAACTCAAACCCTAATTTAGGGCAATACTGAGTGAAACCCTAATCTAGGAAGATAATGTGATATGAATTCAAAGTAATGACATGAGTAACCCTAATTCAGGGTATTTTAATGCAAAACCCTAATTGGGATGAATATAAAACCCTAACTGTGGGTTATTGAATATAAACCCTAATCTAGGGTGATGTGATGTGAATAGTGAATCCTAATTCTAAATAGGGTGAAGTTGTGTGAAACCCTAATCTTGGACAATGAAAAGATGAATCATTGGTCCTAATTGAACAAAGGGGATGAGTAACCCTGATTTGAATGAAATGGGAAACCCTAACTCTAGTAAGGGAATAGTGGTGTTACTCTAAAATAGAATGGAACTGAAACATGATTGTTATATCTATTATCATATGTGCTAACCATGCAGGTATCATGAGATGATGAACATAGCCGGGTATGAGCTATGATGCTTTATTTATTGAAATTATTTATTGGGCCTTGTGTGCCATAATATGCCTTGTTGCTTAGTAAGAGGTAAAAAGAGAGTTAATGGACCTCAAGTGCCACATAAGATACTTGTGTAGCAAGTGTCATGTGTACCTTGGTCAGATGACCTGAAGCTGATGGTTACCTAAAAAAGTGGTAATAGTGCTCAATGATGAGCTAAGGGTTTGAATACCTAGAACCATATGTTTATGGAATCGAGTTTGAAATGAGGGACTGAGATCCCAATGTCTTTTAAAGACTGAGAAATAACTGATGAAATAGTACATGTTTCTTTATAGAAATTGTCATAATAAGTTATGTTTGAAAACTTGATTGATGCTAAAAGAATATGATAATTTACTCAATTTATCAAGTGAAAGCTATTCATGTAGTGCTCTTACCATAGATCCATCATCGTCAATAGTTGGTGATGGTGAAACAGGTTTTCTTACGTGATCTCCTGGAGTTCGCATATTTTGAATATGTGGGGGTTGATGGGCGAAAACATCCTTACGTCCTAATGGGGGAATTGATGGAAGGTAAACATTAAACCTCTCAATCCTTGATTGTATGTTCCGGGATGGATGTATCACAAATCTCCCGATGATGTTAATGCCGGATCGATGGAGGGTAAACACAAAATCTCTCAATTGCGAAGAGAGTGCAACCACCACTGTAGCTCTACAACAAAGATGCCACTATACCCTGGCAAGCTATGTAGCAGAGACACAAGATGTCTGCATGTGATCTCACACTGACCGAGATGTGGGAAGTCATGGAAGCCGGCTCTTCCACTGACTTTGTATGGTACCTATTTCAATTTCGCAATGGTCGGTTGGAGTATGAGCGGTACACCTCATCTCCTTCGAGCTTAAATATGTTTGAAAAATGTAATCAACTGTGTAGTGTATTTAAATAAGATTGAAATATGAGAACCATTGGTTGATGTCATATTGCTTAGCATGTCCTTGATACATAAATGTTACTTAAGTTCTTTAATTCATTATGGAATAAGAGACATGCTGCCTTGTCAAGTTATAGCTGAAATACTTGGATAAGATTATTGCTCTAATCTGCATAGATATTGATTTATCTACCATTGAAGTATATTATCCCATTGCTCAGCTTATTTCTACTAACTGCAATAATAATGTTTTCGGCAGAGAGTTATATCTTTCGCTGGGGAAATTGTATAATTGTCTCACCCCCGTGGAATTCAACGTTTTTAGGTAGACGCAGACAAAGAAGCAGAAACTCTGTAGTAGGGGAAGAGCAGCAGCAACAACAATAGGGACAACAGTAATCCTCCAGGTGGAAATACTGGCTGTCAAGCTGTGTCAATAGAGTCCTATGTGTCATCTCTGTACTCTCAGGTCCTAGGAGTCAGTAGATAGTGTTTTTATAATCGATCTGAGATTTTGACTTTAAGCCTCGAGGATTTTGTTACTTGTTCTTTTATCAAGGAAAAGTGATGTATGTATATATATATATATATATATATATATATGTATGTATGTATATGTCTCGAGAAGAGATGGTACATGGAATGTACAATGTGTACCAGTATGTAATTATAATACTATGGTTCTTGTTTAAAGCGTTTTCCTAAGAATGGATATCTTTGTAAATGGTTTTAATTTTTAATGATTTTCAGTAATCCGCTACTGACGATACGCTTCTGCATTAGTTAATCTCATTTAATTGGTTAAAACCGGTTTGTACACGACATTGAAGATGGAAAATTGATGGCTGGTAGCATGGCCATGGTGGGGGCTAGGTAGAATGGTCATTTTGCATTGCATAGCTGTGGTGGTGAGGTTTTTTCTAGATCATTTCTTCAGGCACACCTGTTCTACTATTGGAAAGCACAAAAGTTTTGGTTGACATGATGATGTTGGGGTCTTCTTGGCACGGTCATTCTGGATACCATGACCATGTTGTTAAGGTTGTTGTAGCTTGACAATTTCTTGAATCAACATGTGATTTTTGATGTTTGTAGGATGGTCGTTCCGTGTCACCACGGCCATGCTGGGGGATTTTCTTGCTCTTTGAGATTTGGACTTTGATCTTCATGGATACCTTTTCTTTAGCTCTACCCTTGCCCACTAGGGGTAGATTGGGGGATCTTTAAGACCTTCCTTGGACTCCTCCATGGGTAGAGGAACCCTATAACATCTTACTTCTCTTCTTTCCCTCCAAGGCATGGTCTGAGTACTTGAAAAACATGCAAAAAGTTTTCACAAGTGCATTTGATATAAAACCATTTATTAGGAGAAATAACTTGAAATCTAACATGTTAGACATGTTGAAATGCAAAAACACACAAGAGAAAGCCCTAAAACAGAGCTACATCATCCAACTATAAGGTATAGGGCTAGGGGAAACCACAGGTCAAGAATACAGTTGGAGAAAGTTGAAGGGACACCAAAGAAGCTTAATGGGTGATCAATTTCACTGGAGTTAACAAGGAAGGCTCAGGTGCAGTTGTGGTAGCCATAGGTCAAAATTGAGTAGGTCATAGAGTTTGGGGGCACAAGAGGTGCAATTTCTAGAGGAGGAGCAAAGAGAGAGATCCAAGTATTGTTTGCAATCTATTAAATAGGCATGCGACGACAACTCATGGAAATGAGGGATGGAAAGCCCTAAATGGTCATTTCATTTACATAGAGAGATGGAGGGTGAGTAATGGCTTTATTGAAAAGAGAGATATAGACAAAATCATCATCGAAAGAATCTCTCAAAAAGGTTCTATGATGGAGGAGAACAAGATAAGGAAAGAATCAATGTAGACTAGTTTAGACCTGCAAAGAAGTCAAGAGGAAGGTGAACACTTGAAGGATGTTAGGTCATGAGAAAATAAAACATGGTTGTTAGATGGTGCATGAGAAAAGGTAAGAAATACACAGGATAGGAGATCAATCTAGGACTATGGAGTTATTCATTCATTAATTGAATGCATATTATTTTCTTGGTTAATATGAAAACTTGCCTAATTGGTTTAGAGTATTTTCTTGGTTAATATGAAAACTTGCCTGATTGGTTTAGAGGTTCAAATTGATTCAAAACAATATTAAATTTGGTTCATGTGTTAATTAGGTAGTCTAGATTCTTCGTGGACATTAGGATTTAGCTTCTGCATATATTTTGTTTACAACTTCTATATTGGTCATTTACTTAATTTTATGCATTAAATTATTTAGGTAATGTGATACGTCTTTCCTTAATCATTTCCTAGAGTCCAAAAATGAGATGAGCAATGACTATCCTCTTAAAATTTATGTTATATATCTTTTTGTGCATTTTGATGATATTATCTTGTAGGCGAGAGAAAAAAGAGATAAATGATATTTTCCTATTATGTTAAAAGCTATAAAAAGGAAAAGGAAACATCTTATTCAAGTAATACTCTTATGTTTTCAAATTCCAACTCTTTTACCTTTCTCTTTTATTTCATCTAAACATCAAAAATGGTAGGGGAGAGAGAAATGAAAGGGAAAAACTAATTATCCTCTTTTTGAGTTAATAGAAACACAAAATTACATAAAAGATTTTTTGGGGGTTTTCTTTTATTTTCCTATTCCATTATTCCATATGGAAAATTAGTTTCATGATCTTTTTACTTTAATCCCCTCATTTATATTTTATTAATAAAACCACATTTAAAGAATCAAAATAGTTGTAAAATATTTGGTACGTTACAACTCTACCCACCTTGAAATAAATTTTGTCCTCAAAATTTTCTTTAGGGTTTCACATACCTCTTTATTTAATGTTAATTAGCAATTCAAGGCTCACTTAGGTTCATAATTTTATGTGAAAATAGATATGTATTATATGATGTCTAAATTTGATAATAGATTTATGTAAACATGGATTGACTATTATTTTGGTCTCCTTCTCAACTTATACTTAGAGTTTATGAAACCAAACTTATCACTACACTTAGGGTATCTACCTTTATTGTTGTTATGACGTTCTATCATTAGGTCTAGATGACTGGATAATCTTAGGTATTTCTTACATTTCTCAATATGTGGTGATCATGCACATATGCAAAGATGTTGAATGTTGTCATACTATTCATCATTAACCTACTAGTACATATGTCCCATACCATAAGAACTAGTAAGATGAGAAAAAAGGTGTTATACTTATTACATTCCTCTTTAACTCTCAATTGGATAGCCATGACCATTGTGAACGAAGAGGATATGACATTAGCTAAGATATTTGTGGCACTCGATACCTAACTAGGTAAAACTCTATCCTTATTATGTCTTATTACTTTTATGAATGAAGACTCTAGTCAATCTAGGGCATGATATCTTTCCTTAGGAGTCCACACCTTTATCCTAATTTCATATCTTCATTCGAGTGTGACTATCTTAATCATACTTGCCTAGTGTCCATCTACATATTTGCTCTGATACCATATTGTAACACTGCATATTTTAAAATATACACATTACTAAATGGAAGCATGATTCTCTATGGGGGATGTCACAAAAATGATAATCATTGCAAAATAGAGTAAATAAAACACCATATATTAATTTCAAACAGACATACATAGTTCATGGACATGAAATCTAAAACTTTTTCATCTTCAAATATAAATCTATTGAGGCTAACCTAGATAATATGACTAAGGCATGATGCAAACGATATCTAATAGTCTGGTTTGGCTTGGTAGATGGAACCCTACCAGGAAAAGTTTCAATGTCTCCTAGTCCTTGCTAGTCCTTATTTTCTTTACTTGATCCAAGTCATGCGGACATCACTTCCTCAGCCATGCAAAACAAACATTAACATATGCAATAGTACTTGGCACGTTATAAGAAAAGAAAGTAATAATACAATTGACCTTAAACTAAACTTGACATGAAGTGAAGTTGACAAAAACATGACCATGGATTGACTTACATATTCCTTGCATCATTTTAAACATGACAAACTGTGTAAGTAAATATATGTTACCTCTCTTAATGCCCCATAAGAGCCCATGATTTCTAGGAAAACCCATGACGACCTCTTGAGGTCCATGATTGAGGTGCACATAAAAAATTATCCAATTCCTTAACTTTGTTCATTATATTAGAAATTGACTTAATCATTAATGTCTTTAATATTAATCATAACAGGGTTGTTGCCTCATAATGCCATATTGGATTTATCCCCTTAAGTCATAATGAGATTTCTCCCTTCTTGAACCATAATTGGATTTCTCCCTTCTTGAACCATAATGGGATTTCGCCCTTCTTGATCATAATCCATTATTAATAAATCATAGTCATAGTTAAGGTTCTACAAAAGACCGTAAGTAAGGAATTAATCATACAGTGATATCTATACATGATGTCAATTAATAAGGCATTCGTAATTGACATGAGACATACTGTTTTGCATAATCATAAGGGTAAACATTCAATAAATCAACATAAAATTGTACCAACAAGCATGGCCCGATTACCTAGAGAAAACGACCTTATGTTTAGTCCTTTGACTTGATTGATCCTTTGCTCACATGTAATTTGATTAATAACAGGATATGTACATTAGTGACATGATCATTAATACCTAATTATTGAAGATTTTTATTGTGGAAATTAGGTTTGAAAATAGTTTAGATCAATAGAGAATACAAAAATTTTCCATATTTTTCCATATTTTTAAGGCCAAACAAATTTTGCACTATGGACCAATAAAAAAGGAAACTATAGTGTGGCATCACTTAAATCCAAAAATATGATCTGATGTAAATGAAATGAGAAAGTACGGACAAACCATGGGCCACACATTACATCCAGTCAAACATGTGGGGGTACATATGTCACTTGACATGAAATTGAAGTCACTCATCCTCAAAACAAAATTGTGCATGTAAACCATAAAATTCCCTAGTAACATCAATCATCCAATTAAGCTCACAAGGACACCAAGTTCTTTCCATGACTTTGTTTGTTCCCTGTCGAGCCATGACTCCGAGCAGCTCAAGCTGGAGATCCAAATTCTGGATGTATCCACTAAAGAGAAGTCGATCATGGGAACCTATGATTCCCTAAGGCTTCCTCATTTCTTGCCAAAGGCACCATGGCAAGGCTCAGGCTTGAGGCAAGAAGGAGAGTCTGGCTTCATGGAACAACCATGGACGTCTATAGATTGAGGGAGGCGGTGTCGATGAGACCAAAAGAAGCAAGTGGAAAGGCAAAAACACTTTGTCATGGTTTTGTTAAGCCAAAGGAGAAGGTGTTGAGGGATGAGGGCCTCTATGTCCATGGTGTTCATCTAAAAACTAGAATATAGGGCATCAAGTTCTAAACACAAAACCAAAGAAAAATAGTAAAAAACACATCGACTAAGACTGGGAATTTTTTTTTAGGGGAAAGGTGTGTCTAGATGAGGAATTTTTGTGGATGGGGAGACACCAGGGTGGCTTGGAAATGAAATACCAATGAGAACCTAAAACACAGTGTTGTGCTTTTCTATAGCCAGGGTTAGACACTAATCAATTGAAACATAACTAGATGCAACCTAGGCACTTGAAGCACACTTGGGATCTTTCAATATTTATAAAGGGCCATGTACTAAGACATCCACATAGATTAGAATATATCACCCCCAAGTGCACATTCTCTTATTATAGTATAGGTGAGTGACAAGTAAAGGGGTCGATCCATTGGGAAAGAGTGGGCAATAGAGCTTAGTTAAGTTAGCTATGTTCCTAAAGTTGAGATCAAGGTTTTTAGGGTCTGAGGTTGATTTGGGTTTGATTACACTAAGGTTTTAATCAAGAAAGCAAGGAAGTAAGAAAAACAAGAAAAGACTTATTCTAACCATAACCAAGTTAATTATAGATAACAAATAAAGGAAACTAAGTAAGCAATAGCATGATTTTAAGACTAAGTTATACTAGCTAAGCAAGCTAGACACTAAAGTCATTAAGGACATAGATTTGCACTAACTAGAAAGACTAATACTAAAAAGTTGAAAAGAGTCCTAACTACCCTAGAAAGACTAAATTATCCAAAACAAGGCAATTGACTAACAAAGCAATTAGAGAAACCAACTAAACTAGCATGAATTAATTGAGAGAACAAAATTGGGTTTTAAGCAAGTTATGAAGAGGTGGGTGGTTTGGGGATGTTACTAGGGTTCCAATTGGGGAAGGATATAACATGTAAAACTAACCATTAGTTTTCTATTGACAAACTAAACAACTAGACAAATGCAATGGTATCACCCTAGACTATTAGTCGGACATGGATAGAATAGAGTGTGTGAAGTGGAATTACACCCTTGGACACCCTATCTAGCCTTATGAGGCTTAATTGAACTAAGGTTTAGATGAGATTCCAATAGGATTTGACTAACCTAGATTTCTATGGTGGGAATCCTTAGTGTAATTGGGAGCCAAAGGTTGGAATGGGGAGTAGAGATGAGGGTATTTCACCTCACATTACTCACCATCTAGGTTTTAGAAAACTCCTAGCCAATTACACTAAATACTCCTACACTAGCTACTTAGATCTCACACCTAGGAGTAATAGAAGGGATATATATGTGGGAATATGGGGTGATATATAGGGATCCACTAGATGGACCTAGGAGAAAATCCCAAAATAGCCTCGCATATGCCATCTTGTCTAAACCTAGGTAGTTTCAAGCATAAAACAACAAGCAATTCATGTTTTCAAGCACAAGACACAAGAAGAATCTTAGGAAATAAGATATAACTAGAAGTCAATCATAATAGAATTAAAATATAGAGTATTCCCCCAAAATTGTATCAAAGTAACATTTTTACCCCAAACAGCCCACCACAAAGGGCTTAGCTAGACATAAAACAAGAAAAAGTAGAGGAAGAAGAAGGAGTAGAGGAGTAGAGGACATCAAATGGGATAATGAATCCTCCATCTTCTACATGTTAGAGCTTGCACTTCTTCTCCTAAGTTTGATGGATGACATGGAATGGTGGTGGATGATGGTCAAAACCCTAGAAAACTAGGGTTTTGGAAAGGAGGAAGGTGGAAATGAAGTGGAAGTAGGTGGGATCTCCTTAGATTCTCAAAGGAGGTAAAGATGAATTCTATGGGGGTGTAACCTTGTGCTACGTCCACTTCCTAGGTATATATAGGTGGTAGAGAAGAACTAGATTAAGTGGGGGCAAAATGGGTAGAAAAGTGCATAAAATGTAGGGTTTTGGTGGTACCACAGCCACACTAGGTAGCACGGTCATGGTGGGTAAGGTGTAGCACGGTCATGCTGAGAGGGAACAATCATTCTGGTAGAGGTGGAAATGATAGGTTGAAGGTGGAAAATTGATGGTTGGTAGCATGGCCATGGTGGGGGCTAGGTAGAATGGTCATGTTGTGTAGCATAGCTGTGGTGGTGAGGTTTTGTCTAGATCATTTCTTCAGGCACACATGTTCTACTATTGGAAAGCACAAAAGTTTTGGCTGGCACAACCATGTTGGGGTCTTCTTGGCACGGTCATTCTGGATACCATGACCATGTTGTTGAGGTTGTTGTAGCTTGACAATTTCTTGAATCAACGTGTGATTTTTTATGTTTATAGGATGGTCGTTCTGTGTCACCACGACCATGCTGGGGGCTTTTCTTGCACTTTGAGATTTGGACTTTGATCTTCATGGATACCTTTTCTTTAGCTCTACCCTTGGCCACTAGGGGTAGATTGGGGGAGCTTTAAGACCTTCCTAGGACTCCTTCATGGGTAGAGGAACCCTAGAACATCTTCCTTCTCTTCTTTTCCTCCAAGGCATGGTTTGAGTACTTGAAAAACATGCAAAAAGTTTTCATAAGTGCATTTGATATAAAATCATTTATTAGGAGAAATAACTTGATATCTAACATGTTAGATATGTTGAAATGCAAAAACAAACAAGAGAAAGCCCTAAAAAAGAGCTACATCATCCAACTATAGGGTACATGGCTAGGGGAAACCGTAGGTCAAGAATACGATTGGAGAAAGTTGAAGGGACACTAAAGAAGCTTAATGGGTGATCAATTTCACTAGAGTTAGCAAGGAGGGATCAGGTGTAGTTGTGGTAGCCATAGATCAAAACTGAGTAGGTCATACAATTTGGGGGCACAAGAGGTGCAATTTCTAGAGGAAGAGCAAAGAGAGAGATTCAAGGATTGTTTGCAATCTATTAAATAGGCATGAGATGACACCTCATGGGAATGAGTGAAGGAAAGCCCTAAATGGTCATTTCATCCACATAGAGAGAGGGAGGGTGAGTAATGGATTTATTGAAAAGGGAGAAATAGACAAAATCATCAGAAGAAGAATCTCTCAAAAAGGTTTTGTGATGGAGGAGAACAAGATAAGGAAAGAATCAATGTAGACTAGTTTAGACCTGAAAAGAAGTCAAGAGGAAGGTGAACACTTGAAGGATGTTAGGTCATGAGAAAATAAAACATGGTCATTAGATGGTGCGTGAGAAAAGGCAAGAAATACACAGGACATGAGATCAATCTAGGACTGTGGAGTTATTCATTTATTAATTGAATGCATATTATTTTCTTGGTTAATATGAAAACTTGCCTAATTGATTTAAAGGTTCAAATTGATTCAAAACAATATTAAATTTGGTTCACGTGTTAATTAGGTAGTCTAGATTCTTCCTGGACAATAGGATTTAACTTTTGCATATATTTTGTTTACAACTTCTATATTGGTCATTTACTTAATTTTATGCATTAAAATAATTAGGTAATGTGATACATCTTTCCTTAATCATTTCTAGAGTCCAAAAATGAGATGAGCAATGACTATCCTCTTAAAATTTATGTTATATATCTTTTTGTGGATTTTGGTGATATTATCTTGTAGGAGAGAGAAAAAAGAGATAAATGATATTTTCCTGTTATGTTAAAAGCTATAAAAAGGAAAAGGAAACTTCTTATTCAAGTAATACTCTTATGTTTTCAAATTCCAACTCTTTTACCTTTATGTTTTATTTCATCTAAACATCAAAAATGGTAGGAGAGAGAGAACTGAAAGGGAAAAATTAATTATCGTCTTTTTGAGTTAATTGAAACACAAAATTACATAAAAGAAATTTTTTGGGGTTTTCTTTTATTTTCCTATTCCATTATTCCATATGGAAAATTAATTTCATGATCTTTTTACTTTAATCACCTAATTTATCTTTTATTAATAAAACTACATTTAAAGATTCAAAATAGTTGTAAAATATTTGGTACGTTACAACTCTACCCACCTTGAAATAAATTTTGTCCTCAAAATTTTCTTTAGAGTTTCACATACCTCTTTAGTTAATGATAATTAGCAATTAAAGGCTCACTTAGGTTCATAATTTTATGTGAAAATAAATATGAATTATATGACGTCTAAATTTGATAATAGATTTATGTAAACATGGATTGACTATTATTTTGGTCTCCTTCTCAACTTATAATTAGGGTTTATGAAACCAAAGTTATCACTACACTTAGGGTATCTATCTTTATTGTTGTTATGATATTCTATCATTAGGTCTAGATGACTGGCTAATCTTAGGTATTTCTTACATTTCTCAATATGTGGTGTTCATGCACATATGTAGAGATGTTGAATGTTGTCATACTATTCATCATTAACCTACTACTAAATAAGTCCCATATCATAAGAACTAGTAAGATGAGAAAAAAGATCTTATAAATATTACATTCCTCTTCAACTCTCAATTGGATAGCCATGACCATTGTGAATGGAGAGGATATGTTATTAGCTAGGATATTTGTGGCACTCGATACCTAACTAGGTAAAACTCTATCCTTATTATGTCTTATCACTTTCATGAATGAAGACTCTAGTCATTCTATGCCATGCTATCTTTCCTCAGGAGTCCATTCCTTTACCCAAATTTCATATCTTCATTCTAGGGTGATTGTATGAATTGTATTTACCTGGTGGCCATCTACCTATTTGCTCTAATACCATAATGTAACACCCCCACTTTATAAAATACACACATTACTAAGTAGAAGCATGATTGTATAGGGATATGTCACAAAATGATAATCGTTGTGAAATAGACTAAATGAAACACCATGCATTGATTTGAAATAGATCCATACATAGCTCATGGACATGAAATCTAAATCGTGTTCTCTTGAAATCTAAATGTATTGAGCGGAACTTAGATAATATGCTAAGGCATGATGTAAATGATATCTAAAAGACTTAATTGACTTGTTAGAAGGAAACCCACCAGGAAAAGCTTCATCGTCTCCTAGTCCTTGCTGGTCCTTTTGTTCTTATTTGCTCCAAATCTTGCCTACATCACTTCCCCATCCATGCAAAACAAACATTAATGTAAGTAAATGATACCTGGCATGCTATAAAAGTGGAAAGTAATAATACACTTGACATGAAGTAAAATTGACATGAAATAAGATTGAGAAAAGCTTGACAATGGATTGACTTGCATAATTTTGTAATTCAGATTAAACATGATAAATTGGATAAGTAAATATATGTTCCCTCTCTTAGTGCCCATAGAAGACCATGATTTCTAGGAAAGCCCATAACGACCTCTCGAGATCCATGATCCATGTGCATATAAAAACTTATTCAATTCCTTAACTTTGTTCATTATCTTAGAATTTTATGTAATCATGAATCTCTTTATCCTTAGTCATAATGGAATTGCTCCCTCATAAAGGGATTTCTTCCATTAAATCATAATGGGATTTCTCCCTTCTTGAACCATAATGAGATTTCTCCCTTCTTGAACCATAATAGAATTTCTCCCTTCTTGAGTCCATTATTCATAAATGATAGTCATAGTTAGGGTTCAATAGTAGACCATAAGTAAGAAACCCATCATGCAGTGGTATCTATACATGATGTCGATTGAGAAGGCCTTCATGATCATCACATGACATACTATTTTTCATAATCATAAAGGTAAGCTTTCAATCAATTAAAATTTTAGTTTTACCAAGAAGCACGACCTGCTTACCTAGAGAAAACCACCTTAGGTCAAGTCCTTTGACTTGATTGAGCCCTTACTCACCTATAATTTGATTAATAACATGATATGTACATTAGTACACAATCATTAGTTCCTAATTTTGATATTGTGGTAAATAGGGTTTGAAAACATTCTAGATCAATAGAGAATATAAAAAGTTTTCCCATTCGTATTTACCATAACTTTCTAGGGTTGTGTGAAATTTCTAAATTTTACACTATTGACCAATCAAAAAATAAGAAACTATAGCATGACATCAATTAAATCTAAAAAAATCCTATGTAAATAAAATGCAAAAAGACTGAATAGCCATAGGTCTGTGTTTCATTCAATCAAACATGTAGGGGAATATACATTTTTCAATATGAAATTGAAGTCACGCGTCCAGAAAAATAAATTCATGTTTGCAAACACCAAAATGCTCTTGTGACATCAATCATCCAATTAAGCTAGTAACAACACCAATGTATTTCCATGACCTAGTTTGTTCCCCATCGAGCCATGGCTCCATGTAGCTTGATCTCGAGATCAAAATTCTGGATCTAGCTAGCAATGGGCAGTTGATCATGATAGGATAGGATTACCTGAGGCTTTTTCATGTTGAGACAAAGCCATCGAGCCAAGGCTCAAGCTTAAGGTGAGCAAGAGAGAATGACTTCATGGTACTACCACGACAAACTACTACTTGAGGCAGGGAAGTTCTGATGAGGCTAAAAGAAGCAAGTAGAAAGGAAAACACTTACTCATGGTTTAGTGAAGACAAAGGAGTAGGCGGTGATGGATGAGGGCCTCTGTGTTCATGGTATTTGCCTTAAAATTAGAAAATAGGGGAGAAAGTTTAGAACACAAAGCCAAAGAAACCAGTCAAAAAACACATTGACTAAGACTAAGAAAATAGTATTTGGGGCAAGGTGAGAGAGGGGAGGTATTTTCATGGCTAGATAGGCATCAGGATGGCCTGGTGATGAAACTTTAGTGAGAACCCAAAACATGTCTATAGGGTACAGATCTAGGGGAAACTAAGGGATGAGAAGATAGTTGTAAAAAGTTGAAGGGACACCAAAGAAACTTAATGGGTGATTAATTTCACTACAGGAAGTGAGGAGGGCTCATGTGCAGTTTTGGTAGGCTAGAGAGAAAAACTGAGTAGGTTGTGGAGTTTGGCTGCACAGTGAGATGACCCATGGATCTCTCTACAACTCAGGGGCATGAGTGATGAAAATGCCTAAATGAGCATTTCTTCCATAGAGAGATAGGGAGGGTAGTAATGGCTTGATCAAGATAAGAGAGATAGACAAAATCATTGGCAAAAGAATCTTTCAAAAATGTTGCATGATGGTGGAGAACAAGATAGGCAAAGAATCATCGCTGACTAGTTTAGACTTGCAAGGAAGTATGGAGGAAGGTAACAACTTGAAGGTTGTTAGAACATGAGAAAATAAAATTTGGTCATCAAATGAGGCATGAGAAAAGGCAAGAAATGTGTGTGACATTAGATGAATACGGGACTATAGAGTTATTCATGCATTAACTAGATACATAATTATTTTCTTGGTTAAACTATATGGAAACTTGCCTAGTTGGTTTAGAGGGTCAAACCAAATCTAAACAGTACCAAATTTGAACCACAAGCTAACTAGGTAGTCTAAATTCTTCCTAACCAATAGGATCTAGGTTTTGCATATTGTTTTTCCATAATTCTTATATTGGTCACATACTCGATTTTATGCATTAAAATATTTAGATAATGTGAAAAATCTTTCCTTAATTATTTACTTAAGCCCAAAAATGAAATGAGCTATGAGTATCTTCTCAAGATTTACATTGTATATCTTTTTATTCCTAGGGAGATATTAGCTTAGAGGAGAGAGAACTAAAGAGATAAAATATATTTTCCTTTTATGTTAAAAGCTACAAAAAGGAAAAGGATTCTTGTTCAAGTAATTCATTTATGTTTTCAAATTCCAACTCATTTACCTTCTCTTTTATTAATTTATGTTGGGTTTAATGGACTTAGAGTAGGCAGCGGAAACAAAAATTTTACTGACCATTTACCCATAATAGGATATCGCATCAACGACTATGTAATGGGAAGGATGGTTTTAGCAAGATGTACCTGGTCCTGGGGCTTGCCCAGCGACAATACCTAACAACCATGTGTGGTCTTCAACGCCATGTCTTGGACGGTGTTTATTCTGTTCCTGGTCTTCACCATGGACTCTGGCCTCCACGACGGACTACAGATGATGAGTCCTCCTGAGTGGAAGACATCTCCCGCCTCTGCAGACCTAGAACTCCTACCGTTCTAGAAGAACTGGCAGGAAGGAGATGACCCTCATGTTGGTGTACTAGCACCAACATGCTCTCCCAAACTCATACTACTTTTCTATAGTTCTCTTTCCCTCATTGTGCCTCCCTAGTCGGGTAGCACTCGCTCAGGCTCTCTCGATTACCAGAACCAGAGAGGACAACAACTTTGTGGAGCAACTGATGTTCTGAGTTGTGTGTTCTGAGAAGCCCCCATTATGCCTCTATTTATAGTAGAGGGCAGGGTTAGGGTTCCCAGCCTATTCGGGAGTAAAAGGATCCAAAAATTCCATGTATAGTTTGTACTGCTGTAGGCAAACCAGTCGTTTCATAAATGAACCGGTCATTTGGCAAGGTGATCCGATTGGTTCACTTGTGAACCGGTTAGTTGGGAGTGTGAACTGGTCGGTTCACTAAGTGAACTGGTCATTTCACTTCCCAGACTTGCCTACAATTGACTTTCCTCAATCATTTCCAATAAATTCAAAGATTAATCCTTATTCCAATCAAATTGAACAAGTGAAACATGAAAGTTTTATTCTAACTAGGCAAATCCCAATTACCTCAGTTGGGAGGATTGTGAGCTGCCTGGTTCACCAAGTGAACCGGTCATTTAGCTCACACCATCTGATCGGCTCACCTAGGTGAATCGGTCGGTTGGCAGTCCTGACATTGCCAATGTAATCTACAATCGACCTGACACTCTAACCAGCTAGTTCAACACTTGAACTTGATAGTTCTGAGTCCAGTCAGTCAATAGTATGTTTAATTGAGTACCTAAACACTTTTAGTCTCAATCTAAACATTATTCATGGAGAATCTCCTCTTCCAGGGGTATCCTATGTGTGTGACCCTACAAGTTCCAATTTACGTTGGCAGTGAATGTTCATAACAACTTCTGACATCACAAGCAATGAGCAGAATCTAGTAACTCATCATTGCTACCCAAGTAACTCAAAAACTTGGAGAACAACTTCAACCTATAATATGTGATTAGTGTTACATTGATCGTATAGTTCCTTTGTCTCTGACATCCAGATTCAACTTGAGGCATGGAACGTCATCCTCTTCAACATTCAATCCATGTTCCTTGACCTAGAGCAGACTATCTAAGATGCATGTGAGTTCACATATTATATATTGAATCACATGAGTATGGACATACATTTCTCAATCTCACTTATCAAGGAGACCTGGATATCATACTCCTTTGTAGGAGTTACAAATCCCATTGCTATCACTCACAATCTATCCCCATGTGTCAAAGTCACCCAATCATCACCGTTATAACAACCCATGTTTCAGGATTGTGTTTGATGATGTCAAAGTGTACCCAACGACATGTGATGAGTGCAAAAAATTTAGATCTAAGAACCACTATCACTATGAGAGATGATTGTGACTACCATTCCATGGTATCCATGTATCACTCTCGCGGTGGGTTTGTTCGATATACTGTTCTCTAACATATATATGTGTGCTTGACTTGATATCATATATCATGAAAAATGAGACTCTGTTATCAGTCAACACACACTCTAGTCTTATGTATTAGTGTTGTCTATTTTCTTCCATAGTAATATGTGACTAGGGACATAACAAGAATGTATATACTCTTATTGTACATATGGTCTCATTGTTCAGGTCCTGAACCTGAAGACATATGTCATCAAGTCATATCATTCTTTAGACATCTATCATGTATGTGTCATCATCTCATGACTGAGACAAACATCATAGATATAATTACCATTATTATTATCAAATCAGGTATCTAATGCCTCATCATCATATGATTGGCTCTCTGGGCATACCATACCAACAGACTCCCACTAGCACTTAGAGATAATCACCCATGAATCATATTCCCAGTGATCTTAACATGTCCATCATGTTTCTGCTACACAAATGTTGGGCAAGTAATACTTGCTTCAAATCAGTATATTGCATGTTTCACATCCCATAACTGTACGAAAACTTGTATGAGATGGAAGTGTCGTAGTATGTTATCTAAGATTCCTTTGCCTAACCATTAGCTCCATTGTTGTTACAGTATCACTACTGAGTCATCAATGGTTAGAACCTCCCACAAGTTCATCCATATGAACTTCTAGATCCATATAGTATCCTTTACAGTGTTCGTAACACTAAGGTACTCGACTTCTTATTGTAGAATTAATCAATTGTTTTATGTTGCAACATTTCCAACTAACAATTCATATTCCAAGGTCAAACATAATTTTGTCATTTCGGAAGCTTGCATCGGTTTAACTCTTTACACCCAACTCTTCCTTATTACCATAACTAAAGAACGAATCCTTTTAGTACTTCACAAGTACATAAAGATGTCCTTCATGGTATTCCAGTAACTCTTATTGGAGTTCGACAAGTATCCATTACTCATGTCCAATACATATAAGATAACTGGATATTTATATCAACTTGTCATACAATATGATGACTTCATATCTTCTTGTCATGTCCAATACATACAAGATGATGAATTCATATATTCTTGTCATGTCCAATACATACAAGATAATTAGTTCATATTTTCTTGTCAGGTCCAACACATACAAGATAACAAGATGAGTTCATACATGATAGATCCAATTGTAAATGCATATGACATCTATCCACGTGTTCCTTTTTCTTCATAAGAATTGGGACACTCGGCTCTTGAGAGACTAACTCCATGGAACAAGGACAAGTTTTCTCTCACCATATTGAACCCTTTTAGCATCTTTCCAAAGTATATTCTCTTTCTTAGGTCAAGAAGCCCTCTTGATCTATCTCTATAGATCTTAATTCATAGGATGCTTCTCTAAAAACCTTTTGGAATACACTTCGTTGCTAGATTTTGTAGTATAAGGATGATACTCCCCATCAATATGTGGAATATATATATGCTCCCACTAAATTCTTGTAATCACACATTACATCTTCATTCTGACTCAAGTCAAACTCTTTGACTATCTTGTCAAATTGAAGATCCAGTTTTGAGGTGCTTGTTTCAATCCAAAGATTGATCTATGCAGCTTTATAGACTTTATTTGCATTATTGGATTTATAAAACCCTTAGGCTATGTTACATACACATCCTACACAATATTCCATTTAAGAAATGTGGTTTTAACATCCATGTGCCAAATCTCATAGTCATATTAAGCTACAATGGCAAGCATTATCCAGATGGATTTATCCATGGTAACTGCTGAAAAGATTTCACCATGTTCAACACCTTGAACCTATTGGAAACACTTTGCAACCAAATTACCCTCCATGTCAGTCTTCTTCTAGAAGACCCAAAAGTACCCTATGGGTTTTACCCCTTCAGGTGGATCAACCAAAGTCATACTTTGTTGATGTACATGGAGTCCATCTTGGATTTCATGGCTTCGAGCCATATCTCAATTTTTGGGTTCTCATTAGCTTCTAGGTAGATTGTTGACTCATCATATGATCAACTCACCACCTTCTTGTCTATAAGATATCATATATAATTCAAGATCTAGGCGTGTTCTACCAGAACCATGAGTTCTGTGTGTTACTTAAAGAACTTAGAGATTTCACAACATTTTGTGATTCTCTTTATTCCCAGTGTTAAGCATGTACCCAAAAGGAAAATTGAAGTTTAGTTAGTAATCACACTCTGACTTATCAAGGTGTGATTCCTTCTTTTTAATACACTTCTCATGATACACTATCACCATGTTTCAGATGGAGTCCATCATGATACATTATCATGATCTTCGTTAAGGTTCTCAAACTCTTGGTTAAAAGTATATCCAAATCAATCATATTGAAATTTAATACTTATACCAAGATAATTATGTACTTCATTATGATCTTCTTGAACACTTCAAGAGATTCATGTTTGTATTTCACTAAATACAAACTATCATATCTACTGAGGTCATAAGTAAATATATTTAAGTATTATTGATTACCTTTAGCATTTATTCTAAAAGGACTATATACATCAATATGTATAACCCTTAATAGAATAATCGTCCTCCCACTACATCTAGTTAAGAACCTTTGTCATATTGCATAATGAATGAGATTAGCATGTCTTTATTGGTTCAACAACCAAAAGAGTCTAGATATCCATCATATGGATTCTAGAAATTCAATCCCATTTATACGCTCTAGATGACATCACTATAGGCATTCAAGTTTGAGTTATCATGTTATTCATTACATGTGTCACACACATTTGTCTATTTAACTATCAAGTATAGTTAGTGAGACATAGGCATTGCCATCAAAGATCATATCTTTCAAATGAAACATCAATCCATAACACTCTTGTCCATACAAGATGTATGATGTTTTCATTGATGGAAAGTATATAATAGCAATTCACTAATTCTATTACATGCCCATGAATGCCATATTGTAACTGTAATTATAGAAACTCTTTCTCCACACAATTTCTATCTTACTTCCTCTTAGCTCCTAAAGTATAGATCTCTATCTCTATCATCTTTCTGAGATCCTCTATAAAGAGGTTATTTCCTTTCCTACTTACCCCTCTCCATATCTTGAGTGATGAAGATTTGTACCTTAGCTAGGCTTCAAAACACTTCTTGACCTTGCTTTAGTCTATGGACTTCACTCTGCTGATCATTACATAGATTTTTTCCTTTCTTCATTCATGCTTTGGCATCAACATGTCAAGCACTTCAGATAGTGGTTTGGCCAAGTTTCTCAACATTTGATAAACTAGCTATGTGATTCACACAACAATTTGTAGAATCATATGTTTGGTCAACTCTTGACCTTTAAGAAATCACAGTCAATCTATATGCACAATCATATTGAGAATATGAGATTATACTTGATCTCTATCTGTCTGATTATACTCAAACATCACTTTGAAGACATTTTACCTTTCATGCTCTACATGATTCTTAAGATGTATAAACATCTCAAGAATTTCCATGCTTCAAGGTATTTATGTAAATCATAGTTCATATATCTTAGCATATGGTTCTTGATGTCTTAGGCATCATTGGCATACTTCAAGTAAGCATCTAATTTTAGCCTTAGGCACATTTGGAGTGGTTCTACTGGCTCTGGTCTTTCAAGGACTTTAGAGTTTACACTCATTATCGAGAACACTTCTAAAAATTCCTAAACTAGATTCAAAGTTTATCCCATTTATGAACTGATTGCAATGATAATGTATTTGTGTTTGTCATTTGGATTCTACAAAAGAATTTTGCAACATTTCAAAACATTTTTTATTTGTTTGATTTGATAAAGTTGATGATATTAATTAGGCTTTTAATTAATTATCACTCCCACTATTTTTTGTACAAATTGATAACCTTCAAGTATCAATTCAGAAGACTGTAGTGTACAATCTTCTAGTGGCCAAGATCCAAAACAATTGCATCAATACCCAACCAACGTTGGCACTCATGATCAATTATTAAGGTAGCCAATCATGCCAATTGCATCATATGAAATTATTGAATAGATGATATGCACAACTCTTTGCCATAAACATTTGCATGCCTCAAGGTGCTTGATTAGATTAAGGTCACCAAGTTAAGTCTGACCCAAAAGCCAACACGATGAATATGCTCCGTCAAAGGCAGACCCACATATTCACCATCACACTTCCATGAGGTAGACAGTGCACCACGTGAAGGTGTGCCCTCACTTAGTTGAACAAGTTTTTCATGTGTGTTGCTTTTGGAAGGCATCTTAAACTTAATATTTATATTTGAGGGATTTTATATAAGTACATATACATATCCAATCACCACATTATTATAGTACATATCATATGCATGCTATAACCACAATGAGAAACATGCAAAATTGGTAAGGCCATCATATTGTAATTCCTTGGAGCCACAAGGAATTACGGTCATCTAAGGTCTACATCATATGCAATCTATTGTTGATGAAGATCTTTGTGCTTGAACCATTCTGGTTTGTTTGGCTCATCCTATGACATGATCAACTCACCTCCTGGTCAGTTGGTTGGTCTATCTAGCCTCTGATGTCTGGACACCTCCAACAAGCAGTTGGGCCATCAACCAGTCAATTCAACTCCATCATAGCAATCCTCCTCGGTCCTCCAGGCAGTCAGCTAGTCTGGTGCTGAGCATCTTCTTCTTTGATGTAACAGAAAATAAACTATCCTACTTTTACATAATCTTTGGGAAACCTCGAGTTACATTCGAGGGGAGAAAAGGTAGAAGAGAAAGGATCTCGAGTTATCTCGAGTTACATGTGGAATAGAAGGTAGAGGCTCAGTATGCAAACTGAGATGCAAACAACCATAACCAACAAAACACACATAGGGTTTATAGGCCATAACCATGCTACACATCCACCATCAAAACTATTTTAGGGAGACACGTATCAATTGCATATATACCATATCATATATGTATATCACTTTGTGGTTACATGTTGTATTTACTCGGATATGCACATTAGTCATTTTAAATATTCGCATCGTATGCAATAAATAAATGACAATAAAACTAAAATTTCATCATATTGATTTATCCCAAAACACAGTATGTTGACATAGCTCTGATACCACTGTTGGGTTTTATTGCCTCAGAGTAGGTAGCAGAAATAAAAATTTTACTGGTCATTAACCCATAATAGGAGATCACATCAATGACTATATAATGGGAAGGATGGTTTTAGCAAGATGTACCTAGTCCTGGGGCTTTCCCAGCAACAATACCTGACAACCATGTGTGGTCTTCAATGCCATATCTTAGACAGTGTATGTGCATCTCTTGGTGTTCACCATGGACTATGGCCTCCACCACGGACTGTGACTGACATGTCCTCCTGAGCGGCAAACATCTCACGTCTCTGTAGATAGTCTACATGGATCACTTGGAACTCCTTCCATTCTAGAAGAACTGGTAGGAAGGACACAACTCTCCTATTGGTGTACTAGCACCAACCTTCTCTCCCAAACGCATACTGCTTTTCTATAGTTGTCTTTCCCTCACTGTGCCTCCCTAGTCGGGTAGCACTTGCTCAGGCTCTCTCAGCTACCAGAACCAGAGAGGACAACAACTTTGTAGAGAAACTGATGTTCTGAGTTGTGTGTTATGAGAAGCCCTCAATACCCCTCTATTTATAGTAGAGGGTAGGGTCAGGGTTCCCAGTCTGTTCGAGAGTAGAAGGATGTGAAACTTCCATGAATAGTTTATACCGCGGTAGGTGAACCGGTTGTTTCATAAATGAACCGGTCATTTGGTAATGTGAGCCGATCGGTTCACTTATGAACCGGTCAGTTGGGAGTGTGAACTAGTCGGTTCACTATGTGAACTGACCGTTTCACTTCCCAGACTTGCCTACAATTGACTTTCCTCAATCATTTCCAATTAATTCAAAGATTAATCCTTATTCCAATCAAATTGAACAAGTGAAACATGAAAGTTTTCTTCCAACCAAGCAAATCCCAATTTCCTCAGTTGGCAGGACTGTGAGCCACCCGGTTCACCAAGTGAATCGGTCAGTTGGCTCACACTAGCCGATCGGCTCACCTAGGTGAATCTGTCGGTTGACACTGCTGACATTGCCAATGTAGTCTTTAATCAACCTGACACTCTAACCAGCTAGTTCAACACTTGAACTTGATATTTATCAGTCCAGTTAGTTAATTATATTGTTAATTGAGTACCTAAACACCTTTAGTTTCAATCTAAACATTATTCGTGGATAATCTCCTCTTCCAGGGGTATCCTATGTGTGTGACCCTATAGGTTCCAATTTATGTTGGTAATGAATGTTTATAACAACTTATGACATCACAAGCAATGAGAAGAATCTAGTAACTCATCATTTCTACCCAAGTAACTCAGAAAGTTGGAGAACAACTTCAACCTATAATTTGTGATTAGTGTTACAGTGATCGTATAGTTCCTTTGTCTCTGACATCTAGATTGAACTCGAGACATGGAACGCCATCCTCTTCCACATTCAATCCATGTTCCTTGGCCTAGAGCAGACTGTTTGAGATGAATATGAGTTCACATATCATATATTGAATCACATGAGTATGGCCATACATTTCTCAGTCTCACTTATCAAGGGGCCCTAGATATCATACTCCTTTGTAGGAGGGACAAATCTCATCTCTATCACTCAGTCTATCCCTATGTGTCAAAGTCACCCAATCATCACTGTTATAACAACCCATGTTTTTGGACTGCGTTTGATGATGTCAAAGTGTACCCAATGACATGTGATGAGTGGAGTGATTTTAGGTCTAAGAACCACTATCACTATGAGAGATGATTGTGACTACCATTCCATAGTATCCATGTATCACTCTCATGGTGGGTCTATCTGATATACTATTCTCTAACATATATATGTGTGCTTGACTTGATATCATATATCATTACTAATGAGACTCTGTCATCAGTCAACACACACTCTAGTATTATGTATTAATGTTGTCTATTTTGCTTCCACAGTAATATCCGACTACGGACATAACAAGAATGTATGTACTCTTATCATACATATGGTCTCATTGTTCAGGTCCTCAACATAAAGACATATGTCATTGAGTCATATCATTCTTTAGACATCTATCATGTATGTGTCATCATCTCATGACTGAGACAAACAAAATAGACAAAATTACCTTTATTATTATCAAATTAGGTATTTAATGCCTCATCACAATCATCATATGATTGGCTCTCTGGGCATACCATACCAACAATTTAAACATCCTCAATGGGAGGAGAGAGATAGAGGAAAGGAAAAAATTAATTATCCCCTTTTTTAGTTAATTGAAACACAATATTACATAAAATAAAAGGTGTGTTGGGTTTTCCTTTATATTCCTAATCCATTGTTCAAAAAAGAAAATTATTTTCATGATAAAATTAAATTAAGCCCCTAAATTATCTTTTATTAATAAAACCCCCATTTAAATGTTCAAATTAGTTGTAAATTTTGGGACTTTACAATTCTACCCTCATTGAAATAAATTTCATCCTCAAAATTTTCTTTCGATTACTACCCACCTTAGGGTTTCACTTACCTCTTTTGTTAATGATAATAAGAAATTCAAGGCTCACTCGGTTCATAATTATACATGAAAAGCGATATGTGTTTTATGACATCTAAATTTTGTAAAATATTTATGTAAACATGGATTAACTACTATTTTGGTCTCCTTCTCAACTTATACTTAGAGTTTATGAATCCCAACTTATCACTGCACTTAGGGCATCTACCTTTGATGTTGTTATGACGTTCTATCATTAGGTGAAGATGACTCCTAATCTTGGACATTTCTTACATGTCTAATATGCATTGTTCAGGAACATATCTAGAAATGTTGGATCTTTTCATACTAGTCCTCACCAACCTACTAGGACATATTTCCCATACCACATGGACTGGTAAGAAGGGAAAGAAGGTCATTATATTTATGACATCCCTCTTCAACTCTCAATTGGTTGGACATGACCACTAAGAATGGAGAGGATATGTCATTATATGGGATATAGGTGGTACTTGCTATCTAACTAGGTAAACCTCTTATCATATCTTATCACTTCTATGAATCAAGACTCTAGTCATTCTAGGGCATGCTATTTTTCCTCAGGAGCCCATTCCTTTACCCTAATTTTGTAACTTATTTCTAGGGTGACTATTGGAATTATATTTACCTAGTGAACATTTATCTATTTTCCCTGATACCTAATGTAACAACCCCACTTTATAAAATATACATATTATTGAGTAGAAGCATGCCTATCTAGGGGGATGTCATAGAAATGATAATCATTGTAAAATAAAGTAAATAAAATTTTGTGGAATAGGGACGGTAGAGCAGGCAGCGGAAACAAAAACTTTTGCCCCTATTACTTGCCAAAGAGATCATGTCAACAACAATATGTCTAGGAAAGGGGTTAGCAAGAGTTATACCTGGTCCTGGAGCAAGTCCAATAAAAACTCTTGGATTATGATGTGCATTCCCAACACGATATGAACATTTGGAAAAAACCTCATGTTGTTTCACCATGGACAACGGTGGATGTTGTCCTCCTAGCACAGTGGCAATGTACTCAACACATATATGTAGTCCATGTGGACCACTAGGAACTCCATGTTGTGCTACTAGAGCCAACGGGAAGGAGTTGTCCCTTTGAATGTCAATGTGCTAGCGTTGACTTAATCTTCCTTGTTGCCTCTCCCTTTTAGGGGTAAGACTTGCTCAAACTCTCTAGTTACCACATCCATGGAAGGATAAATTTTTTTAGAGCTTATTGTTGTGTCACTGAAAGCCTTGACTACCCTTATATTTATAGGAGGTTCATGGTCAAGGTTCCCATATCAATCAGGAGTCATAGAGATAGGATTTTACAAAATTCTGGTTGTTGCGAATCATGAATTGGTTGGTTCACTTCTGAATTGGTCTATTCACATCCTAAAATAGGTGGTTCGCTTTTGAACCGATCGATTCATATGTGAAATGATTGATTCAATACTTGAATTGATTGGTTCACTATAATTCCTATTTGTAAACATATTGTCTTTCAATGTGACAATTAATGCACAACATGATGTCAACATCAATCCTTAATCCAACCTTATTGATCATTGAACCAGGCAATTCACAACCTGAACCGGTCATTTCACATTTTGAACTAGACGTTTCACATTTTGAACCGGTCAGTTCACATTTTGAATTGGGTGGTTCACTTCTAAACCTGACAATTCAAATTCTAGTTCATCCAATGTACAACCAATGTTACTTAAATTGAATACCTAAACACTTTAGTAATCAAGTTAAACCATATTCATGAGTAAACTCCTTTTCTAGGTGCATCATATGTATGTGACCCGATAGGTCCCAAATTACGGTTACAATGACTGTCCATAACCAATTTATGACATCATAAGAAATGAACGGTATCTAGCAACACTTCAACCTACAATTTGTGATCAGTATTACTATGATTGTATAGTTCATTTGCCTCTTATATCCAAATTATACTCAAGGCATGGAAACGCCATCCTCTCAATGCTCAATCCATATTCCTTGAACTAGAGTAGACTGTGTAAGATGCATGTGAGCTCACATATCACATATTGAGTTGCATGAGTATGGCCATACATTTCTCAGCCTCACCTATCAAGTTCCCAGGATATCAATCTCATGTAGGAATGACAAATCCCATCTACATCACTCCAACTCAATCCCCCATTTGTCATTATGCACTCGAGCATCACCTTTATGGCATCCCTTATTCAAAGTCACATTAGATGATGTCAAAATACATCGAATGACTTGTGATGAATAGTGACTTCAAGTCTAGGAACCAAAATAACCACTATCACTATGAGAGCTAATTTTGAAAACCATTCCATGGTCTCCATGTATCACTCTCAAGGTGTGTTTGTCCAATGCATTGTTCTCTAACATGTACCTATGTGTTTGACTTGATATCCCATATTATGACTAATGAGATTCTATCATCATTCAACACACATTCTAGTATTATGTATTACTATTCTATATTTTGCTTCCACGGTAATATTCGGCTAGGGACATAACAAGAATGTACGTACTCTTATCATACATATGATCTCATTGTTAAGATCCTCAACATAAAGACATATGTCATCGAGAAACATCTATCTGTAAACATATAGCATTTTGTGTCATAATATCATGATTGAGAGAAACACAACAGACATAATTACCTTTATAATTATTAATATAGGTATTTAATGCCCCATTACAATCATCACATGATTATCTCTGTGGGCATACATACCAATATACTCCCAATTTCACTTAGATCCAATCACCCATGACTCTTATTCCAAGTGATCTTAACATATCCATCATGTTTTGTTGCACATGTTATTATGTAGCGAGTTAGCAAAATTTTCTTTTAGTCGGTGCTTTGCAAGTATTCACATCTCCTTGATGTACAATCTCTTGTATGAGATGGAATTGTCGTAGTATGCTATCTAAGATTCCTTGCCTATCCAGTAGCTCCAGTGTTGTCATAGGATTTCTATTGTGCCATAAATAGTTGGAACCTCCCACAAGTTCATTCTAAATGAACTTCTTGATCCATACAATATCCTCTAATGTGTTCATAACACAAAGATACTCGACTTCTATTGTACAATTAACAATGATTTCTTGCTCAAAATTTTTCTAGCTTACTGCTTCATTTTAAGGTCAAACACAGATTTAGATTGTGATTGTTAATCTTCTTTATGATTTTGAAGCTTGCATCAGTGTAAACTCTTACACCCAACACTTCATTATTACCATAACCAATTAACTGATCCTTTTTATGCTTCTCAAGTACTTAAGGGTGTTCTTTATGGTAGTCTAGTGACTTCATTGGGATTTGAAAGATGTCCACTTGTCATATCCAATACATATGAGACAACATGATGAGTACATAATATTTCAAATGCAATTGGCATCTTAATCAAACATTCCTATTCTTCACAAGAATTGGGGTACTGAGATCTTCAAAGACTAATTCCATGAGACATGTACAACTTTTCTCTCATTGAGTACTCTATGGTGAACCCTTCATCATCTTCCCAATACATGTTCTCTCACTTAGGTCAAGAATCTTTATAGACCTATCTCTATAGATCTTACCTAAGATATTGGATGCTTCGTCTAATCCCTTATCAGAGAGGGTGCTTCCCAACCAATTTTTTAATATTTTTAGGATAAGAACGTCCTTCCCCATCATTATGTGGAATATAAATATTCTCCCACTAACCTTTTGTAATCACATGTTTCATCTTCATTTTGACCAAAGTCAAACTCTTTGACTATCATGTCAAATTGAAGATTCTAGCTCTGAGATGGGACCTTTATAGCTTGTAGTCTTTATTTGCAATAATTGGATTTATAAAACCTTTAGGTTTTATGCCACAAACATCTTCATAATTATTTCCATTAAGGAATGAAGTTTTAATATCCATATGCCAAATATCATATTCATAATAAGTTTCTATGTGAAGCATTATTCTGATGGGTTTAACTATGGAAAGTGGTGAAAATATTTCATCATGTTCAATACCTTGAACTTGTTTGAAACGCTTTGCAACCAATATACCTTTATAGGTTTTTACATTACCATTCATGTCATTCTTATTCCTAAAAACCCAATTGTGCACTACGGGTCTTACCCCTTCAGGTGGACCCACCAAGGTCATACCTTGTTG
This sequence comes from Alisma plantago-aquatica, assembly GCA_963693085.1. Taxonomy (NCBI): domain Eukaryota; kingdom Viridiplantae; phylum Streptophyta; class Magnoliopsida; order Alismatales; family Alismataceae; genus Alisma; species Alisma plantago-aquatica. Next base: position 501,247,072 of record OY856415.1, read on the forward strand.
GTGACATGGAATCCATCTTTGATCACATGGCCCAAGCCATTTATCAGACTCTAGTCCTCAATAGCTTCAGGTAGATTGTTGCCTCATTGTTTATGACCAACTCAATGCCTTATTGATCCATAAGATATCCTAATCGTTTAAGCTCAAGGCATGTCCTACTAGATCTATGAGGTTTTGTGTTTATATAAGGAACTTGAGATTTTGCAACAATTTGTGACTCTACTTGTTCCTATTATACCTCTTTAGGTTCAATGTTTTTCTTGTTAATCTCAAACTTTATAGTTTCTACTTTTCTCCCACTGATTCCTTTGGAGTCAAATTCCCTTTAGGAATATAGTCATCCTGATAGCAAACACTATTGTTATCAGATTGGAACATTAAAGAAGTATTCAACAAAACAACATCTATGTGATTTGTGGACAAAGATTCTCAAGAAACTATTTTCTTGCACAAGATTTCAATCCTAGTACTTATATAAGACATATTGAGACACCTCCCATGTTGTCTCATATGATGTCTTTTGAACCATTTTAGACAGTACATTATTTTACTGTAAGAGATGTGCCAAAAAGAAATTAGAAGATCGGTTAGATCTATAGGTGATCACACCACAACTAATAGGGTGTGATAACTTCTTTCTGATACATCATTATATTTCATGTGTAGTTCATTTTGATACACTATCAAGGTCTCCCAGAAGGTCCTCAAAACTCTTGGTTTAAAATATTTCAACATAAATCATATCAAAGTGTCTTAATACTTTTACCAATCTAGTTACATCATTCATGATCTCCTTGAACGCTTTAAGAGATTTAGACTTTTATTTCATTAAATACAATCTACCATATTTGCCGAGATCATCAACAAATATACTTAGGTACTTTGTAACAACTTCTAGAATTTGTTTTAAAAGGTCTATGTACATCAGCATGTATGATACCTAATAGAAGACTCATTCTCCCAAGATTTATAGTGAAAGATGCTTTTGTCATATTGCTCAAAAAATGAGGTTCACATGTCTCTATTGGTTCAATAACCAAAAGATTCTAGATGACCATCTACATGGATTCTAGAAATACATTCTCATTTATGTGCTCTAGATGATAATGTTATATGTTTTCATTGTTTGAGTCATCAAGTCATTTAGTGTATGTGTAATACATATTTTTCTATACAAGTATCGAGTATAGATTTTGAGAGATAGAGAATTTCCAAATAAGATCTTATCTTCTGAAACAAAACATCAAAATATTCATATATTGTTGTCACAAGATACATGGTGTTTTCATTAATGACATGTATATAATAGCAATTCACTAACTCTATTACATGCCTATTAGGATGAATGACATATTCCAACCGTAGCAGTAGAAAGTCTTGCTCCGTAAAGTTCTAGTTTACTTCTTCTTGAGTCTTGAATTGGAGATCTATATCTCCTTTCTTCTTCCTGAGTTCCTCTATATAAAGAGGGCTATTCCTTTTCTAGGGTCCAAGTTGGTGACAACGGTGGCACTTTCCTTCCTTATTCACTCCTTCCATAGCTTTCAGTGCAGAAGACATTAGTTTCTGGCTAGCTTTAAAACTCTTCTTAGCTTTACCCTTTCCCTTAGAATTCCCTTTGTAGGTCATCATCATAGATTTGGGTTTGTCCTTCTTCAATTTCACAAGAATTGTCCTCAACATGCCAAGTGGTTCTGACAACGACTTGTCAAAATTGTTCATGTTGCAGTTCATGGAAACCTAGATGTATGATTATGTTAGTGACTGCAAAACCACATATGTGGATAACTCTTGGCCTAAGGTAAATCACAGTCTAGCAAGGTTCTACACATACTCGATTAGCTTGAGTGTATGAGGACCTACTAGATCTCCTTCAGTCATATTGCTCTTAAACAATGTCTTTTATACATCATATCTATCTTGTCTTTCCTAGTATTGGTACATGTTCTTAAGATGTATTACCATCTCAATAACATCCAAGTTCTCATGTTGTCTCTGCAACTCATAGTTCATTGATCACATCATCAGAAACTTGAAATCCATGACATCTTCAGAGTGCCTCTTATAAGAATCCCTGTCAGCCTTTGGTGCGGTGGGAGCAGGTTCATCCCACTCTGGTGTCTCCAAGACATAGAGCTTGCACTCTTGAGTGAGAACTATTCTCTAAATCCCGGATCACTTGTGTAAGATATTACTGTTTAACTTGTCCTTCTCAAGGATTGATCACAAAGTAAACATGTTTGTGTTTGTCATTAGATTCTACAAAAGAAAATTTGCAACTTTTGTCAAAACACTTTTGGTATGATTTGATTTGATAAGTTTGATGATATTAATAAGGTTTTAAATTAATTATCACTATCACTATTTTGTTCAAATTGATAGCCGTCACTACCAGTTTGGAAGATTGTAGTGTACAATCTTCTAGTGAGGCATGATCCAAAATAATTAAGTTATTACCCAGATAACGCCGATGTCAATAACCAAATATTTAGGTAGGCAACATTTTCCAATTGCATCTCATGCAATTCTTGGATAGATGGTGTGCACAACTCTTTGCCATGGTCCATCTGTATGCTTCCACACACTTAATCTCATTAAGGTCACCTAGTTAAGCCTGACCCAAAAGTCAAGATGGAAGAAATGCACCCTCTAAGGAAGACTCACATATCTACCATCACACTTCCACGATACAGACGATGCACCACATTAGGGCATGCCCACGCTTAGTCGATCAAACTTTTCATGTGTGTCACTTATGGAAAGCATCTTAGACTTAGTATTCATTGATGGATTCATATAAATACATATACATATCCAGTCACCACATACTAATAATATGTATCATATACATGTTCTATCAAAAAATGAAAGAATATGCAATCACAAACATACGAGAAATGGTTATGGACATACTAATGCAATTCTTTACAAGTCACAAAGAATTTCTACCACGTAAGGTCATACATCTCATGTAGAAACATGTATTGGATAACTTGTCTTATCCTGATCGATAGTTTGAACCCTTCAGTCAATCAGTTGTCCTTCAAGTTGATCGGTTGGCTCCTCCTATCTATTGGCCTCCTCAGTCCTCTAGTCGATCGACTTGACTCATGCAGAACATCTTCTCCTTCCAAAATAGAAATTAAAACTATCATATTCCATATTATAAATGGGAAAACCTTGAGATACATTTGAGGGAAATATAAGAAGAAGTGCATTAATTTGTATTTGAAAAGGAGGGGAGAGGCTCATTATGCATACTAAATAACAACATGAAAGAAAACCAAACAACCATGCACACACATCCGCATGGGTTTTGGTCATAACCACGCATACATCCATCATAAAAACACTTTTAGGATGATGCGTATAGATTGTATATATATATATATATGTGTGTGTGTGTGTGTGTGTGTGTCGTATGTGGTATTCAATCAGATATGTACATTAATCATTTTAAACATTCACATAGTATGCAATAAAATAAATTTGATTGTATAGTTTAAATCCAGATACACTGTAAATTGACATGACTTTGATACCACTGTGGGGAAATAGGGACGGTAGAGAAGGTATAGGAAACAAAGACTTTTTCCCCTATTCCTTTCCAGAGAGATTGCATCAATAACGATGTATCAAGAAAAGGGGTTAGCAAAAGTTATTCCTGGTCCTAAAGCAACTTCAACGATAACTTTTGTCGGTGATGTCACTCTTCATAAGACGTAGACAAACAACTGACGGAAGTACTAGTGCAGCACATGAACGGTGGTGGTCATTATCCTCCTAGCATGGTGGCAACGAGCTTCACACCTCTATGTATTCTACGCTGACCACAAGGAACTCAAAATTGACTTGCTATCCCTTGATGTCTCTCTATTGTACGAGTAAGACTTGCTTGGGCTCTCTAGTTACCACAACTATGAGAGGACAATAATTGTTAGGGCTTATTGTTGTGTCATTGAAAGCCTTGATTGTCCCTCTATTTATAGGAGGATCATGAGCAAGGTTATCAGATAAATTGAGAGTCAAAGAGATGAAATTTCACAAATTTATGGCTACTCTGAATCACAAATCAGTTGGCTCATATGTGGAACTATCAATTCAACATTTGAATCAGTTAGTCCATGATGTTTCCTATTTGCAAACATATTGGATTTCAATGTGACTATTAATGCACTTGATGACACCAGCATGAATCCTTGATCCAATCTGATTGATCACTAAATTGGGAGATTCACAATCTGAATCAATCGTTTTACATTTTGAGTCTATCAGTTCACTTCTAAATCGATCGGTTCACGTCCTGAACCAAGAGGTTCACTTCTGAGTTTGGCGATTCAAATTCTAATTCAACCAATGTTGTTTAAATTGAATACCTAAATACTTTAGTAATCAAGTTAAACCATATTCATCATTAAATTACTTTTCTAGGTACATTCTATGTGTGTGACTCTATGTGTGTGACTCTATAGGTCCCAAATTACATTAGAAGTGAATATTCATAACCAATTTATGACATCATAAGAAATGAGAGGTATCTAGAAACACATCGTCGCTACCCAAGTAATTGGAAAGTTGGGGAACAATTTCAACCTACAATTTGTGTTCAGTGTTATTGTGATGGTATGGTTCCTTTGTCTTTAATATCCAGATTGAGCTCGAGGTATGGAATCGTCACCCTGTCAACGTTCAATCCATGTTTCTTGAACTAGAGTAGACTTTATAAGATCCATGTGATCTCACATATCACATGTTGAGTCACATGAGTATGGTCATATGTTTCTCAGTCTCGCTTATCATGTGGCCAGGATTTCATTCTCCTATAGGAGGGACAAATCCCATCTGCATCACTCAAACTCAATCCCCTTGTGTCATAATGCACCTGAGCATCGCCTTTATGGCAACCCTTATTCAAGGTTAGGTTGGATGATGTCAATATACATCGAACAACATGTTATGATTGTAGTGACTTCAGGTCTAAGAACCACAATCACCACTATCACTATGAGAGATGATTCTGATTGACATTCCATGGTCTCCATGTATCACTCTTAAGGTGGATCTATCTGATATATTGTTCTCTAATATGTACCTATGTGTTTGACTTGATATCCCATATCATGACTAATGAGACTTTGTCATCACTAGGCACACATTCATTTCTTATGTATTGCTATTGTCTATTTTTCTTCTACGATAATATCTGACTAGGGACATAACAAGAATGTTGTACTCTCATCATACATATGATCTCATTGTTCATGTCCTCAACCTGAAGGCAAATGTCATCGATCAACATAATTCTGTAGACATCTACCATGTTTGTGTCATCTTCTTATGAGTGAGACAAACAAAATAGACATAATTACCTTTATAATTATCAAAGCAGGTATTTAATGCCCCATTACAATGATCATATGATTGTTTCTCAGGCATTCATACCAACATAAAACATCATGCATTGATTTGAAACAAATTCATACATAGGTAATGGACATAAAATCAAAAACTTGTTCATTCTGAAATTTAAATCTACTGAGCCAAACATATATAATATGACTGAGGCATGATGGAAATGATATTTAAAGACTAGATCGACTACATAGATGTCACCCCACCAGGAAAAACTTCAATGTATCCTAGTCCTTGCTAGTCCTTCTATTCTTTACTCACTTCAAATCTTACGGACATAACGTCCCCAACAAAACAAACATCACATCCTCCACCTGACTCTGTACATCCTGCTCTATCGAAATTATTGGTCGGGTACCCACCAACCTCCCCTAATCCACATCCATCTTTAATATTTCCCTTGCTAACGAAGGAAGATTTGTGGATCTTATTGGAGAGAATGTGAGGTGAAAGAAAATATGAGCACCCCACTAAGATTTCATGATTATCCTATCATAGGGTACACTATGAAGCTCCTCTGATAAAGGTCCCAACCCTCATACACATCCCCTTCAGCTGGATGTTTTCTGAACTACCCATGCCTCCTAGTGAACCCAACAATTTTCTTCCCTCCATCTCGGGTTTGGGTTTTGCTTGGGACGAGCAAAAATCTAAGTTCAGGGCAGAGGTGGGTGGTATGTTTCTAATCCACCCCCATATCTTTCTTTTTTTATACATCTTGTTTTACCTTGTTTTGCATATAGTTACTTTTATAATTTTTTTCTTTATGGAAATTATCAAGTCGGTCATGTTTTTATTTCTTTTTTTGTAAAAAGGTCATTATCTAGTCGGCCAAGTTGAATAGACTTTATCATTGTACCTCTTTGAATTTAGTAAATCTTTTGAAAAAAATTACAAATTGTCATGTCTGAAACCACCATGTCATCTAGGACCCAAAATAGCACCAGTCCTTGGAAAATTTGGTGAGCCGTATGGACTCAATCAAAACCAAACACAATTTTTCTCTATTTTTAAACTGTGCATTAACGTGATATAATTCTTGTATAATGTGATTGACATTAATATTTTTTCTAATGTAATGACACTTTCAGATAAAATAAAAAATAATTATGTGAATTTATAAGCACAAGGACACATTTATTTCCCCCTTATTTTCTTTCTAAAAAAGAGAATCAAAGAATCACCACCAGACAAAACCATGAAAAGATGCCAAAAGTGCACATGAAAAAATTGTGACTAATGTAGCCACAACTCCACAAATTCAAATCCCAAGTCAAATAGAGGAGGGATAAAAAAAAAATTTATCACTTCCTTCTTTGTTTTCAAAACCCCCAATTTCATCATGTTCTTGTGTAACAACTCACATAAAAAATACAATAATAAAAATGAGAGTGTCATAGCAGTAAGTTGAAGCATGTTTTTCTGCAAAGTCTTCATTTAGAAACAAAATATGATATTGTTTTTGATTGGGAATATATAATTTTTTGTTGTGTGGTTTTATGATTTTCAGTTTCTTGGCCAAATTTATAGGTAAAGAATAAAGTGATATTACAAGGGTGAGGATAGACATGTTGTTAGTATAAAGTAGAATTATTTGTGATTTTATTTGTCTGATAACAAACAAAGATTCAATTCTGGGGTATTTTGATAAATGTGTATTTATCCTTTTTATTTAAATCTTTTAGATATCTTTTTAGGAGTGTTTTGTTATTTATTTTCTTAGTTTTGTAATTAATTGTATTAGTTTAGATTTTATTTATTTATTTGGAAGTTAAATATATTTTGTTGGATTTTTGTGGGAAAATGGCTTCATCACCCCAATCATTAATTTTTCTTGGAAGATATTTTGCACGATTCCCACATTGCCTAAAATTCATGAATAGACGACACCAAAATAGTCATAACACTCGCATACAAAAGAAGAATTTAATGTTTACATATGTGTTGGAAAGTAAATTCAACGGGCTAAAGGAAAAATATATTTTTGGGGTCACTTTAAAACATGTTACCATCCAGAATTCACATGAAACTTTGAGCACGGGAATCTACAAAGGGAGTGTTAGAATTTGAAGGATCAAAAGAAGGCAATTAATGATTTTCTTTATTTCATCTTGAGGAAGAGATTTCTCTTGATCAAGACAAACAACAACCACCTCTTCCACTCCTTCTCCCACCCTTTTAGGGTTTCCACCACTGCTTCCCTTATAAAAGGAGGGGGGGGGACTCCACAAGAAAAATCATCAAGTCTTAGTTGTAAATTAAGTCTTACTCGTAATGGAGTCTTAGTTGTAGTCTTCAATTTTGTACTCACATTTTCTTTCATAGTTTTAATCTTTTATTTTTGTAATACAAACTCGGTTCTTCATATCTGGATCTTGGTTATATTTTGTTCTTTACTTCTCATTCTTTTCTCTTGGAACAGAGGATTAAGAGATCAAGTCATTTAACTGGCACCACTTAGATCTCCTTAGAGATTCTTCTTCCTGTGTTCTATGTCTTCTTTCCTTCTTCCTTTTGCTTCTCCTATTATGCTAGTGAGTAGTTTTCTTACCGAGGTGAGGGGAGAAACCCCTTACCCATGTGATGATTAGATCAAAGTTTTATACGACCTTTTAGAAAAATATTTTTTGGTTTGGATAGCGACGATTTTAACAAAATGATCTCTCATTTTCTCGCTCGACCGTGGAACCCAAGATTTATAATAACCAAATCAATTTCATGGGGATTTGGATGAGACCTCAGAAAAGTCCCCATTAGGATGATTGAACTAGGATTCCTGAACGCCATGACCGATGGGTTCACGGGAGTTCATCTTTTGTGAATCATTTATGAATGTTTCATATACCTTCCTTTATCTTTCTTATCGTGTCATTTCTTCGGTCTCATTTCACATTGACTAGGGTGGTGAAATCCCTTAGCTTTGCTATTTTTTCTTTTGATTAGTTGATCTTTAATTCAACATCTTTATTTTTTATTTTCGTTTAAACAAACTCTCAAAAAGGTTTTTATATTCTTGTTCTCGCAATCAAATTTGAAACTCAACCATCTTCATCGCCGTCTTTTTGGATCGATACCTTTCTATACTTTTTTGGTTTGAAGCTTGCATCAAGTTGACGACCTGCTAGAAGGTTAAACTCTAGGAAATTTTTCCTAGTGATTGTTGCGTATTACAACGACGCGCATCAATATGGAATCATTGTCGGGGATGGCAAGGTTGTTTTTTAGATCTGGTTACTTGTATATCTTGTATAATTTTGTTTATATTTCTCTAACTTGTATAACTTTAGTCTTGTTCCATATCTTCTGTTTCACAATTTGTTTTTTTATATTTTTGTAATTTTTTTTCATACTGAGTAACATTCCGGTAGTGTATCTCCTTCTTCTATTGAGTTTCCATTCTGGCAGTATCTCTTTCTAGTTTATTCTTTTTGTAATTTCTAATCTTGTTCCATAATCTTTTTTGTTTCATAAATTTTTTAGCATGTTCAATAATTTTTAGTCTTGTTCTATAATTTCTTTCTTAGATTTTTGTAATTTATTTTTTCCTTCTGAGCACAATTATAGAAGTGTATCTCCTCTTTTTGCTGAGTTTCCATTCCAGCAGTACTACTTTCTAGTTTATTTTTTTGTAATTTTAGTTTATTCTATAATTTCTTAGCTTTATAATTTTTAATTCTCTTTGTAATTTTTTACTAATCCCCTTTTCTTGTAATTTCTTGTTATCTTTCTCCTCTCATGTGTTAATTGACATATTTCAAGGAATACTTTTCAAATGGAGTGGACATCCCAATATCCCTCATAATGTTATTATTATGGTCTTTACCACCATTCATCTCTTGCCTGTCCGATTTTACCCCATATTTATGGTAGCACCCCTTTTAATTATGATCCCTTTCATCCTGGTGGGTATAATGTGAATCCACATTTTTTTTAAAACCATTATGGGGAACCTTGTGATCCAAATTCAAAGGGGGGGGGGGTTGATCAACAAAGTTTTGGAGGGTATGACCAATAAAACTTTCGGGGAAATTGACCTATATGATGCCCCACATAATCCTCAAGAAGAAGCGAAACTTAGGGCCCTAGTGAAGATGGAAACAAAACTAATAACTAGCCAAGCCTTATTATCCAATCTGTTGGAAGCCCAATCCCAAAACCCATTTGTTCCAAATATGTTCCCCCATGATTTGGTGACACCTTATAATACTAAATCTTCCCACCAAGATGGATGTAATGAAAATTACAATCACCATCTTCTGAAGATTATTATGAGGATCAATATCACAATAAATATGAGGAGCACAAGGCATATGACTACCATGAGGGGTATGGTGAGGATGGCCAAAATTTTGGGGTGTATAAATCCTATGGTGAAACTCAATTTAATCATGAACTAGAAGAGAGACTTAAGGCCCTAGAGAAGATGGAAACAGAAGGGCAACCAAAATTTGAATCTAGTCAAGTCTTGGTAGCTACCTTACTAGAGGATTAATCACATACTTCCCCTATAGAGCTTGAGCACCCCCAGATAGTTCTTCTCGATGATGATGACAATGATCCTATTTTTGTGTCATATATGTCGGATAACCATGGAGCCATATTATACGTGTGATGAGGATGTTGGTATCCCTAGTTTTCCTTTAGAGACTCTATTGCTTGAATATGAAATTTCAAAGTAGGAGAGTCATTCTGAATATCCAACAAGTCATCCCATCCTTAACATAAATCTGAATGATACCATAGACCAATGCCCTTTTTTGAGTCTATTTTGGATAATGAGCATCTAACCTCCTTTTTGACACAGTGACTAATGTAGAAGGCGAGATACCACCTTTGGAAGAATCCCATACACCCCCTTCTGTTGTTTACAAGGAAGATGTCCTCATCCCTTCTAAATTCTTGGGGACCCCTTGTACAAAAGAACTAGAGCCATATGTTATATCAACAATGAAACTTACCAAACCCAATATTCATGGCATTATTTTTTAGGATAAGCAAAACATCTCCGTAAATAATTTGAAATCTTTTATATCAGCATCAATTCTCCCATATGCAAGTCATTATGATGGTGGAAAACCTAATCCAGATCCTCCACCCAACTTTGTACATCCTACTCTACCGACATTACTAGTCGGGTACCCGCCAACCTCCCCCAATCCACATCCATCTTCAACATTTCTCTTGGCATCGAAGGAAGATCTATGGATCTTATTAGAGGGAATGCGAGGTGAAAGAAAATATGAGAACCCCACTAAGCTTTCACAATTACCCTATCATAGGGTATACTATGAAGCTCCTCTGATAAAGGTCCCATCCCTCACACACATCCCCTTCAACTGGAAATTTTTTGAGATACCAAGACCTCCTGATGAACCCAACAATTTTCTTCCCTCCATCTCGGGTTTGGGTTTTGCTCAGGATGGGAAAAGATCTAAGTCTGGGGTGGAGGTTGGTGGTATGTTTCTACTCCACCCCCTTATCTTTTTTTTCTACATCTTGTTTTTCCTAGTTTTGCATATAGTTGCTTTTATAATTTTTTTTCTTTTATGGCAATTATCTAGTCGGTCATATTTTTATTTCTTTTGTTGCAAAAAGGTCATTATCTAGTCGGCCAAGTTGAATAGACATTATCATTGTACCTCTTAGAATTTAGTAAATCTTTTAAAAAAATCTTACAAATTGCCATGTCTAAAACAACCATGTCACCTAGACCCGAAAATAGCATCATTCTTTGGAAAAGTTGGGGAGCCGTATGGAATCAATCAAAATCAAACACAATTTTTCTCTATTTTTAAACTGTGAATTAACTTGATATAAGTCTTGTATAATGTCATTGACATGAATATTCTTTTTGATATAATGACACTTCAAAAAAAAACTATGTGTAGTTATAAGCATAAGGACACCTTTTATTTCCACCTTATTTTCTTTCTAAAAAAGAGAAGCAAAGAATCACCACCAGAAAAAAATCAAGCCTGGGGTGGCAAGCTTCCCATATCAAAAGTTCCATACCCCACAAAGGGGTGTACCATCAAAAGATGCCAAAAGTGCACATGAAAAAATTGTGACCATTGTAGCCACAACTCCACAAATTCAAATCCCGAGTCGAATAGAGGAGGGATCAAAAAAAATGTATCACTTCCTTCTTTGTTTTCACATCCACCAATTTCATCATGTTCTTCTGCAAAAATTCACATAAAAATACAATAATAAAAATGAGAGTATCAGAGCAAAAGTAAGATGAAGCATGTTTTTCTACAAAGTCTTCATTCAGAAACAAGATATGATATTTGGCTTTGATAGGGAATATAAAATTTTGTATTTTGTGGTTTTAGGAGATTAGGTTGCTTGGCCAAATTTGGAGGTAAGGAATAAAGTGATTTATTAGGGTGAGGATAGACATGTTGTTAGTATAAACTAAAATTATTTGTGATTTTATTTGTTTGAGGACAAATAAAGATTCAAGTGTGGGGTATTTTGATAAATGTGTATTTATCCTTTTTAATTTAATCTTTTAGATATCTTATTCGGATTTTTTTGTTATTTATTTTCTTAGTTTTATAATTAATTGTATTAGTTTAGATTTTCTCTCTTTATTTGGAGTTTTAATTATATTTTGTTGGATTTTTTTAAGAAAATGGTCTAGTCACTCCAACCATTAATTTCTCTTGGAAGATGGTTGCACGATTCCCGCAGTGCCTGAAATTCATGAATAGATGACACCAAAATAGTCATAACTCCCATATCTAAATGCGGAATTTAATTTTTATATATGTGTTACAAAGAAAATTCAAAGGCCTATAGGAAAAATATATTTTTGATGCACTTTAAAGCTTGTTACCAGCCATAATTCGCACAAAACTTTGGGAACAGGAATCTACAGAGAGAGAGAGTCAGAATTTGAAGGGTCAAAAGAAGACAATTAATGGTTTTATATATTGTGTATTGAGGAAGAGATTTCTCTTGATCAAGACAAAAAGCAGCTCCCTCTTCCATTCATTCTCCTCCCTTTCAGGGTTTCCACCCATCTTTCTCCTATAAAAGAAAGGGGGACTCAACAAAAAAAATCATCGAGTCTTAGTTGTAAATCGAGTCTTACTCATAATGGAGTCATAATTGTAGTCCTCAATTTTATACTCACATTTTCTTTCATAGTTGTAATCTTTCATTTTTGTAATACAAACTCAGTTCTTCATCTCTAGATCTTGGTTACTCTCCTTCTTTACTTCTCATTCTTTTCTCTTAAAATAGATAATTAAGGAATCAAGCCATTTAACTGGCACCACTTAGATCTCCTTAGAGATTCTTCTTCCTATGGTGTATGGATTTTTTGCTTCTTCCTTTTGCTTCCCCTATTATGGCTAGTGAGTATTTTTCTTATCGAGGTGAGGGGAGAAACCCCTTAGCCATGTGATGATTAGATCGAAGTTTTACATGACCTTTTAGATAAATAATTTTTTGTTTGAATGTTGATGATTTTAACGAATTGATCTCTCATTTTCATTGATTGTTAATCTTGGCAGATACGACTGTGAAACCCAAGATTTATAACAACCAAATCGATTTCATGGGAATTTAGATGAGACTTCAGAAAAGTCCCCATTAGGATGATTGAACTAGGATCCGTGAAGCCGGGACCAATGTGTTCAAGGGAGTTCATCTTTTGTGAATCATTTACGAATGTTTCATATACCTTCCTTTATCTTTCTTATCATGTAATTTATTTGATCACTTTTCACATTGGCTAGGGTGGTGAAATCCCTTAGCTTTGGTATTTCTTTCTTTTTATTAGTTGATATTTAATTCAACATATTTATTTTTTTTAGTTAAAACAAACTCTCAAAACATATTTTATATTCTTGTTCTCGCAATCAGATTTAAAACTCAACCATCTTCATCGCCATCTCTGCAGATCGATACCTTTCTGTACTTTGTTGGTTTGAAGCTTGCATCAAGTTGACAACCTACTAAAAGGTTAAACTATAGAAAATTTGTCCTAGTGATTGCTGTGTGTTACAACAACGTGCATCACAATTGTAATTTAGTTAATAATATGATATATACATAGTGCATGATCATTAATTCCTAATTTTGATCATTGAGTTATTAAATACTTATATTATGTAAAACAAGGTTTGAAAATAGTCTAGATCAATAGAGATTACAATAAGCTTCCCGAAACATATTTTTCCATAATTTTCTAAGGTCATATGCAACTTATACAATTTTTTTCACTATGGACCTATAAGAAAATAGGAAACTATAGTGGGGCATCGATTAATAGAAAAATAAATTTAATTTAAATGAAATGCAAAAAGATAGATAAATCATAGGCATGTGTTACATACAATCAAACATGGAAGTGTACAAACTTCATTCAACATGAAATTGAAGTCGTGAGTCTAAAAAACAAAATCAGGTGCATAAATCCCAAGATGCCCTTGTGACATCAATCATCAGACTAAGCAAGTAAGGACACTAAGGTCTTCCCACGACCTAGTTTTTCCCCTGTTGAGCCATGGCTCCAAGCACCTCAACCTAGAGATCCTTTTGATCTAACCAAAATAGGGTGGTCGATCAAGTGAAGCTAGGATTCCTTGAAGCTCGCTCACATCTAGAGTAGGAGAATTTGGCTTCATGGTATGACCATGGTCGACTACAACTTCAAGTAGGGAGGTGTCGATGAGGCCAAAAGAAGTAGGTAGAAAGGCAAAAACACTTTGTCGTGGGTTAATGAAGCCAAAGGAGCAAGCAGTGAGGGATGAGAGACTCTGTGGTCCATGGTATTCACTAGGAAACCAAAAAATATGGGATCAAGCTCGCAACACTAAGCCAAGGAGACCAGTCAGAAACACATTGACTAAGACCAAGATGACAATCATTGGGGAAAGGTGAGTTTGGAGATGGAATTTTCATGGTTGGACTGGCGCCATGGTGTTGTGGTGATGAAACACTGGTGAGAACAAAAAATGTGGCTATAGGGTACAAAACTAGGGGCAACAAATGGGTGAGAATACAATTGGAAAAATTTAAAGGGACACCAAAGAAGTTTACTGGGTCATCAATTTCACCAGAGGTAGATAGGAGGTCACATGCGCAATTGTCGTAGTCAACAATCAAAATTGAGTAGGTCATAGAGTTTGGGGGCATGACAGGTGCAATTGCCTGAGGAGGAGCAAAGAGCAAGATCCAAGGATCATTTGTGATCTATTAAATAGGCATGAAAAGACCCATGACACTCTATGAATCTCAGGGGCATGAGAGATGAAAAGCCCTAAATGGGTGTTTCATCCATAGAGAGAGAGGGAGTAATGGTGAGTAATGGCTTGATTGAAATGTGAGAGATAGATAAAATCATTGGCAAAAGAATCTCTTAAAAAGGTTGTGTGATGGTGAAGAATGAGATAGGGAATAAATCACCACAGAATGATTTAGACTTATGAAGAAGTGGGGAGGAAGGTGATGACTTGAAGGTTGTTAGATCATGAGAAAATAAATTGTGTTCATCAGATGGTGCATTAGAAAAGGAAAGAAATGCATGTGATAGGAGACAAATCTAGGACTATAGAGTTATTTGTGCATTAATCGAATACATAATTATTTTCTCAGTTAAACTATATGGAAACTTTCCTAATTGGTTTTTGAGGGTCAAACCACATAAGAATGGTACCAAATTTGAACCACAATCTAACTAGGTAGTCTAGATTCTTCCAAGCCAATATGATCTAGGTTTTGTATATATTTTGTTTGCAATTTCTATATTGGTCATTTACTTAATTTTATGCATTAATAGATTTAGATAATGTGTAACATCTTTTCTTAATTATTTCCTTGAGTCTAAAAATGAGATGAGCAATGAGCATCCTCTCAAGATTTATGTTATATATATTTTTATTGCATTTGGAGATATTACTTGGAAGAGAGAGAAAGAAAGAGATAAATTATAATTTCCTTTTATGTTAAAAGATATCAAAAGAAACAGAAAACTTCTTGTTCAAGTAATTCATTAATGTTATCAAATTCCAACTCTCTTACCTTTCACTTTTATTTCATTTAAGCATCCTAAATGGTAGGAGAGAAGAGATAAAGGAAAGGGGAAAATTAATTATCATCTTTTTTAGTTACTTGAAAACATTATTATATAAAAGAAAAGGCATATTGGTTTTTTTAATTTTCCTACTCCATTATTCCAAAAGGAAAATTATTTTCATGATCATTTTACAATAAGAACCTAATATATGTTTGTTAAGACAAACCACATTTAAGGTTCAAATTAGTTGCAAAATTTTTGGGATGTTACATTAGATTAGCTATGTATAGTGATTTTATTGATTTTCAAAGAGTGGATTACTCGTACCAAAAACCTAATCTTGATATGTAACAACCTCTCGAGCGTAAAATTTGATCTATACATTCGAGTGTCTTATAGGTTGATTTCATCTCTTTCTCTGTCTCTCTGTCTTTCTCTCTCTCTCTCTCTCTATATATATATATATATATATATATATATATATATATATATATATATATGGGGGATTAAGAGAGGCATTTTCTCCTCCTATCCCATGCCCATGACAGAGGTTAAACATCGGGGAGGGTGGTAAACCAAGGCATAAATTGGGATTCATACATATACATATGTATGTATGGGATTAAGAGAGAAATACCCCCCCCTCTCACACCCGTGGTGGATGCCAAATGCCCGGGAGGATAATAAATCAAGGCGGCAATTGGGATTCGAACACAGGTCCCAATAATAAGGGACATCATGCTTGATCACTTGATCCACTCTTTGTCGGCATCCAACGTTTATGTATGTATGCATGTATGTATATGTATGTATATATATATATATATATATATATATATATATATACATATATATATGGGATTAAGAGAGAAAGATTTCTCTCCCCCTCTCACATAACCCGTGGCGGAGGCAGGCCGCCTGGGAGGGTGATAAATCAAGAGATACTTCTCTGTGTGATTCCGAACCCGGGTCCCTTCATTGGAGACCAGCGGAATTCACCAACCGAGCTATTCCCTTGCCGGATATATGTATATATGTATATACATGTATATGTATGTTATATATGTATATATATATATATATACATATATATACATACATATATATACATAGATAGATATATATATACATATATATATCTATACATACATATATATATACGTATATATATATATATGTATGTATATATATGTATATATACGTATATATGTATATATATACATACATATTTATATATATGTATATATATATATATATATATATATATATAAATATATATATATATATATATATATATATATATATATATACATACATACATATATATATATGGGAGTTTACTTGTTGCCCGTGTGGGTACTTTAAGTTGGCTACCCATTTCTGAAAATACGGTGGCATGTCTTGTAATTATCGTCCTAACTACTCCCGTCTCTCTCAAATCCGCAAAGGTCCGAGCCGTGGTTCCGGCGGAGCGGCGCAGGGGAAAGACTTGAGTTTGCAGGGACTCCATGCTTAAGGGCGAATCTGGTTCATGGTTGGGGAGGGGATCGATTCCACCAAGTCCTGATGCAATATTTAATGCAAGCGACTCCCGTCTCCGATTTCCAATCCGAACATCGATGTTCTCCTTCTTCCTCGTTCGCAGCCCAAGTCCAAGCAACGACCACGACAACATTTTTTCCATCTCCGTCACACCTGTGGTAATTTCCAGCGCCTCAAGGACCTTCCTTCCTTCCTTCAGTCGGATATCTCGTCCTCGTCAGCATCCGAGAAGACGTACCGGTGTGTGGAGAGGGACGAACGGGCAGAGGAGGCGACAGACTCATAGTCAAGGCGGTCGCGGTTGGCGGCGAGGATCTGGTAGAACTCCTTCTCGAGCCGCTTCATGGCAGTCTGCATGAGTTCCTGGGCTCGTACGAGGATGGCGGAGTTGCCCTTGCCGGAGTTTGGGTTGGAGAAGAAGAGCATGGCGTGGTGGAGGTCGTTGACGGCGCGCATGAACTGCCTTGCCTCGTCACGGCTCTCGTGGAAGAGAGAGGTGATCTTTACATAGTCGGAACCCTCAGGGTCCCACCGCTTGATGATCGTCTCTGCCGACGTGATCGTGTCCTCCATGAGCGTTGCCCAGAAGATCTGGATGGCGGCGGACCCGCCATTGAATATCTTGTCCTCGTCGGCATCCGAGAATATCTGGACCCGCCATCGAATATCTCGTCCTCATCGCTACGGTCCGTCATAGGGGAGGGGTTTAGAATAGACCAGAGGTACTCCCCCATGGTGCACTGGAGGATCATGGGAACTAAGGGTAGTTGTCAATCTGATGATCTGATGCTCATATTGGAGCTCATGTGTTTGACACTTTACCTCTGAGTACTAGAATAATCTGTGAGCATGCAAACGACTGTATATTCTTTATTCCTATAACAATATGTTTATTCAGTGGGATCAAGCAGGAAAGAGAAGTATTTTAAATGACAAATCATGTGTCGCATAAAGAAAATGAGTTGAGCTTAGTGTCTCGAGAAGCAAGGTAGCTATAGACTAACGTTTTGTGAAAGGTGTCCTTTCTGAAAGTCCACCAGCAAAGACAATAATTGGAAGGTGTATGTACCTTAAAGGAAAATGGTACTTGTATGTAAAATAGAAACGTTTTGTTGTTTGCTACAACCGTCATTGATGATTGTAGCATATGGTCTTTAATTTGTTTGCTCCTACTCTTGCTGGAATCAGTTTCAGACGATGGTGGTTCTGCTTGTATCTATGGTTGTAGTCCAATCAACAGCTTCAAGTCACTGCGATATGTGTCTTTGTCATCAACATCATTGAAGAATGAGTCGTTGATGCGGAGCATTCTAAAGACGACACTGGATTCCTTGAGCATGTTCAAAGATTAGAGGACCACGAGCTACTCTTTCTATCTCTCAAATCATTCTCGTTTAATGATTATGTATCGTCAACATTTAGTGAAGAGATTGCTCATCTCTGTAATGGCATTTTGACACGTAGTCGGATAGTACCACAATATTTTATTAAGGAAATACTATGTACAACTAGATGTTGTATGTCCTCATGTCACCGTTTTGGTGGATTCCATTGAATTTTAGTTAAAGCAAGCATACAACCCATATGAAACAATTATCTATATAGAAAGAATAAACTATAATATGTTACGAGGAGCAATATGTAAAGACCCATGACTATGGCGCCCATCAAGGTCAGAACAACTATAATATGCATGATTAAATTGTAAGGTGAGTGGTTATATTGTTGTACATAGAGAAATTGTAACATGCATGATGAAACAGTAAAGTGAGTGGATATTTTGTAATGGATATAAAGAAACCATAATGTACAGGAACAAATTATAAGGTGGGTGGATATTTTGTAATGTGCATAGCGAATTTGTAACGTGCATTATTAAATAGTATTGTAGGCGGACATTGTGTAATGTATATAAAGAAACCGTAATTTGTAGGAACAAATTATAAGGAAGGTGGATATTTTTAATGTACACAAAGAAATGACTATCCATATTGCAAACTGGCACCTACATTACGGTTGACTCTTGCCTATTACTGTCCATATTACATATGGCACTTTCTTATTACAATATGAGTATCTATATTGCAAATTTGTCTCCTACATTATGGTTGGCTCTTGCCTATTACAATGTGACTGTCCATATGGCATATGATATTTGCTTAATATAACATGACTATCCATATTACAAAATTGTCACCTACATTACAGTTTCCTCTTGCCTATTACAATGTGATTATCTATATTACAGATGACACTTACTTATTACAATACGAGTATCCATATTACAAAATTATCACCTACCTTACGGTTGGCTCTTGCCTATTATAATGTGATTGTCTATATTATAGATGACACTTGCTTATTACAATATGAATATCCATATTACAAAACTATCATCTACATTACGGTTGACTTTTACCTATTTTAATGTGAATGTCCATATTACAAATGACACTTGCTTATCACAATATGACTATCTATATTACAAAACTATCACCTACATTATTGTTGGCCCTTGTCTATTACAATGTGACTGTCCATATTACAGATGACACTTGCTTATTACAATATGACTATCCATATTACAATATGTCACCTACATTACGAACTCTTGCATATTACAATTGACTGTCCATATGACATATGACACTTGAAAATTACAATATGACTATCCATATTACAAAATTGTCACTTACGTTACAGTTGGCTCTTGCCTATTATAATGTGATTGTCCATATTACAGATGATACTTGATTATTACAACATGACTACCCATATTACAAACTATCACCTACATTATAGTTGGTTCTTGCCTATTATAATGTGACGGTCCATATTACAGATGACACTTTCTTTTTACAATATGAGTATCCATATTACAAAATTGTCACCTACATTACAATTGCCTCTTGCCTATTATAATGTGACTGTCTATAATACATATGACACTTGCTTATTACAATTTGACTATACATATTACAAAACTGTCACTTACATTACGGTTGGCTCTTACCTATTATAGTATGACTGTCCATATTATAGATGACACTTGCTTGTTACAATATGACTATCCATATTAAAAAATATCACCTACATTACGGTTGGTTCTTGCCTATTACAATGTGACTGTCTATATTACATATGCTTATTACAATTTGACTATACATATGCTTATTATAATTTATGCCTATTACGGTTGGTTCTTTCCTATTACAATGTGACTGTCTATATTACATATGCTTATTAACAGATATATGCTTCAAAATGATTAGCGGCAACAATAATTTCTACTAAAATTTTATCAATTAGGTCCAAGGCTCCATCACAGATTGCTTATACATACATACTTCAAGACGTATAAGCAGCAATAACAGTTGGTACATGACTTAACTGAGATCTGGCATAGAAATTTTCTGACTTGAGCCATTGAACCGATCATTGAAATTGCGGATGAGCATTATTGTGCATTATGAGCGTAGTGGTGACAAAAATTGAAAACGTAACTGGCGTGTGAGCTTATATATCTATTTATATGGACAACGTACCACCAACGTGTGACTAATTTGAAACTATTTTTTATTTAGCAATTGGGTTACATGTCAGATTAGGACCACGATATATAAGAGCAAGGACACTACTTATCAGAAGGACACTACTTATCACCGTTAATCATGTACAACTTATGGAAAACTTAAAAACATATACAACAATACAGATCATTGGATCAGTGATTCAAATGTCATAGTGGTTGATACTAGATATTGTTGCAAATGAAAATTATAAAAACCTGAAGTATCCAATCATATTGAACTTCTGAAATACAGATTCATATTCTTCGCTTCCTATTCCATCTCATTGGCATCAAGCTAAAGAAAAAGTAAGAACTAATAGATGATAAAGATATTATCCTTGATGAAACGAGTAACTGAAAAAAAATGCAACATAGCAAACTTTTCAATCATTGTTAAGTTTTTCCAGCATACATATATTACAAGACCATAGACGCATTTCCTCATACACTTCATATACCATACTAATAAAATCAAGAACTCAATATCAAGTAAACAAGGAGAAAGGGGTCTTGGATGGTAGCAGGAAATTACACACACATGAAATTATACCCCCACATATCCGTCATCTACGTAATCAATTAATAAATATCTACGCACAGGGAACTCAATGGCACCTAGTTTCTTCAGTCACCTACTCCTCCTGGATGAGCTCTTCGACATCGTCGACCTGTTTAACTATTTTCTTGCATTAACACAATCATTATATGCATAAAAAATGGTCTAGCATTAACGATGTGTTGGATGACGATGTCAGCATATTGTCCTATTTTTGGAACATGATCCTTAGATACCGAATTGTGGCACGATGACAGTGAGGTCCACTGAAGTAGTAGACCTGCACAAGCAGAAAACGGTTGAACCAGGTAGGGTGAAGGCATCCTTTGACGATGTGATGTCCTCTTTTGTATCCTGTAAGATTAAGACTGGAGCTCATTCCACTCGGCGTGGGAGCAAAGCTACAGTCTGCCTCGATCGGTGGGAATTGGGGTTCCGTATGAAATTGCATTCTCGACTTGGTAGCCCCAGCCGGTGTAGTCGCCGCCAGGGGAATCGTCAAGCATAAACAACAGCTCACTCAGACAAAGAGGTGCGCTGCCGTCTCAGGTGGAGAGGCTGTCGGTGGCCAGCAGCCACCTGCTGATGCCTGCTTCGACTGCAACATCTGCCTGGACTTCGCGGCGGATCCTGTCGTCATGTTGTGCGGTCATCTCTACTACTGGCCCTGCATCTACAAATGGCTCCGCCCGGACTATGTCGAGGATGCCGAATCTGACCTCGACGGGCCGTCTTCCATCCCGCGCCAGCAGCAGTGCCCCGTGTGTAAGGCCGCACTCTCAGAATCGACACTTGTCCCTCTTTACGGCCGCGACATCTGCGACAAGGATTCAGAAGGCTATACCACCCTTGCTGTCCCTAGGCGGCCCTTACTGTCCGTGCTACCCGTCCGTGAGAACTCAGGCCCGCTCCAGCCGTGGGTCGGTGCCCACAGTTCAGCCCGCCAGGTAGGCCGGAATTACCTCGACAGCATCAAGTCTTCTACGGTCGCCCACCCGCTGTTCCACGGGGTTGATGTGTTGCTGTTCCTGCTCAGCGGCGACGGTGGAGCTCGGTCATTGGGAGAGAACGACAGAGTACTAGGGGGGGGACGGGAGTGATGGCCTCTATTTACAACGGATGCCACCGTGTTTCGACGGCACGGGTAGTATAACCAATATACCCGCGCGGGTAACAAAATCAATCTCTCTCTCTCTCTCTCTCTCTCTCTCTCTCTATATATATATATATATATATATATATATATATATATATATATATATATATATATATATATATATATATATATATATATATATATATATATAGGAGATGATCTGGTGCGATCTGCGGACGGCTTACGGACTTAACATTTTGCCTCCTGCTCCTGGTTTTATGCTCGTTAGTTCCCACTTCGTCACGGTGTTTGCTTTTCGTATATCGATTTTAGTATTCTCCACGTATGAGAAAGCAGCCTCAACTCTTAACCTCCGCTACCGCTCTTCCCACTCTAGTTAACTAGAAGAACCATAGTCCATGATTTTTGTGGAGGAAAGAAAGCTAAAAGCACCGCATGGTCCGACTAACTCCGATGGCTTCTTTTTTCTGGTAAGGCAATGCCGTCAGTGAACTAGCTTGGACAACGTCTATTCATGCCTGTCGCCACGGCTAGCAATACTGCAAGTCTTGTCCTACTCCGTCTTCCACATCTGACACCACTTGATGGCCTTTGCCTTGTCGCTGGTTCCTGCTCCAGGTGGCAAGGAATTGGGATCAGTGATCTCAAGATCCCTCCAGACGGTAGCAACATCTTGATCCACGATAAAACCTAAAGACACACCAACTTCGTCTCTGGTTTACTGACATGGGCGCCCTCGTGATATACTCTATGGAAATGGAAATGACGTCTAGGAGGGTCGACAAGTTAAATGACAGGTCACTTATCTATATTGCTCCTATTACACCTGTAACGAGGAAATTCATAGTGTTCAAGAGAAAGAGTATGCAAGCGGCCAAGCAACATCTCGATGAACAGTTATAGATTGAATCAACATGCCAGCCATAATTGCACAAGAGAAACTAAGCAAATTATAACCATAGATCACAACACGCACATGAAATATACATATTAACTAAAATTCCATCTCGGTCAACATGGTACATTGTCCGCATGGTCAAGCATCAACCCTCCTCCAGTTTAAGCCACCAAACTGCCCACCATAGGTGGTACAATGAAGATAAAGCTGGAGCAAGTCCAGGACGGCACATGTTGTGCTTCCATGGCGTAGGCATTCATGATACTACATGAACTCTTGTCCTTCATTCATAAATGTTCTGCAGTCTGGGCAAAGGCCATCGAGTGCAACATGTGGAAGACGGAGTCAGACGAGACTTACAGTACTATTGGTCGTGGCGGCGGGCATGAACATACGTCGTTCGAGCTTGATCACAGACGAAATCACCTTACCAGAAAAAAGGCAAAGGAGTTAGTCGGACCATGCGACGCTTTCATCTTTCTTTCTTCCATAATTAATCATGGACTACGGTTCTTCTGGAGTGGGCAGAGCGGCAGGATGTTAAGAGTGGAGGTTGCGTTTTCGTACGTGGAGTATACTAAAATCGAAATACAAAAAGAAAACGTCGTGACGAAGTAGGAACAGACAAGCATAAAACCAGGAGCGGGAGGCAAAATATGAAGTCCGTAAGCCGTCCGCAGACCGCACCTGATCATCTCCCATATATATATATATATATATATATATATATATATATATATATATATATATATATATATATATATATATATATATATATATATATATATATATATATATATATATATATATAATTCGTTGCCCGCACTTACAGCTACCAGCTCCAGATTTGGTTACTTTTTTCTGGAGTATTTTACTTTACATGTGTATAGGGTTGCATTACCTTTTAACTGTTACTTTGCATGCAGAAATACTTACATATGTAACAAATATATAATTACATATTTGTTCCAGAATTTTTATGTTGTATTCTATCCGATTTTACTTTTTTAGTCGAATATTTACTTTTTGTCAACATAGTTATTTTTTTTATGTGAAGAGTTACTTTTATGACCAAGTAGTTACTTTTAGAGAGGTACATGTAGCGAAACATTAGTTACGCATACGGGTATTAAAGATAATCTCTATATGTACATCTTTATAGACACACACATATGTATATGTATGCAAATATATGTACACACGTATATATATACATAATTATATATGTACATACATATATATATATATACATACATATATATATACATATATATACATGCATATATATATATATATATATGTATATATATTATATATATATATAAATATTAGTGGGAGAGACAAGATTGTGATCCGATAAGAGGCAATAGTGATGAGAGAAGAAGAGGCAATTTAATAACCATTTTTATTTACCACTTTTAATAATGCAACTGTATCAATCAAAACTATTTAATTATAATTATATATCTTCCAACTTTGGTTATCATTGAACTTGTAGTTGTATATAATGTAATAGTGTATATATATATATATATATATATATATATATATCATTAACGTCATATAAATATATGTATATAGAATACGGAAAATTTTAACCAACTCAAAAACCTTATAATATCAATCCTAGAAATGATATGTTTTAAACATAAAATATACTAGAAACATGATTCCAAATCAAATTGTAAAATTAGTCAATATTGATTGTGGTGCCACACTTTTATTGCACAAGAAAACCCCCATGACACCCCAAAATCTAATTTAGAAAATTAGGATTTTGTATCAAGCCCCTTTAATCTAGTTATCATCATGGTATCATCAACATGTAGATGGATGTTGTTATACTAATATTAATATCACAAATTTAATTTGAATTAGGGTTTCATCATAATCTAAATCCATTTAATCAGATTTCACCAAATATATCCAAACTCGAATTTCAACTCCAACAAGGGTTTTCTCTTGCAAAATCCTAACTAGTTTTAGCAAGAGAAAGTTTCAGATTATCACAAAAGTTCAATATGGAAGATTTGTATTTTTTCAAAATTCCATATTTTAGAAGAATTTAAGGTGGAAGGAGCCATCACTAGCATTTACATAGATTGTTTCTATTCAAAGGATTTATAAAGAGGTTGTTTGCCTTTATAAGATGGCATCAAATAAACATGAACTAGCCATACTCTTGTGTTAGCAGCCACGTATGGAATAAATATTGATATACATGGAATTACAAGTTTCTCATATCTTCCCCACAAGTAGTGTTGAAATTTAGTTACTAGTTTTCTAGTGACTTTGAGTAATGTAAAAATCGTCCCATGATTAGATCTTATGGTTTTGAGAAACATATGTTTGAAGACACATGCTTCTAATATATATATATATATATATATATATATATATATATATATATATATATATATATATAGTTTTTCATGGTGTCTTCTAATAATTGAAAAACGTTCATGAATGGGACTACCTTATTTTGGATGTGATCGCTATTCAAATAATGAAAAAGGTGAATAATCCTACATAACTGGGATGTGTGGCCGTATGACAATGATAGCTCATATCTAGAAATAGATAATTGATCGATTTGGTGTCGTATTGTCTGAAAGAAAATTATAATACTGCCAAGAGCCTTGCAACCAGAATTGTGGAAAATCTCATGATGTTTGACAGAGAAGCATGAATCCAGCCATGGAATACACTTCCAAGAGATGTATAACACTTTATCACATAGTCTAATGTTCCATTTTTTTCAATTGAAATGAAAGTCCTTCAAATAAAAAATAGTGACCGCTAATAGACTAGTTACTCTGTCATAAATTCTAAGAACTCCCACCACAAGGGTGTTTTAAGATGAATGTTGATGCCAGTGTCCGCAACAGTGGCAGTGCGGAGATTGGAGCTGTCTTCAGGGATCACCTCGGGGCTATCAAGGTTACATACCAATCTCATCTGGACCATGCGTTCTCAGTGCTTAGTGCGGGAGGGAATGTCAGTCTTACATGGGATTCGGGTAGCCTTGAGCCTAGGCCTGAAGGATCTGATCGTCGAGACTGATAGCGCTATGTTGGTTCACATAGTGAAGGCCGGTGGATGAGGACGGGGATACGAGGACAACATCATCGCAGAGATTTGCCTTTTGTCGTTACGTTTATCTTCTTTTCACTGTTGTTTTATTCGTCGGCAAGGTAATGGGGTTGTCCATGGCTTAGCCAATCATGCATGTTGCTTAGAAGTTCCTCGGATTGTGTTTGAGGACTTCGACGAGAACATTGTAGCTATTGCTCTTGCTGATATGAATAAATAAAAAGCAACAGACACCCTTTATCAAAAAAAAAAACTCTTCCTCAGTAGTTCTATAGTCTTATAGATATAGTTCCTCAACAGTCACGTGTTCATGTATACAAAATAATGTCGAGTTTCATAAGAAAAGGAGGATTTATATTCCTTTTTTATTCCCGTTGATACTGTAAAACACGTCTTTTCTAACATGTTGAACAAACGAGTATTTATTTCTGACTGCTGTAATTTCAATGTCAAACATAAAACTGTTTAGAAAGTCAGCTTCTCTTATTAGTTACATGCTCTTTTAATGTAGACAAAATCTGATCAATCTTAGTATTAGTCTGATTTTCAAAAACTTTGTTGGATTCAGTCTCAATTTACTGAAAGTAAACCTCTTTCCCTCATAAGTTTCTGCTGTATTCATACAAAATGTTATGGTTTAATTGATAGCACAAAATCACAAACAACGATGGCACTTCTTCTCAATTAAACCACTTTAATGCGCTCTTTTGTAAAGCGGTAACCTCTGCCGCTGGCTGTTCAGCGCTGTTTACCCATCGCATGGAATCAACACCATTTAATTTCAGCGACCAGCCTGACACTTAGAAAAAAAAATTCCATATAAATCTGCAGCAAACATCTATGTGTGGTTTAGTCAACGCATTCTAAACAAGTAAGCAGTTGATGCTGTAGCTTAGGCCCAAAACCCTCTTTGGGCCTTTGTCAAAATGCACGTGGAGCCTTCTGTATCTGGACCAATGTGACGGTGTCTGCTTGCACGTCCCAGCCCAACCCTTCTTTGCACGTCAAGAAGAAACAAATATATTAATTTACTCTCCAGATGATAGTGCAGCTTCTACGCTCATGCAATGACAGCCTCCCTACAACTAAGCCGTAAAACAAAAACAGATTAGCAACAAAATGCATGAGTTTGTAAGCTTTACATCGAAGTACCAAATGTGCCGACGAAAACCAACCAGGGGCACTATATAGTGCTTGAGAATTCGCATAGATAAAATTGGTCAACGGCAAGATTTACCGAATCTGTGACAACCGAAAATAAAAGAAGAAGACTCGTTCTTATGCTTGATTTGTGGTATCTCATGAAATACGTAAAGGCGATGCTTTATCCACTTGATTTATCCTTCTCGAATTAGGCAGCTGCTACACGAACTTACCAGTAACATTTTCTACGAAAGACATGCCGTGCAACAGTTTGCACCAAATTTTAAAGTGACTTTCAAAAGCCTTTATTCCGTACACCTTTTTAGATACAACTGCAATCTATAACTTTATCTTTAATAATTGCGTTGTTCGTTGGCCTTCTCCTTATGTGCCACATGAGTCTCTTTCGACATAAAATATTGTTTGTAGTGACTTTGGGTAATGAGCTAGTTTTCATCAAGTGTAGGGGTAAATTGGGCCAAGCTTGTTATCATTAGGGTTGTCAACGGAAAGGATATGGGGAGGGTAAAATTTTACCCTTACCTTTACCCTCTAAAGGGTATCATAATTATCTTTCTTAGCGTTGTTCTTATCCTTTCATTACCTTTACCCTCTTGCCCACATGGTAAATGAGGAAGATAAAGTGTAAATAGGTAATTATGATATCAAAAGAATTTTTTCAAAAGTTAATTTATTTTAATGTGGTGCATAAGGTGACAAAGATTAAGTCACATCTTTTTTTACTTGCATTTTCATAAATATGAATATAAGTATGGCAATATTATATTTGTGTAATATGTTTAGACATTGATTTAGGAATAACTTATTTTAATGCGGCACAGTCATTTTTATCCCATTTCTACTGCTCTATCAACTGGTTCAACTTTTAATAATAATATACTACAAGCATTTGAGTGTGAGTAAGGATGGAAAGCAATCTGCAATCCACAAGCTTTCCTATTAGAAAAAATAGGATGAAATTGAACTAGAAACTTCTATTTAGTTATATATCTTTATTAAATAAATACGGATAAAAGGGTATCGATGATGTCCATATCTTACCTTCCACTTTTAGTGTGGTGGGAAAATAAGGAAAGAGTAAAATACAAAACATATAGAAAAATTTTTCATCTTTATCCTTATCCTACATGGTAATGATAAAGGGTAAACGGATATACCCTCCCCATTGACAATTGTAGTTATCATTCAACCCAAACTTGACTGTGAACTGATAAGAATTACTGCAGTCTTTAAATAACAGTTACCTGAGCTGGCCCAAATTAACCTGACCCAACAAATTTTCTCCAACTGATAATTACTCACGTAAAACACCCAAGCTCTTTAACAGAAATTCAATATATAAAATGAAGAGCAACTGCAACAAGAGTAATGGTGCGTTTCTGCCAATGGCATTACACACTACTCAATTGAAATTTGAATAGAAGCAACTCTATGAGCAAACAACACACGGTGGGATCAATTTTAAAATGTATAAGGACCTAAACTTAACACACTTACATAAACCAAAACATTGCACCCATAAACGCACGGAGTCGTGTCGTAGTATAGGCGGGTGGCAAGTATATGGTCGATCCATAGGGAGAAAAGGGGGTACTAGAGATAGGTTAGTTTTTAGGCTAGTTTCCTACTGCAGAGTCTAGGGTTGAAGAGTTAAATGGTTAATTACACTAAGTTGAGAAAGAAAACTATTAAAGGAAAGCAAAAAAGATCAAAATCTAAGTTAATCCTAGATAGTTAATTCTACTGAGCAAGAAAAGACAAGGAAAGGTAGGAAAATAATAATTTACACTAAGGCAAGAAAGAAAAGGTCTACACTACACTAGGCTAGCAAATAGGTCAAAAGGACAATTAAAGATTTAAACTAGCAAGAAAAGGGCAAGAGCAAAGCAAGAAGCCAACTGAGTAAGTAAAGAGCTAACTAAGCTAACACTAGCTAAACAAGAAGGTATTTAGGGTTTTAAAGCAATAAATGGATGTGTGGGCTGTTTGGGAGATGCACTTATCAATAAGGTTGGGGTGACATGTGAACATTATGCTTTCATTTAGATTATCAAACCAAACAACAAGCTAGAGTATGATGAATTATCCTAAACTACTAACTGGCCATGGATATGCTAGGTTGTGTATATGGGAACTAGCCCCTAACACCCCCTACTACCCTTGTGAAGCTCAATTGGGTTACGATTTAGGTGAAATTCAATTAGAGTCTAAACAAGCCTAGGTTTCTAGGTCAAATGATCTTAGGATGATTAGGGGCTGAAGTTAGTAATGAGAGTGGAAGTGAGGTTTTAGGCCTCCCATCACCCACATTCTAATCTTGAGAAAGCTCCATGCTAAGCACACTAAATTCATCTAAACTAGATACTTAGATCTCTCAACTAGGGTTAGGAGAATTGATTACTATGTAGGAAGATGGGTGGCTATCTAGGGATCCATGAATTGGACCTAGGAGCAAATCCCAAAATTCACACATATAAGCAATTTCCCTAAATTCATAGGTGATTTCAAGCACAAACCAACAAAAAATTCATGTAGAGTGATGTACAAACAAAACATAATCATTAGCAAACAAAATTACAATGTTTACATAACATTTCCCCCCAACATGGTATCAAAGTAACATATTTGACCCCAAACAACGCACCCAAGGGGCCTAGCTACTCATGAAAATGCAAAATACAAAAAGAAAGGAGAAAGAGGTAGAAGAAGCCATAGAGCTCGGTGTAGATGGAGCAATCCTCCACTTCAACTACTATAGGACGTCCTCCTCCTTCTTCCAAGGTACAAGGGCATGGGATTATGGTGGAATAGGGTCAAAACACTAGAAAACTAGGGTTTTTGTTGTGGAAATGGTGAAATGGGGAGTGGAATGGAGGTGGAAATGGAGTGGAATGTGTGGAATGTGAAAATGGGGAGCTATGAGGTGGTAGAAGGTAGATAACCTCATGCTCCAACCTAGGTATATATAGGTGTGGGGAAGCAATAGGTCAAGTAGGGGTAAAGTGTGAATGCAGTGCAAAAGTAGCTAGGTTTTTATGAGTAGCACGACCATAGAGGTCTCCACAACCGTGGTGGGAAGGGCTGAGAATGGTTGTGGTGGTGTGAAACGACCATGGTGAGAAATGGGGAAAATCACATTAACTTGGTCAAATGTGTACATGAAGTAGCACGACTGTGGTGTCTTGGGTCACTATGTTTGTTCTTGGCTCCACGACCGTTCTACATCAGCTGTCACATGTCCATGAAAGGTGCCACGACTATTCTGGGTCAGTCCACCACAACCATTCTGAGTGGTGCGACCGTGGTGATTCCTATTTTTCTTCAACATGACTTTGTTGATTTTGGATGAGCCAACACGACCATTTTGATGTACCACGGTCATGGTGGTCTCCGTTGCAGCACTTTGACTTGATTATTTGTTCATTCTTGGACATATTTGCTTCAATGGAGCCTTGGCCACTAGGGGTAGGCTGAAGGAGCCGCATACTCCACTTTAGGCATCTCCAAGGGTAGAGAGACCCTAGGATCACTCCTTCTCTCTCTCTCTCTCTCTCTCTCTCTCTTCCATCAAAGTGTGGTCTAAATGCCTGAAAAACATGAAAATAATGTCTATAAGTGTATTTTATACAAATATGCATATTAAGAGAAATAACATGTACTCTAACAGGTATAGATGTGATTGAAATGTAATATGACATAAGATGAATCCCTAAAATAGGGCTGAATCAAGTAATGAGCTTGTGTTTAGAAAAAGAAAATAGCAACAAAAGAAAGTTTTTGCCACTAGGGTTTTAGAGAGAGGGGGTGGGGAGGCACTTACAACCCAACTACAACTTTGTAGATACATAAATCAAATGATAAAAACTAGATTCCTAATAAACAACATGTGGCTTGTATGATTACACTTACAAAACACCTGTAAGTTTGTAAATTTATGTGTCACATAAACCGAAACTGACTCATAACTCTAACCCAATTAGACACACTTATACAAAATTTCCAGATTATTTACTTTATAAAACAAATTTGTATCTAATATTTTATGTAGTCATAGAATCTCATGAAAGACATTATATATCAAGCTGCATTGATGAAATGCAACTTATAACTTTATCATTATGGTTGTCTGACTTATTTCACTAGACTTTTTATGATGCATATTCATATCTATCTTTATTTTTATGATATGTCTTAATAATGGCACATCAGTATCTTCCAACTGAAATGTTTGTAGTGTCATGGCTTTCATAGTCTTGTGAGATCTTATCAACTGAGAGATGATGAAAGATTATAAAAATAAGCTCAAGATTTCACCATACCTATCATATTTAGGCTTAGGAATGGGCCAATCCTACTGCCGGGCAATCCAAACATGTACCTAAAACAATATGAATTGTTGTGGTCTTTAAACAATGTTTAGCTAGTATACTTAACCTAAATCATATAATCTCAATGTGCTCCAACTATGAATTACTAATGTGCTAAAAAAATAAACAAAATAAAAAAATTAATATATTTATGGGGAGTATATACAACAAAAGGAAGATAGGGGTACTAGGTTCCCAAGAGGGGGCACTTATGTCCCATTTGTAAGTTTGCAGATTTATAAATGGCATAGTAGAAATTCATAACCCAAAAGACCTAACATACTCATAGCCTGACACAATCAAACACACTTACACAAAGTTTGCAAATCATGTGACAACATAAATTAATTTCAAGTAAAATAGACACATATTCTTTAAGTAATCATAATGTCTCTTGAAAGGAATTACACATAACACTATATTGAAGAATTGCACCTTATTACCTTGTGTTTATGATTGTCTCACTTTCATTTCTCACATCTATTCAAGAAAGATATGCAACATATACCTGTATCATGTTGAGTGTCTCACTCACGACCCTTCTCATTATGTGACACTTTAGACTCTTTCAATCTATAGTGTTTGTAAGGGAATGACTTTCATAATATTGCAAACAGAGTCATGAAAGATCTACAAGGGGGTGAATAGAGCTCTATGATAATTTTATCCAAATAAAATTAGTTCACTTAAAGTGTAGCAAAAATATAAAGAAAAAGAAGGCAACCACAAGAGACGTAGATTTCGAGTGGTTCTATTAACTGACGTCAGACCACTACCTAGTTGTTTCAATCAGGATTTCTAAACTATATATCTTATTCCTTTTATATGCTGATACACAATATAACTACTGATATCATTTGTGGGTCAAGACAAACTCTCCTTTTCAGCTCAAGGAGAACTACCGCCTTCTTTTACGGGTCGCTGGAAGATCACCCACTTGGAGAGAATCACAATGCACTTCCACCACCTTGGCTGCAACATCAAATATTAAAGTAACACCAATAGAGATTCGTCACAACCATACTCATTGAAATAGTGAGAATAAACAACACATTTTAGTACAAGAACAATAGAAGAATAAGGACATTACAATCAAGCATTATAGACAAGTGATGATGATCTTCTTCCACAAAGTTTAGTCAAACTTGAATTGGGTGGAGAGGACACTTGAACTAATGCTAGGGCTTAGTCTAAATTGATGACAATATGAAGTGTAGTGACTAAGCATTTTAAGGAGGATCCTAGTTCATGTCTATGACAATGTATATGCAATTGTTGCTCAATATTTATTTTTAATTGTCTGAAGACCACTACTATTTATAGGAATGGTTTATAAGTGACTAGGACAACTTTGGGAGTGTATAGAGTGTTCTGGGTGGTCAACTAGCTATTCGGTCGAAGTAAATTAAGTTGCAATGACTAGTTCCATTGTTTATTAATTATCATTCCAGAACATTTTTCAGTCAACAAGTTTTTCAATCAGAACTGTCTCGGTCGAGTAATTAGTCGACCGAGCATGTTTTGAGTGCCAGATGGCTCCAACGACTATATTTTTATCTAACATCTTGGTAAAAGGTGTCACAACATCTCTTTGTCGGTCGACAAAATCTTTGACCGAGTATGTCTCAGTCAATAAAGACTTCGAGTGGGACTGACTCTGACTACAATGTATTTTGACAGTTTCTTTCGATTTTCAAAGCCTTCGATCGAGTGTGTCTCGATTGACGAAGTTCTCAACTGAGAAAGACTCTATGAAAGAATATATAAGTAATAGGAACATCTATGTAAAGACATTTCTATTGAAAAATAATAACCCTAAAGACTACATATGAGTATGGGATAAGGTTTTGGGTAGGTTTCAGAAGATTATCACTTGTCCTTACATCATGTCTATCAAGTTGTACAAAAGTACACATGTATAATTAAATACATGGTACAACTTTATTTGCAAGCATCCAAACATATAAAATTGCAAGTTCATTGTAGTTAGATCTTGACTTAGTTCCTTGATCACCTGAAATACTTAATACACATGTTAGTAATACAATTTGAGAAATATTTGCATCATCAATATATGAGTGTGGCATATCCAAAAAGCCAACAATCTCCCTCTTTTTGATGATGAAAAATATTTCCATAAGATAAATTGAAAGTAGAAAATTCAGAACTTCATGGTAAAACTTGATTTGCAAGCATCTAAACATATAAAGTTGTAAGTTCTTTCTAGTTAGACCTTGACTTAGTTCCTTGGTTACTTCAAATGCTTAATACACATGTTAGTAATACAATTTGTGACTTATTTTCATCATTAAAATATGAGTGTGGCATATCAAAAAGCCAATAATCTCCCCCTTTTTCATGATGACAAATATTTCCATAAGATAAATTGAAAGTAACAAATTTAGAACTTCACACATTTAAAATTTCTTTATTGAAAGCCAATTTATCTCATGGGTTATCATCCTCCTTTTGTTGAAGTAAAAAAGGGTCAATAATTACCAATGATCCCCCTCAAGGAGACACTCCCCCTAAACAAGATAGTCATTCTGAAGAGTCAAAATCTTATACTCGATGTATTAATTGAAAAAGAATACCAATAGATGGGAAATACACAAAAATAGACATTAAGGCCAAAAATCCATATAATCAAGGAACATGAAAAGGTTGTCTAATTGTTGATGAAAGGAATGTTAATTCCTTCATCACAAAAATATGCCATAAAGAACAAATATCAAAAAGATACTCTGAAGCAATGGTCGGGAATGTTAAGCCTGCTATGATGTAGAGATTCCATGAAAAAAAATCAAAACTAAAATTGATTTCTCAACCATTTTCAAGGGATGTGAAGCCCAAAAATGATTACATAATCCGTTAAGAACAAAAATGAGAACTACAAATGTTATGACCCACTCTGTGATTAATCAATAAGTACCTTGATTAGTGCTAAGCAGTCTGTTAAACATCATGGATAATCATGATAAGCTAAGATGTGATTCAATAGTTGAGATTGAATCACCTGAGGCAATTAATGATAATAGCAAAGTGGATCGTTAAGTTAATTAATTTGAATTAAAAACTCACTGATATGTTTAGTGCTTTGATCAGAGGAAACAATCCAATTAGGATTATTTATTGCTTTGAGGGTGTAGAGGATTTTACGCTTGACTTTTTGCAAAAAGAATCACCTCAATCGGATATCCGAGGTGGAAGTTATGGCACTTTTTAAAACTAGGATTTAGTTTGCAATTTTTCCAAAACTTTGGCTAATAATTATGCTTTTCCCTTATTTCCCTTTTACCATTTCTCGTTTATCCTTTCTTCCTCTTCACGCGATTAATAGAACAGGAGCACCGCTTGAGAAGCGGCGCCCAACTGTTTGATCGGGACCAGCAGGAGTAGCGAGGGGGGAAGATTTTGGGGTGATTTGGGCACCCCCAGCTCTGATCCAACTAGTCGAGCCCTAGGCGACCTCCGTCCTCCCTTCCCCTTCTTCACCCTTCTCCTCCCACACCCTAACACAGCCACCCAACTAGGGCGCCGGCCCACAGCTGCAGCAGCAGCTTCACCAGCCAAGAAGAAGAAGAAGAACAACTGATTGATGGCTGGTTTGCTTCGGTTCAGCAGCGTCACCTTCTTCTCTTCTCCTTCCCTTTCCCTTCTCTACCTTCTTACTTCGCCCTAGCGGCGCCCTAATAGCATCCGACCCAGCTGCAGCACCGACGGCTAGCAGCAACACCTACAGCTACAACGGCTCCCGACCAGGAGCCCTATGGGCGCGGCCAGCACCAAGGAACGATGCCTTGAGTTCGGCTTGAGGTTTAGGCAAGAAAATCACAGCATTTCCACCTCCTTGCGTCACCTGTACCTTGGTTTAGCAGGGGCGGCGCCCCATCTGGATCGAGCAGCAGCTACTGCTCACGGCCAGGGGCCACCTTGGGCCGCCCAGCAGTAGGGGAAGTAGCCTTGAGCTCCGAATTTAAGGTTCCAAGTAAGATTCATATACTTCCTCCATGATTCAGCCGTCAATCGGGCTTCTTCCGGCAACCTGTGCTTGAACTCAAGGTTACGATGGGTTTCTATTTGCAACAGGTTGAAAATAGAAGACAACCAAAATTTCGCCCGGAAACAGACCCTGAACGCATCTCTGGACGAATCCGGATAGACCAAATCAATGTGAGTAGGATTTCATTCATTTATCATTAAATAACTCAGGCGTTTGAATATTTCCAGTTATGTGCGCGAATTACGCTGATAACAGGCGTTATCAGGCGTCGGGCAGCGTTTGGCGTCGCCCGACTTTTTATTTCATAAATTGCTTCTAGACGCTGTTATATGATTAAATTTAGCAATTGATCAGTGTGGATTGAATCGGTAGATTTATATGGTTCATTGGAACCTAAATTGCTTATTTGAATGTTGAAATTAGAAATTCATGTTTAAAAATGGTATGGATTGGGTATGAACCCAGACAATAAGGATTTCTGATAAATTATCAGATGTACGATTTCAAAGTTGATATGAATAAATAAAATATGCAATAAAACCCTAAATTGTATATATCTTTTGACGTTAATATGTGTAAATTGATATTTACATGAAATGGCACATTTCTCTGAAATATTACCAGAAATTCTCAAGTATTGTTATTAAATTGTGTTGTGATAGGTAATTAACTCTTAATTGAGTTAAGTGATGCACAAACCAGGATTTGGGTTAATGTGCACGTTTTTCGAGAAATTTAGAGAATTGATAATTGTTGAGTATGATTCTCATATGTGAAGTAAATTTCTTTAATTTGTGCAATAAGATGTTCAATTACGTAAATTCACTATGTATGTGCCAAATTGAAATAAGTTGGGTTATTTATGCATTTCTAATTTGCTTGAATGCATGGTATGAGAATTTATCAAAAATTACAATGATTTGAAATATATTGCTTTGTCGGTTTAGAATGACAGTGTATTGTGATTTGATACGAAATCAGTAAATGTGATATTCCTGTTTAAATGTTTATTTGTTAATCAGTTAATAGACTTAGGTGCCCTAACGCCGTAGAACCCCTCGTGAGGTCTGCACCTTGGGGTGAAACGACCTACCTAGCGTGTGTCTAGATGGTCGGTGACTCGTGTTCAACAATAATCCGTGCGTGTGTCACGGTGGCACGAGGGCAGAAAGGCAGTGTTCAACAATAATCCGTGCGTGTGTCACGGTGGCACTGGAATATATGGGGGTTATTCAACAATAATCCGTGCGTGTGTCACGGTGGTAACCCCGACTCTCCGCCTGTGTGCTCAGGTTCAAGGAGGAGTCTAGAGTACACTCTTTTGAGAGTGCAGTGAGGCCGTGTGAGCCTGAGAGTCCTGTAGCAGACCAGGACAGCAGTCAGACTTAGCATTTCCCGGGTGTGTCGCTAAGTCTTGTACGGTGGGACCGTAGCATGAACTTGCTGCGGATCTTTATATGCAGAGTACACTGCATATATTTAGGGCATAATAATAATATAATTATGTAATCATATAGGATCACAGTAAATTAATATATCTGAACTTTTGTGCCAATTCATTATATCTGTTTATTGGTCTAAATTACCTGTTGTTGCATAGAAATGCGATTATATTCTGTAATCTGCTATGTCATTAGAACTGCCCAGCTTGTACTGTATTTATGTTTATTTCAATTCTATAAACCTGATGAGTTGTTTAGTGATAGCTAAATGAAAGGCTATTCACTGAGCGAGTAGGCTCATACCTCTACTCAAAACATTTTCAGGTTATCATCAGCAGCAGGAAATCAGAAGGATCGATTTATCCTTACGCCTAGTCGATAGAAGGTTCGTAGTTAGTAGTTAGAGGTCTCTTAGTCCATTCCCCTCGATCTTTGGGACATGGTGTGGGTGAGAGAGAGTATGTATGGCGAATGTGTAAAAGATGTAAATTAACTGTTATGTTTTACTTTCTATTAAATAATGTTACATGTTGTAAACTCTGTTTATGTTCTCTAGCCAGTTTAATTGAAATGCTTCCGAAATAGTTTATTATGTTTTAGTTTACAACAATAATCCGGATATCATTACGAGGTTTTAAAAAGAAAAAGTTCTCAGTGGTTTGTTTATGTGATAATCCCTCCGTCGCGCCCTAATCTCGTGGGTTGTGGTTAGTGTGAGATCGGGGTGTGACAACAAAAGTATCTCTAGACTAAATATAAGGGATGTTCAACCCTTATTGATATAGATATTCAATTAAGAGAAACAAATATGCAAGTTATATTAAGAGATTTTGAGCTCCCCCTTAATCCCATATCAAGTAAAAGGAGCTCAAATAAAATTATTTACTAAAAGATAGCCATTTCAGATCCCAAAATTAATGATAAAACATTAATGTCAGATGTAGAAACCAAGATATGTAGGGTGCTACCAAGATTTAATTGAAAAGTTGAAATTTTAATCCCAAATTTTCTTAGGAATAAAGAAACTTTTATTTTCATACACATACTTGAACTTTATAAGAATCATTTATATAATAAGATTATTTTTGTATAACATGTATATCATGCATGAAATTTGCAATTTTCAAGACAAAGAATTTGTAAAAATATGTCATTATTAATGATTTCAAAATTATTTTATTGACAGTCAGTCGATCGAACTGACTTTCAACCAAGATGTTTCTTGATCAAATTTTTGTGGACCGAGAACAGATTTGGAGAATCAAGAATTTCTATTTTAACAATTTATGCAAAAGATATGCAAAATGAATCATTGTTTAAATAAAAGACTTGTAAATGAATATTTGTTTAAGTAGAAATATGCAAATGAATATTTTTAAATGAAAGATATGCAAATGATATAAAATTAGGTTGAGATAATACATAAATATTTTTATAAAATTAAGAATAAGTTAAATCCCAACATGTTTCTTTGATTATAAGCTGGGTTTTTAGGGACTCAAACCATGCCAGTTGCTCTTTGCTTTTGATATTCACATGAAAATGAGTAATGACAAAAACTTTGACAATAATGACATTAGATATAAGATATTTCATTTATATTTTCTACAACATCATTTCTAGGAACATATAGAGTTTTATTCTTGGGATTATATGTCTTTTTGGTTCTAGGCATATGTGAGGAATATTGATTCTTTGGCACATATGCTAAACCTCCTCTTCTTATTTGGTTAGAAGTATTAGCTAAGATATTATCAAGACTTTTGTTTCCTTTCATTAATCTTGAAACTTGTTTTTACAACTCAATATTTTCAACAAACTTTTTAGTTACATATAAGTTTACTTAAGCAAGATTTAAAAGTAAAGTATCTCTTTCTTTTATCAAAGCAACATAATCTAAATGATTGCATAAAATGGGTTGAGTTTGATAATCATTTAGTTTAGCAAGCATATCAACATTTTCTTGAGAGAGAAGGCTATTGTTATTTTTAAGAACAAGCATTTTACTCTTATAACTTACAACAAATTCTTTTAATGCATTATTCAAATGTTTTAGTGTGTCATTTTTAGAACTAAGATTGGTTTAAGTCAATCTTAAGTTTATTTATAATTTTTGCAAGTTTCTTCTTTTGTTTCTGACAATTGATATATTTAGCATGAATTTCTTCAAGGCTACTAACTAATTTTCTTTTGATAATTCAAAAATATCCACCTCATCAGTCTCTTCTTCGTCCTTTTTTTCCATAAAACATTCTATCTCCTCTTCTTCATTACTTCCATTTCCATCGCTTGATTGATCCTAAGAAGGTTTGTAATTTTTTTCACATTTGTCATTCTTTTTGGATGAGGGATTCTTTTTCTTAATATTTGGACAATAATTTTTCAAGTGACCCTTCTTTGCACATTCGAAGCACCTAGAAGAAGAGGACATAGTACTATGTGCTCTGTTAGAATTAAATCTCTTATATTTCTTACCATCTACAATTAAGACGCTTTGATTATCATCATCACTAGTGTCACTACTTTCTGGATTGATGTTTCTTGATGACTCATTGGTGATGAATCTGAAAGAAAGATCCTCCCTTCTTCCTCTTTGTTGTTCAATTATGATTCTTTCTTATTCTTCTAAAGTGACTTCATGTGTCTCCAGATTCCCGATGAGATATTCCATCTTTAGTGTTGTAAGATCATTATCTTCCTCAATAGCAGTAACCTTTGACTTGTATCTAGTAGTTAATGATATAAGTATCTCGGATACTTGATCTTCCTCACTTATGTTCTTCCCTAATGCACTTAGGTTGTTTATAATGTTAGAAAATCTAGCATACATTTTTGTAATGCTTTCATTAGGTTGCATATGAAATAATTTAAACTTGTGTTTTAACATGCTAAATTTAGTATTATTTACTTATATAGTACCCTCATGAGTTACTGAGAGTCTATTCCATATTCCATAGGTTGTTTCACAAGGAGATATACAATTAAATTCAATTGGAGATAAAGAACAATAAATTATGCTTACAACCTTTGCATTTAGTGTGGCTTTCTTTATTATTTCTGCATCCCATTGTTCTAGCTCTGTGATAAGAACTATATAGGGTCTAGCAATCATATTCCAAAGCTCAAAACTTATTCCTTGAAAGAATAACTACATCCTTCTCTTCTAATAGGTGTAGTTAGATCCATTGAACATTGATGGCTTGCTCACATGTTTTCCTTCCAAATTGAGTTTGTCAAGCATGTTGTCCCACATTGTTCAAGACATGTTAAGGCTCCTTGAAAACCTACTATAGTACTAATTGAAAGATCTAGAGAGGGGTGAATAGATATTTATGATAATTTTAACCAAATAAAATTAGTTTACTTAAAGTGCACCGGAAATATTAAGCAAAAGAAGGAAACCACAAGAGACATAGATTTAGAGTGGTTCCGTCAAATGATGTGAATCCACTACCTAGTTTTTTACAACTAGGATTTCTAAACCATGTATCTTATTCCTTTTATATATTGATACATAATACACAAACTTTACTAGTGTCTTTTTGGGTCAATACAAACCCTCCTTTTCTTCTCAAGGAGAAGTACCACCTTCTTTGACGGGCCATCAGAAGATCACCTACTTGGAGAGAATCACAATCCACTTCTATTGCCTTAGGTGCAACCTTCAACCTTGAATTAGCACTAAGAGAGCTTCACCACAACCTTCTTCATTAAAGTAGTGAGAAGCAACAACACACCCTAGTACAAGAACAATAGAGGAATAAGGAGATTACAATTAAGCACTATAGACAAGTGATGATGATCTTCTTCCAAAAAGTTTATACAAAGTTGAATTGGGTGGAGAGGACACTCAAACTAATGCTGGGGCTTAGTCTAGATTGATGGAAATATGAAGTGTAGGGACGAAGTACTTTTAGGAGGATGCTAGCTCAAGTGTATGTCAATGCAATTCAATTGTTGCTTAATAGTTGTTTTTAGGTGTCCTAAGACCACTACTTTTTATAGGAATGGTTTACCAGTGACTAGGACAACTTTGAGAGTGTCTAGAGTGGTCTGGGTGGTCAACTAGTTGTTATGTCAAAGTAAATTAAGTTGCAATGGCTAGTTTGATTGTTAATTAATTATCATTCTAGAACATTTATCGGTAGACAAGTTTTTTGACTAAAAATATCTTGGTCGAGTAATTAGTCGAACAAGCATGTTTTGAGTGTGATATTGCTCCAACGACTATACATAGGTCTTACTTCTTGGTGAAAGGTGTCACAATGACTCTTTTTTTGTTGATGAAATCTTCAAATGAGTATGTCTCAGTCAACAAAGACTTCGATCGGGACTGACTCACGCCACAATGTATTTTAATAGTTTCTTCTAATTGTATGAGTCGTGACCAACTGTGTATCGGTCGACAATGTTCTCGATTAAGAAAGACTCTGTGAAAGAATATGCAAATAATAGGAGCATATGTCTAACAATTTCAAATGAAACCTAACAACCCTGAAGGCTTCATATGAATATGGGATAGGGTTTTGGATAGGTTTCTCCTTACATCATGTCTATTAAGTTGTACAAAAACATACATGTACAATTAAATACATGCTACAACTTGATTTGCAAGCATCCAATCATATAAAATTACAAGTTTTTTGTAGTCAAATCCTAACTTAGTTCCTTGATCACCTAAAATACTTAATACATATGTCAGTAATACAATTTGGGGAACATTTCATCACGAAATATGAGTGTGGTAGATCCAAAAAGCCTACAAGTCACATAAGTCTTGAAAATAGCGTGATTTTACACCATTACCACATCAAAGATGCTAGCCTTGTGTTGATAATTAATATATATAAATGAAGAATTCTATTCAAGGAGAAATTGAGTATTGGCATTGCATTTGATTGGGTTTTGTTTTAGTCAATCAAACCATGATCCTAACCAATATAAAGTTTTGTGATTTTTAAGACAATGGCATCTTGACTAGGTTCAGTCTAGCCTAAACCAAGTAATCAAAATATAGTCCATCTTTGAATGGCTCATATAGAACCACACAAGCTCTATATTATTTTCAAGCATGACACAAAAACTCATGAAAAAATCTTCTTATTAAAAGATTACAACTATTACAAGTTCAAGCTATGATGCATTGACAAGAGGTAAAAGAAAACAGGGACCCCCACATCTTCAAGAAAATATGGATGCAATAGTAAGTTTGAGAGTATACCTACTTTCTCCATTAGTACCTTTACAAAAAAACTATGAGGTTTTATGTTATTTCTTCCTTGAGAATATACCAACTTTCTTTTTTAGTACCTCTACAAAATAAAATATGATCTTTCTTGTGATTCCTTCTTGGACCAAGGGATCCTTCTGACGTTCATATAAGAAACATATTGAATCTGATGCTATAAAAGAAAAGGCAGATAACATACCAACATTCTTGATTATTACCTCTACAATAGAAAATATGAAAACTATTTGGCGAGTTAGAAAAATTGTCATTATAACGTGTAATCATAAAATAACAGACTTTGAATGAGATAATTTATATAATTTTCAAAATGTTGTGCTTTTTCAATCCATTAAATCTACACAACTATTTTGAGTTGTAAACTAAGATAGAGGAAGACCATATTTACACCTTAACCAACAATCCAAGGAAGATGACCATTACATGTATCACACTGCATCTGTAAGACCATTCTTCTAGACACTAATGATGCACAACATAAGGTGGATTTATAGATCTACATTCCTAACCTATCTCTCTTATTGTATTACAAAATTTTCATTGAAACATTAGTAACTCCACAAAACAAAGGACAATATTTGACAGCAAATTGACATCTATAGAAGACTCGGTCAATGTTGTAAAAGAGGATATTGCAAAACATAGTTCCAATCAATGAAGAGAAACATGGGGTATAATAAAAATATTTGTATGTTCTGCAAAAAGAACAAACATGTGTGGTCTGCATGTTACTTGACTCCAACTATAACTATAATGTACTATCACAATCCACTACACCTGAAAT
Source organism: Alisma plantago-aquatica (assembly GCA_963693085.1). NCBI lineage: Eukaryota > Viridiplantae > Streptophyta > Magnoliopsida > Alismatales > Alismataceae > Alisma > Alisma plantago-aquatica. The sequence continues at coordinate 501,290,299 of OY856415.1, forward strand.
GATGTTGATGAGAGCCTCTTCTTTCAGATAACATTTATGTCCTCTACTAACTAAAAAAATATGGTCATTATTGAAGCATCACCGATGTAATACAGAATCCTAGTAGAGTCCCATTGTTAGAATAATAGATATCTTATGAATACTGAGAGCCTAAGAACCAAACTAGGAATAGAACATGTACATGTAGGTAAAATATGAAGGATAATAAGAACTCATAAGAGGATGGAAATAATGAGCATATGGAGGATATTGATGCATGCAAATACTTCATATCATCAAATCAATTTATTTAGCAAGGGAGGACACTCCCATTGTAGAAAACTAGTAAGAAATAGGTGAACTCATATGGGTAATTCGGTAAAGGTATAAGTACTAACCCAGGTGATACCAAGGGACAAGATGATGAAAGTAAACATGAAATGCAAGGTATTAACTCAGACAAAATTTAGGGAGACATTACTCACGTCATCAAGCAATTTGTGGGTTCACATGGTTGGAAATGCAATTTCCCCAATAAATGTATTATTATGGGAATTGTATGATTTATGTTTGTTGAATGGATTTCCTTTCCAACATTTCCTTTGTGCATGTGATTTCGTGGATCATAATATGTTAATGAGTCCAATGTGATAAAAAGGGAAGAAAAATAAAGGATAATGGTGTGAGAATTGTATATAGAATTATCTAGAAAGTTGTGTGGATAGCCACTAATGGTTAGTTTTCTTTTGCACATGATTTCTGATAATAAAACTAATGGACACAAAGATTATAGAAGGAAAGGGAGTTTCATGGAATAATGATACTTACTTTAAAATACTTAAACAAACACGTTGTGAATATGAAATACCCCAATAAACCCATAATTTGGATAAGAATTATTGTCCATAAAATAAAGGGGAGGTAACTCAAGGGATACCTTAAAGAAAGAGGAAATGAAAAGTAATCTAGATTACAAAGTGATGAATAATCACCCTATGCATGTCAAAACACCTTCCTTAATAATTCTAGTTTTGCTTTGTGAACCTTCATGGAGAAGGAGTTGAGCAATCCTAATATAGGGAGGAGTAGATAATTCTTAATGATTAAGAATACATGATAATAAGGCTATTTTCGGTGGTTTAATGTGAGGATAATACTTCCCATGTTAGTAAACTGTGATTTCATCTCACACCGAAGGAAACATAGAGGGATGGCTCTCTTTCCTTTCTTGTTTTCCTAGTTGTTCATGGTTTGAGAGACCCTGCTAAGACCTATATAAAGACCCCTTTGGTAAAGGAAGATGGCATATTTGGCCTCGGTAGTCCAAAGGAGTTGTTCTACTAACCTTGTTCTCTAATCAGTCCTTGAACCCTAGGGAAATGTCATAACAGTGGCTACAGATGGTGCTTTGGTTATGGATGGACACGATGATCTTCCTCCTCTTGTCATCACCCATGGGTGGCTCCCATACAAGTCAAGGAAGGTAGCTTTGTCCGCTGTAATGCCTCGCCACACCAGAGTTAAGGAGGAGTCACCTAGCAGCATGACTAGCCAAGGCAGGACCGTTCTGGGAGTAGGAGGTTAAAGGGCAAGCTTATGTGCCTGGCCGGTGGAGAGATGAAAGAGGGGAGAATAAACTCTTTGTCAACGGAGAAAACCTGTTAGGGTTACAGTGTGTAGAAGGAGCGGGTGACTTCGAGTTGATGGGGCGGTATCTCCTGGACTACAATGGAGACAACTTGGATGCAGTAATGAAGGTGCTTCGGGTCGGCGGTCTTGGTTGAGAAATGGGGCGTCATGGCTGGTCGTCGTGGCTGGACGCTACAAGTGTCGTGCATCGTGCGCGCACAGGGACATGTCACAAGGAAGGGGATGAGCCCCTGTTAAAAGACCCATATAACCCTATCTGGGTGCACTAAAGCTAGGGGAACAAGCATCTTTTCGTCAATACCCAACCAGCCAACCAATGTGCAAAATAAGTAAGTTTTTGTGCTGATGTGTTCGTATATTGGCCTATATATGCTTAATCTTGCGAAATTTATAGAAATTTATTGGTTGCTTAGTTTAAGACATGTTATATATGAAAGCTCATCAAAAAATCATGAGGAATCTACTAAAAATGTAACTGAAGCCTAATTATTCTTTCAATTCAAAAAGTGCTTAAAGTTGTCACCTTTAATATTGTTATTAATGAAAAACCCTAGATTGTGATGATTAATGATTTGGAAGGATTATATGGACATTTAAAGTGGAAATTAACTTGTTGTTAATAAAGTAATGATTTAGATATAAAAGAATGATCTTTATACATAATTGGCTCATTGGGGTTACATGTACATGAATATGGATTAATGGGCTTAGAAACCTAAATTTAGATGAATATGACTTTTAATGGTTTTAATGGTGCAAATCCATGTTTAGACAGAAATATTATGTTCTAAAGCCAATTTGAGAATAAAGGATCCTTAATGTGTATAATTCGAGTAATTAGGGTTTTTAAGAGTAGAAAAGTAGTTTTAGGGTTTGTTGACCTAAAAAGGATAAGGTTTGAGAAATTGATCTAAGGAACCCTAATGCATCCTAAAGAGACTTAGAAACCCTAGAAAGGTATCCCAAGTCAATAAAGAGTTGTTTGGGATATATGGTAACAATTTGGTTTTATACATATTTTCAGGATCAAGATTGCTTGATTGGTTGCTTGTCTTTCTTGATTGGACATCTAGATTTTGATTGGATATCTTACTTATATTTGAGACTCTAAAATAGGTATGTGGTTATTTATGAATAATATATTTAGTTTCATGACATTTCCCGAATGTTTTATCAATCGGATGCAACCTAAAATGTTGGATGTTTAATTCTACAATCCTATAAAGTCTTTATGATTATCACAATTAAGTATACATGTGTATTCTCGAACCTACATGCCACCCTGATGTACGTTACATGACCAAGCCCTGGAGGGAAGGTATAATTGGTCAAGCCCCAAAGGGAATACCATTGGGCATCATGAGAGGTGACCCCAGGCACCAAGCTTAGGATGGAGAAGGTGGCCTTATGTCCCTTGCAAGGACAAAACCCTAAGAGAGGGTAATCCAGGGTTTAGGGAAAAAGTAGTTGAGAATGTCACATGGAAAATGTAATTTGGATTGTTAATAACTTATTTGTGATAATTAGGTTGTTAGAAACTATTTGTGGAAATTTGATTGTTCCCCACATACCAGTATAGGAATATACTGACCAACATTTTGTTTGTCGGCATTTTAGGTATTATATAATACGGACAAATAGTAAAGTGAAATCTGTGAAGATGAATTTAAGTAATCCAAAAGAGGATTAGATAGTTAGATTTCTATTGTGGATAGAAGTCTTAGATCCTATTTTGAAAAGGTATGCAAAAGTTTTATTTTATATCAGCTTTCCAATTTAGTTAGTAGAATTTGATAATTATTTTTGATTAAATTGTTAAACCATTGATCCTAAATTTTGGGATAACGCCTTCGACCTCTTGGTCTCCCTTGATTGGGGGTTACCAGGAATCAGGGTCGTTACATTTGGTATCAGGGACAATGGTTTCTCATTTAATCCTTAATATATAATTATTAAATTTTACAAACTTTGTAGAACCGAGGGAGTTTTTAGAGGATTTTCCAAAGACGGAGGTGTCTAGAAAAGGATCACGGTCCGGGGGATGGAAATATTTTCCTCCGCCCCACTAGTTGGTCATGAGGACTCTTGGATGCAGTGTGTCTACCTGGCCAATGTCTGAGGTTCTGACTCGAAATAAAATACCTTTAGGACTCTCTCATCTATTTCTTCCCTTCTCAACCATGATTCAATTAAGGTTATAAGGTTTAGGGTTTTTCTCTCTCTTCCCCATCCTCTTGAGGCTAGGGTAAGTACGATAAGGATTAAGGAATCCTCCACCAAATTAATGAAAATCATGAAAATAAAATGCCATGGACATAAGTTTAATAGTTTAAGCATAAACTAAAGATTAGTTACATGCTTAGGTTGCATGGCGTGTGTTGTCATGCCCTCAGGATAGCACTGAGGTTAGACCTTATTGTCAGGAGGATGAGTAGAGCCTTGGAGGTAGAGGCCCCCAGGAAGAGGTAGAGATCTGACGCAGCTAACCCTAACCCTAAGTGGTTGTTAGAAAAAGGGATGTCAAGATGAGTTAGATATCATAGTCGACCATGTATGTGGGTTGACATGCATATCAGTTTTGAGTACCCGTGAGAGGCATGAGCTATGTGCAGTTGGTTGACCTAGTGCCTTTTGGCATCCCAACCTTGGAAGGGTCATGCCTATTAGGGTGAAGGATAAATCCTTCATTGAAGAGGATAGTGGTGACTATATAGAAACCCTTATAAGCATATATGAGCATAGAAGAGCATGCACTTAGATAGGAGAGAACATCAGTAGTGCTAGCAGTAGGTTGAGACTTAGGTGATAAGGGTTATGCCTGACAAGTTAGGAGATGAACATACCGAGCTTTGGATAATCTTGATCAAACATAGGTTTGAATTATACGTTTCACCCATGTAGGCATATGCATGTATCCTTAAGAGCTTGATCCACCTTCTTAGAACCTCCAGTGGTAGGGTCAGTTGTAGGGTTAGCTCTAGAGAGAGAGAAAGAACTAAGAAAGAAGGTTGGAAGCTAAGACTCCGAGACATGAGCAATCATGGGAAGTTGGGTATGTTATAACATGTTTTAGAAGACCCACCTGAGTAGATAGTTATGGTTGCTCATGCATGATCCTTGAAAGCTTGTCATACCTTGGTTGCCTTTAGAGGAACCAAATCCTAGAAAGAGAAAGATGCTTTTTGAACCATTATATGGAAGTTGTAGGTGCCTACCTTACCTTATAGGTGTAGGAAGGAGAGTTTCTTAGACCCTGAAGAAGTATAGTAATAGGATATGGGGTCTCACACCGAGTTGGTTGTCCTTGTGTAGGACTCTAAGGTGTTGTTCAAGTGGAATAATGGTGGCAAGTGTATGCCCTACCCTGTGCATGTTTGGTTTGTGGTTAGAAAGTTGATGCATAAGAAGTGAACCTAGGGTTCCTAGACCAAAGAGGGGAAGTAGTAGTACCTGATGCACATGATGCTCACGAGGTCGATTGAGTTCATAGTATTTGAGTATGGCACCCCTTATGTGTTAAGAGTAGAAGGAAACCCCACTCAAAGTGAGATATATGTTGATGAACCCCCCATACAAGTTGGTGACATATAATACTGGTCCAACCTTATGGAATGATGAATACGTATGACATACCAAGGAACTTAACATGGTTTAGTAGGTGGTATTCTTGTTAGCTACGTACCTTAGTAGCTTGATAGGGCTAAACATGCATATGTAAACCTTGGAAGTAAGGACATATGTGACCTTTGTTACTATCAAGAGATAGTTTTCTCCCATCCTAGGAAGGGACCCTTCTGTGGGGTGAGTATCGACTTTGTTTAGGTTTGAGGTAACCTATAGAGGTATCTCATAGAAGTTGGATGAGCTAAGTGGAGAGCACATAGTATGAGCACGAATCTATAGACCCATGTGTGACCATCTCTGAGGGACATGAAGATATGTTGCCACGAAAGTAACATGTATGGGGCCAGACCAAGGTAGGTAGGTCGCCATGATCCCTATGAAAGGATGTAATTTTGACCATGAGTGCCCAGAGAGATGAGGGAGTATTGGGTAAGGATTCAAGAATGAGATGTGCTATGATGGAATCCTAAGTCTATACTGAGGTCAGGTAGGGATAAGATTGATGGGAGTAGGAGTTGTATGATCCCTAGATTCACAAGACCATAGGGTCAGGAGGTAACAACTATCTTTGTCCGAGGACCATGGGTTAGGAGATTGATCACCTTCATGATTTCATGGGACCCAAAGGGAAAATGAGGTAGGAACTCCTTGGATGCATAATGGGAGAGGGATGACCCCAAAAGTACCGGCACCCTAGAGACCTTGAGGTAACGACTAAAGATTGTAAATCAAGGAGATATGTGAAGATCCAAAAGGTGATGGGAAAAGTCTTCCCATGAGTGTGGACCCATAATCGAGTTGTTTATGATGTGGAGACATGTGATGTACGTTTCAACTTAGTTTGGAAAGTGTACTGGCGATGTGTGATGCCTCATCTCTACTCTTAGAACGGGATGAATTTTGTATTTGGATTGCAGCCAAATGCTCATTTCCTCTCGTTATGGGGGTGAGAGATAGGGCAATACACATGCCATACACTAAGGATAAAGATGATGTGAGTTGAAAAATTGCTATAATGTTTGAGGATTTAGAAAGTATCATACCTTTTGATAGATGGTTTGCAAACACAAAGAGAACTAAGGCAGTCATCATATGATGACGTTCCTATCAAGAGTAGTATGGAATTTATGAGTTATATAAGTTTGAGTTTGATAACCAAGATGATGAGCTTGAAGTTTTCTTGACTCAGTTAGATATAAATCTGAGATGTGGATGATGAGTGGAGTATATGAAGGTTTATGTCATCACCGATAAGGAAGCTTATGTGGTAATAGATACCCTTCGTATAGGTACAGCTCAGGTGTATAGATATCTTGTTTAAGAGAGGCTATTAGGTGAACCCTAAGTTTGTTAGAAGATGAGACCATGTATGGCTAACACCCAGATACAATCAGACTTGTTGGTTAAGGTGGTTGCTCAGTTAGCTAGCCTAGAGCTTGATGAGATAGAAGGATGGTTGTAAGGACCTCAGATACACCTCTCTAGAAAGGAGGGAGATGGAACCCACAACTAGAGTGTTTTAGGGTTTCTGAGGGGTCGACCTTGAGGAATCATGACATGCAGGAGATCATGACTATAAGTTTGGCATATAGTGTGGTACTAGTAAGATAGTTAAGTGGTAGTAGTGCTTTGAAGACATGAGATGAAGAAGTATATAGGGTTGAATGTAGCATGTTGCCATACATGCCATAGGGTGAAGGCTATAAATTAGTAATCCAATAAGTTGCTATGGATAATGAAGGGTTCCTGAGAGGGAATGGGAGTACTTCACCATAGGTGTTGTGGTGAGTCTCCTCAGACCTAGAGAGGTCATGATGCAATTTGGGTTATGGTAGATCGCCTTACTAAGTTGACCTACTCCTCTGTCTAAGAGAGAGGGAAATATCAGTGTGACAGATCTGGTTGAACTATATATGAGAGAGAGATAGTTCATTTACACTGTGATCTGAGTTCAATATCATGAGTATGACCTCAAGTTCACTTCCATGTTGTGAAAGTAGGTACAAGAATAACTTGATGCTAGATTGAAGTTGAGTACAACTTATCACCCCTAACTGATGCACAGTCAAGTGAGTATGATCCAGACTTTAGAGGGTCTGATGAGAGTAGGTGTGCTCATTCATGGTGATGCATGGGAACAATTACTTCCCCTAAGAGAGTTTGCTTGTGATGATAGCCACCATAGCCAGTATCAGGAGGTAAGAAGCTTTGTAAGGGAGGCCGTGTCGGTCACCGCTTCATTATGATGATGTTAGTGAAAGGACCTTACGAAGGTCAGAGAGACCACAGTGTGTGCAGATGAAGTTGCTTTGATCATGCTATGGCTGAGAAAGCCCAGGGGCAACATGAGTCATGAGCTGATGCAAAGCAGACTGACATGCAGTTCACTATGGGAGAATGTGTGTTATGAAAACCCGACCCCTCTGCGCTATAGCTGAGAAAGATGAGTCCCTAATACATAGGTCCATTTGAGATGGATTAGAGGAGATGCTTATGTTTAGCCTTGCCCCTTAGGATAACATCATGTATGATGTGTTCCATGAGTCTGATCTAGAGCACTATGTGATGTATCCTAACCATGTGCTGATCCATGAACCTATTGAGCTTCTAGGGAGGCTAAATATCTTGAGTCACCTATGAGGGTACGAGATACCAAGGTGAGAGAAAAATTAGATGTAACAATATAAGATGATAAAGGTTCCTTAGAAGCACCATGGAGAGAATGAAGCCATATGGGAGCCGATGATGGACATAAAGAAGTCTTATCCTATTTGTTTGTATGTTTGGTGGAATTTTAAGGGAAAAATTCCTATAAGAGGGGAAGGATGTTACAACCCCAATTTTTGGGTTCATATGGTTGGAAATGCAATTTCCCCAATAAATGTATTATTATGGGAATTGTATGATTTATATGTGTTGAATGGATTTCCTTTCCAACATTTCCTTTGTGCATGTGATTTCGTGGATCATAATATGTTAATGAGTCCAATGTGATAAAAAGAGAAGAAAATATAAAGGATAATGGTGTGAGAATTGTATACAAAATTTTCTAGAAAGTTGTGTGGATAGCCACTAATGGTTAGTTTTCTTTTGCACACGATTTCTGATAATAAAACTAATGAACATAAAGATTATAGAAGGAAATGGGTGTTTCATGGAATAATGATAATTACTTTAAAATACTTAAACAAGCACGTTGTGAATATGAAATACCCCAATAAACCCATAATTTGGATAAGAATTATTGTCCATAAAATAAAGGGGAGGTAACTCAAGGGATACCTTAAAGAAAGAGGAAATGAAAAGTAATCTAGATTACAAATTGATGAATAATCACCTATGCATGTCAAAACACCTTCCTTAATAATTCTAGTTTTGCTTCGTGAACCTTCATGGAGAAGGAGTTGAGCAATCCTAATATAGGAAGGAGTAGATAATTCTTAATGATTAAGAATACATGAGAATAAGGATATTGTTGGTGGTTTAATGTGAGGATAATACTTCCCATATCGGTAAACTATGATTTCATCTCACACCGAAGGAAATGTAGACGGGCAGCTCTCTTTCCTTTCTTGTTTTCCTAGTTGTTCATGGCTTGAGAGACCCTATTGAGACCTATATAAAGACCCCTTTGCTAAAGGCAGACGTCGTGTCTGGCCTCGGTAGTCTGAAGGAGCTGTTCCACTAACCTTGTTCCCTAATTAGTCCTTGAACCCTAGGGAAATGCCAGAAGAACAACTGTGGATGGTGCTTTGGTTACGGAGGGACACAATGATCTTCCTCCTCTTGTCATCACCCATGGGCGGCTCCCATACAAGTCAAGGAAGGAAGCTTTCTTCGCTGCAATGCCTCGCCACACCAGAGGTAAGTAGGAGTCGCCTATTGGCATGATTAGCCAGGGCAGGACCATTCTGGGACTAGGAGGCTGAAGGGCAAGTTTCTGTGCCTAGCCGGTGGAGAGACGAAAGAGGGGAGAATCAACTCTCTGTGAACAGAGAAAACATGTTAGGGTTACAATGTGTAGAAGGAGTGAGTGACTTGGAGTTGATGGGGTGGCATCTCCTGGACTACAACGGGGACAACTTGGATGTAGTCATGAAGGTGCTTCGGGGGCGGCAGTCTTAGTTGAGAAACTAGGCATCATGGCTGGTCGTCGTGGCTAGACGTCACAGGCATCGTGCGTCGCGCATCGCGCGCACACAGGGACATGTCACAAGGAAGGGGATGAGCCCCTATTAAAAGACCCATATAACCCTGGGTGGGTGCACTAAAGTTAGGGGTACAAACATCTTTTCGTCAATATCCAGCCAGCCAGCCAGCGTGCAAAATAAGTAAGTTTTTGTGTCTGTATATGACTGACCTATATATGATTAATCTTGCAAAATTTCTAGAAATTAGATGGTTGCTCGGTTTTAGACATGTTATATATGAAACCTCATCAGAAAATCATGAGAAATCTATTAAAAATGTAATTGAATCCTAATTCTACTTGCAATTCAAAAAGTGCTTAAAGTTGTCACCTTTAATATTGTTATTAATGAAAAACCCTAGATTGTGATGATTAATGATTTGGGAAGGGTTATATGGACGTTTAAAGTGGAAATTAGCTTGTTGTTAATAAAGGGATGATTTATATATAAAAGAATGATCTTTATACATAATTGGCTCATTTTGGGGTTACATGTACATGAATATGGATTAATGGGCCTAGAAACCTTAATTTAGATGAATATGACTTTTAATGATTTTAATGGTGCAAATCCATGTTTAAGACAGAAATATTATGTTCTAAAGACAATTTGAGAATAAAGGATCCTTAATGTGTATAATTCAAGTAACTAGGGTTTTTAAGAGTAGAAAAGCAATTTTAGGGTTTATTGACCTAAAAAGGATAAGGTTTGAGAAATAGATCTAAGGAACCCTAATGCATCCTAAATATACTTAGAAACCCTAGAAAGGTATCCCAAGTCAATAAAGAGTTGTTTGGGATATATGGTAACAATTAGGTGTTATACATATTTTCAAGATCAAGATTGCTTGATTGGTTGCTTATCTTGCTTGATTGGACATCTTGATTTGGATTGGATATCTTGCTTATATTTGAGACTCCAAAATAGGTATGTGGTTATTTATGAATAATCGATTTAGTTCCACGACGTTTCCCGAACATTTTATCGATTGGATGCAACCTAAACTGTTGGATGTTTAATTCTGCAATCCTATACAATATCTATGATTACCACAATTAAGTATATTTGTGTATTCTCGAACCTACATGCCACCCTAATGTACGTTGCATGACCAAGCCCCGGAGGGAAGGTCTAATTGGTCAAGCCCTAGAGGGAAGACCATTGGGCACCATGAGAGGTGACCCCAGGCACCAAGCTCAGGATGGAGAAGGTGGCCTTATGTCCCTTGCAAGGGCAAAACCCTAAGTGAGGGTAATCCGGGGTTTACGACAAAAGTAGTTGAGAATGTCACATAGAAAATGTAATTTGGATTGTTAATAACGTATTTGTGATAATTAGGTTGTTAGAAACTGTGACGTCCCCAAAATTTATAAAACTTAATCTAATATGTGACGTCCAAATTGAAACCCTCACCTTAGTGAGTATCCCAATTTAAACACCACACACTAGGCTAAGAAGAAGAAAATCAGAGGAAGTCAGAAGGAAATAACCAGTATCACATGTACATGAACAATAATAAAACCATACACACATGTTCACCATTCAACATATAATTACAACATAAATTGTTACAACATTTGATATTACATATTGAACAACAAATTTATACATATACATTTACTACCACTAAACTATATGATCTTAAGACAATAGGTCCACCTGTATATCAGCTGGCCACACAACTCTCACTATCCTGGATCTTCAAGAACACAACCACAACCTAAACAAAAGATTACATGTGGTACACGTCAACACAATATTCAAGAATATTGTACTGAGTACACCTACATGTCTTTTATATACCTCTCATCATATCTTGGCAATAAGATAAAACTAATACTTGGTAATAATAAAGAAATATAAGAAAATCACATACTTGCCCAAAGATGTTCATTAACAAAATAGAACACATATTTTAAGCACATTTCCATCATATATCTCATACATCTGCCCCTAAGGGATTTGATGTTTTTAGGCCTAATTATCTACTCCCAAGGAGTTTGTGATCATTATACAAACATCATATGATCTACCACCAAGTGGTTTGTGATCATTATGCATGCCCTCTACTACCAAGTGGTTTATGAGCTATCTTATGATGGAACATCTATATTATGTTTACAAGTGTTCATAGAGATAAGTATTAAAAATCAAGCAAGATATCATACAAAAACAATTATTTCATCCAATACCATATGCCAAGTATTTTACTACATATAACACTAGCATAATGTATAATAAGCCAAGTAAGAGGTAATGGTGTACCTTGATCACATAACAAACCTAATCCACATATTCCTCAAGTCAACTATATCTTGGTCAAACCCTGATAAAGACAAGACCATATGTACCATCATTAGGTTCTCATCATCTTACATCTCATCTTAACCCTAAACGTGTTCATTTTAGAGTTTCACTTAAATCATTATGTTATATACATTATTATTTGTCTTATCCTCAACCTCATATGGGATTTATGTTATTGATGTTATGTTCCAAATTAGAATACATAATCTAATTACTTGATTACATATGATTATGTGCAGATGTTAACCCTGTGTTACATGTATTAATCATATTAGGGTTTATATCATATTAAGAGCAAACATCAATGTATAACATGGATTAAGGGTATCAACTTGATCTCATATTTAAATATGAGGTTACAAATACTAATATGAGCTTACTCTATAAATTTCATCATTTATTGAGTATGTATATATTTATTACATTTTACTTAGGGTTACCAACCCTAACTAGCTATATGAAGCAAATTACATGATTTTGAGAATCAACATCATAATCATTTACCTTATATGGATTATAGACATGATTATAGATTTACTGACATTTTCTCATAATTTTATATCATTGTTTGATATTTATTATCCATTAAACAAGAATTACAAATCTTACATGATATAATTGTGATTTAAGCATAAAAAGGATGATATGATCATTTTATTGTATTCTACTCATTTTTCTAAGAAAAATGGTATCTTGTTTGTATTTTTCTGATAAGCGGGCTAATTTCTATGATTTATTCAAGAATTGAGCATTTTATGATTAATTACCTTTTCGGATGAATCACGTGTTGCCATGTGGCCTTCAGGTTTGGTGCTGCTCATGGCCTGAGTCGGTCTGGTCTTCTTGGCTTAGACCCGATTTGCATCTCTTTCAGTCAGTCGGGGATCTCTTTTCCTCCCTTTCTTTCTCACGCGCTCACTGAGTCCCAGCGGGACTCTGTTCTCCGCGTGCGCCGCCGCAAAAGCCAACTGTGGTGAGCGTTAGATAGGGTTCCAGGGCTCCTTGTCATTTGACAATGGGACCATTAGCTTCGGTGTAAACCTCTAGACCTTCACGACTACTCTACTTCCTAGGTTTGGCTGTGGAGCTCCTTCTCCACTAGAGCGCCGCTGCCTGGCCTTGATTGCAGCAGGACAAAGAGGCAAGCAGTCTCTTCTCGTCTTCATGCTAGAGTGAAGCTTCAAAAAGCTTTGTAGGGTCTCTGCGAACTCATCCACCATCTTCGCTCGTGGTGAGCAGATCCAGAATCCATCCCCGAGCTCGGTACTCATCTCCAGCTATGAGGAGCTCGTCGGGCATGGAAGACTCCACGGAAGCCACTGAAAATGCATGGAGTTGTCTCCTCTCGTCTCTTGCTTCCTTTTCCCATCTTCATATTCCTCCGAACACCCCTCTAACTCCTAGCTCCATGTTGCACTACCAGCTACCACCTGCTCAGTGTAGTGGAGAACCAGGGGATGCGGGGAGCTCGTTCTCCCTACTCACTTGGTCATTTGACCCGCCCAGGGTGTTAGTCAGTTCATAGTGAGGGGGGTTAGTCCAACTTCCTGATCACTTCTCCCCATCGCCCCACGATCTCAGGGAGTGGCCACCGAGATGGGTGCGGGGTAAACTGCCCCACTACCTTGCTCTAGCCACAAGGTAGGGGATGACTTGCAGTCCATCGATCTTCAATCCAATGGTCTAAGTAAGTCCCTCACTTGAGCCCATCCATGACTCATTCAAACTCACGGTCCCAGATGCCAGATCAGATATGGACGGCCAAGATTCAGCCATACAGGCCCAACCCATACCAAGGGGCGTGTGACACTTATTATAATCAACAACTTAGGCTAATCAACACCAATAATGCACATTATTTCACCAATTTCAAACCTTAATAACTTCCTCTAGGAACATCCAATTGCCACCAAATTTTCACCATAGCTTCCTAACTACTCATAGTACCTTGTATACGAATTTGGTGCCAAATATCAATTGTTAGACCATTAAATTAAACTCCTCAAGTAGGCATAACTTAAAGTGGATCCAAATCATTATACAAACCTCAATCAACACTCCAACTTTACTAGAACACTTGGGATTCTCAAAACAACTCAACATGTATGACTATACTTGTGTCATTGGACATTTTAGGATTCTAAAAGTCCACTCCATCACATCCTACACACCTTAAAAGATATTGTGTCCTCAAAATTAAGCCAAAAACCAGTCTTTCACATCATATACATCTTAAAAGAAATTTTGTCCTTGAAATTAGGCCATTCTCTTACTCTAAGGAGAAACCAAGGCCTTCATTCACATGTAGGCCACCACTTGTGCAACATATAAAAAAAACTCCATTTTCTTAACAAACCACTATTATGAGGTTTTAAAACATGTAAGGTGAATCACCCCTTCATAAAAGGCTCAAACAAGGGTTTAGATACTCTGGTTATGTCATGACATATCTCATATGTTAGGGTTGCATTATTATCTTTATCCATGCATTAGGGTTCCCACATCATATTACCATGTTCCAAAGGAGTTAACCACGTTAACCCATTATATCAAGGTGTCATCAACATTATGTTGTGCTAACTGTCAAACTATATTTTCATCTTTATTAAGCACTAAGATTAACACCTCATGTAACATATTTCATGCATATGATCTTATTTCATTGCTCATAATATATTACAACATTTGTTAGTGATTTCATCACAACATTAACTAAGAATATCACATTATCATCATTATTCATATATATGGTTAACCATTTACACATTGATATCTATTAAACCATATATAGGTTTCCATCATATCATATATATAAGAACATCTCAAATCTCGAGATTAGATCATATCCTTACATATATTATATCATGGTTGTGCTAAACAAAATTATATGAGTGACTTGTTAGACATATATCAAAACTTCATCTAGTCCAATTGAGGTTATCCTGACTCGCATCATGAGGGCAGTTACATGCTCAGTCTCTCTGAGCTAACTCAACTCAATGAGTATCTCATATGCACATACTTTATCTTCCCTCTCAGTCTAGGGTTCTCAAGTTTACCTAATTGGCACTAGAGATAGCCTTACAAGCTCTGGCCACATAAGAACAAGCCAAAAACATGATATGCCATTCCATTCATAGATCGCTACCCATGGAACATGCCTACTCAAAACTCTCTCTATATATACAACCACTAGATTCCTACAAGGAACCATCAACCTGAGCATGAGGCTTTCACAAAAACTATCATATTTACCTCCTCCAGGGTCTTGGGCATCTCTCCCTCACCCAAATGGTAGGTTCTCATATTCATATTCACATATGCATATATAACCAGCCTCTCTCTAACTCTAGGGTTTGGTCCTCCCAAGGACATCTAGGGTTCAACATATCTATAGGAATCATGCATAAAGTGACTCAACTCTATCACTCAGGAGTATTCTAGTTTAGGACATATCATATCACATATTTGTCATAATTCTCATGTCTTGGGGTTTAGGTTTTCTGACCTTCTCCCTCTAGGTCTCCCTCTCTCTAGAGTTAACCCTATAATGGGTCCCAACACTAGATTTCCTCCTTTGTGAAAGAGCTTGAGGCTCATGTTGATCCTCATCTTATCTTAGCTTAGCTTATCTTAACTTAGAACAACACACATACTTGCATCATCAAAACTTATCTCAAATCCTCAAAACTGAACTTAAGTCCTCAAAGACAAACATATATCATCCTAGACTATCTTATCTCATCTATATAAGACTTAAATCATCATGAAAACTTATTTCATCTATTCTATCAATCACATATTGTAACAAGGCTCTAGACATCTAATCTAGAACTACTCTCTCTTCTAGACCAATGTCATTCACTTTCACTTAGGTTACATGACCACCTCCTACTCGTACTTGTGTGGGGACACATTTTTGTAATACTTACATATATAATAAAATATGATATAGTTTTTCTCTGATAAAACAAGCGTCAGAGAAAACTATCAAGGTCCGATCCGATTGGAATCAAAAACCAAATCCTAAAAATGAGTGTCCCATGCATAGTAGAGAGTAAAGTGTCATGAAAACTAGTGAAAAGGGTGAGAACAAGAGGTAGACTAGTGTAGCTACTCTAGAAAACATGCACAATATGTCTAGGGTTTCTCTTCCCTTGATGCACGTCATTTCCAAACAGTGCAATGTCCCATACCACTGCACTACAAGGAAAGAACGACATCTAAGGACTTACTACTCAAAAAGCACCATTCTAGACCTAGTTCTCAGACATCTAGGTGCTGACCTAGAGGCTAGGTCAGATCTAGTCTCTAAAAGATGACTACTCTAACCCTAAAGATTATTAAGTTCAAGGTTCTTTAGTTTTGAGTTGCATAATGAGCAAATGTTAGGCTTTTCTATTGTTCATGCTCTGATACCACCTGTGACGTCCTTGGATTTTCTAAAACTTAATTTGATGTGTGACGTCCAAATTGAAACCCTCACCTCAGCGAGAATCCCAATTTAAGCGCCACACACTAGGCTAAGAAGAAGAAAATCAGAGGAAGTCATAAGGAAATAATCAGTAGCACATGTACATGAACAATAATAAAACCATACACACATGTTCACCATTCAACATATAATTACAACATGAATTGTTACAACATTTGATATTACATATTGAACCACAAACTTATACATATACATGTACTACCACTGAACTATAAGATCTTAAGACAATAGGTCCACCTGTACATCAGCTCGCCACACAACTCTCACTATCCTAGATCTTTAAGAACACAACCACAACCTAAACAAAAGATTACATGTGGTACACATCAACACAATATTCAAGAATATTGTACTGAGTATGCCTACGTGTCTTTTATATACCTCTCATCATATCTTGGCAATAAGATAAAAATAATACTTGGCAATAATAAAGAAATATAAGAAAATCATATACTTGCACAAAGATGTTCATTAACAAAATAGAACACATATTTTAAGCACATTTTCATCATATATCTCGTACATTTTCCCCCAAGGGCTTCAATGTTTTTAGGCCTTATGATCTACTCCCAAGGAGTTTTTGATCATTATACAAACATCATATGATCTACCACCAAGTGGTTTGTGATCATTATGCATGCGCTCTACCACCAAGTGGTTTATGAGCTATCTTAAGATGGAACATCTATATTATGTTTGCAGGTGTTCATAGCCATAAGTATTGAAAATCAAGCAAGATATAGAACAATCATTTCATCCAATACCATATGCCATGTATTTTACTACATATAACACAATCATAATGTATAATAAGCCAATTAAGAGGTAATGGTGTACCTTGATCACTGGACAAACCTAATCCACATATTCCTCAAGTCAACTATATCTTAGTCAAACCTTGATAAAGACAAGACCATATGTACCATCATTAGGTTCTCATCATCTTACATCTCATCTTAACCCTAAACATGTTCATTTTAGGGTTTCACTTAAATCATTATGTTATATGCATTATTACTTATCTTATCTTCATCCTCATGTGGGATTTATGTTATTGATGTTATGTTCCAAATCAGAATACATAATCTGATTACTTGATTACATATGATTATGTGCACATGTTAACCCTATGTTACATGTATTAATCATATTAGGATTTATATCATATTAAGAGAAAACATCAACGTATAACATGGATTAAGGGTATCGCCTTGATCTCATATTTAAATCTGAGGTTCCAGATACTGATATGAGCTTACTCTATAAATTTCATCATTTATTGAGTATGTATGTATTTATTACATTTTACTTAGGGATACCAACCCTAACTAGCTATATGAAGCAAATTACATGATTTCGAGCATCAACATCATAATCATTGACCTTATATGGATTATAGACATGATTATAGATTTACTGACATTATCTCATAATTTTATATCATTGTTTGATATTTATTATCTATTAAACAAGCATTACACATCTTACAGGATATCACTGTGATTTATGCAGAAAAAGGCTGATATGATCATTTTATTGTGTTCTACTCATTTTTTTGAGAAAAACGGTATCTTGTTTGTATTTTTATGATAAGCGGGCTAATTTCTATGATTTATTCAAGAACTGAGCATTTTATGATTAATTACCTTTTCGGACGAATCATGTGTCGCCAGGCGGCCTTCAGGTTTGGCTCTGCTCATGGCATGAGTCGGTCCGATCTTCTTGGCTTAGACCCAGTTTGTGTCTCTTTCATCCGGTCGAGGCTCTCTTTTCCTCCCTTTCTTTCTCACGCGCTCGCTGAGTCCAAGTGGGACTATGTTCTCCGCGTGCGCCGCTGCAAAATCCAGCTACAGTGAGCATTCGATAGGGTTCTAGGGCTCCTTGTCGTATGCCAATGGGACCATTAGCTTCAGCGTAAACCTCTAGACCTTCATGGCTACTCTCCTCCCTGGGTTTGGCTGTGGATCTCCTTCTCCACTAGGGCACCACCGCCTGGCCTTGATTGTGGCGGGACAAAGAGGCAAGCAACCTCTTCTCATCTTTGCGCCAGACTGAAGCTTCAAAAAGCTTTGTAGGGTCTCCGTGAACTCGTCCACCATCTTTGCTCATAGTGAGCATCTACAGATTCCATCCCCGAGCTCGATCCTCATCTCCAACTATGAGGAGCTTGTCGGGAAAGGAAGACTCCACAGAAGCCACTGAAACGCATGGAGTTATCTCCTCTCATCTCCTGCTTCCTTTTCCCATCTTCATATTCCTCAGAACACCCCTCTAACTCCTAGCTCCTTGTTGTGCTACCGGTTACCACCTGCTCAGTGCGATGGAGAACCAGGGGATGCGGGGAGCTCGTTCTCCCTGCTCTCTTGGTCATTTGACCCGCCCAGGGTGCTAGTCAATTCATAGTGAGGGGGGTGAGTCCAACTTCCCAATCACTTCTCCCCATCACCCCACAATCTCAGGGAGTGGTCACCGAGATGGGTGCGTGGTTCTAGACGCAAGGTAGGGGATGACTTGCGATCCATCAATCTTCAATCCAATGGTCTGAGTGAGTCCCTCACTTGAGCCCATCTGCGACTCATTCAAACTCACAATCCCAGCCTCCAGATCAGATATGGAAGGCCAAGACTCAGCCACACAGGCCCAGCCCAGACCAAGGGGCATGTGACACTTTATAATCAACAACTTAGGCTAATCAACACCAATAATGCACATTATTTCACCAATTTCAAAACTTAATAACTTCCTCTAGGAACATCCAATTGCCACCAAATTTTCACCATAGCTTCCTCACTATTCAAGGTACCTTGTACACGAATTTGGTGCCAAATATCAATTTTTAGAACATTCAATTAAATTCCTCAAATAAGCATAACTTAAAGTGGATCCAAATCATTATACAAACCTCAATCAACACTCCAAGTTTACTAGAACACTTGGGATTATCTAAACAACTCAACATGCATGACTATACTTGTGTCATTGGACATTTTAGGATTCCAAAAGTCCACTCCATCACATACTACACACCTTAAAAGATATTTCATCCTCAAAATTAATCCAAAAACTAGTCTTTCACAGAAACTATTTGTGAAAATTTTGATTGTTCCCCACATACCAGTATAGCAATATACTAACCGACGTTTTGTTTGTCAGCGTTTTAGGTATTATCTGAAAAGGACAAACAATAAAGAGAAATATGTGAATATGAATTTAAGTAATCCAAAGGAGGATTATATGGTTAGATTTCTACTTTGGATAGAAGTCTTAGATCCTATTTTGAAAAAGGTATGAAAAAGTTTTATTTTATACTAACTTTCCAATTTAGTTAGTAGAATTTGATAATTATTTTTGATTAAATTGTTAAACCATTGATCCTGAATTTTGGGATAACGCCTTTGACCTCTTGGTCTCCCTTGATTGGGGGTTACCAAGAATCGGGGTCGTTACACACCCATTTTAGAAAACTAGTAAGAAATAGGTGAACTCATATGGGTAATTCGGTAAAGGTATAAGTACTAACCAAGGTGATACCAAGGGACAAGATGATGAAAGTAAACATGACATGCAAGGTATTAACTCAGACAAAATTTAGGGAGACATTACTCATGTCATCAAGCAATCTTAGTTGGAAGGGACTACATATCCTAAACTAAATGATAGAAAGAAATATGACATTTTTATGAGAAAATCACCATGACTAGGTATATAGAAATGTCAATGCCAATAAATATTGTGTAAGAGATCTTAAAGTTTTTATAGAATGCATAATAACTACCATGATGAGAACCCTACAACAAGCATGGTTATAACTTATGTAGATGTCTTGGGAGAGGTAAATGAAACATGGAATTTTTGTTTTTGAATTACTAGTAGGGGTAGACAACAAACAAATTTTACCATTAGATGAAACATGGCTTTCCCTGAATGTCTAGTCTGCTCTAGGTTAGAGTATATTGGATAGATGGTTGAAAGCATAGATGAACTAAGGTAATCATAATATGAGGACAGACTGGTCAAGATCAATTTGGTTTTTATGAAATACAAATTGGTTTTGGTAACCGAGATGATGGATGTAAGAGCTTGAAGTTTACCTGACTCGGGTAGACCTAAACCCGAGACAAGGATGAAGAGTGGAGTATATGGAAGAGTGTGTCTCCACCATCACCTAGCACACAAGGAAGCTAATGTGGTAACATATACTCTTAACAGGAACACAACTTAGGTGTACACCTATCTTGTTTAGCCAATGGAGAGACTAGAGGAGGTTGCTAGGTGGATCCTACAATTGTTGGGAGACTAGATTTTTGTGGCTAACATCCAAATACAACCAGACCTGTGGGTTGAGTTAGTGGTTTCCCGGTTAGCCTAGAGCTTTATGAGATGAAAAGTTTATTAGAGAAACCTCAGATGCACCTCTCAGGAAGAGTAGGTGGTGAAATCCACTACAAGAGTGTTTTAAGGTTTCTGAGGAATCACCCTGGAAGAATCATGTCATACAAGAATCTCATGATTCTAAGTACACTACAAACCCTGGTACTACCAAGATGGTTAAGGTTTGTAGCGATACCTTAGAGGACTTGAATGAAGAGGGATATAGAGGCATATATGGCCAGATATCATGCATACCAGAAGGTGAAGGCTAAACACTAATAACCTAGTGGATTGCTATAGAGGATTGGAAATTCTTGAGTGGAATGGGAATATATCACCATAGACATTGTGGTGAGTCTCCCCTGGACCGAAAGAGGTCATGATGCAATATGGGTTATGGTAGATCTCCTTAGCAAGTTAGTACATGTCCTTGCCTTAGGGACCACTGCCTATACGGCAGATCTAGTTGAGCTATATACTGAGAGATAGTTTGACTGCACAGTGATCCAAGTTCGAATATTCTTAAGTATGACCTTAAGTTCACTTCCATGTTGTAGAAGTGGGTACATGAAGAACTCATTATTAGATTGGAGCATATCACCCCTGATTGATGGACAGTCAAGAGAGTATGATCCAAACTTTAGAAGGTCTAATGAGAGAATATGTGCTCATTTGGGGTGAATCACGGGAACAGTACATGCCCTAGCTGAGTTTGTTTGTTCTAACAACTACCAGATCTAGTATCGGGATGTATGAAGCTCTTTATGGGATGTTGTGTCAATCACCGCTTCATTAGGGTGATGTCAGTGAGAGGACCTTGTAGAGGTCAGAGAAACCATAGTGTATGTTGATGAAGTCACTTTGATCGAGTAATGGCGGAAGAAAGCCCAAGATCGACAGGAGTCACATATTGATGCGAAGCAGACTGACTTGCAGTTCACTGTGGGTGAGCATGCATTTTTTAAAATCTGGCCCCTCCAAGCTATAGCTAAGATTATAGGAAAGCTGAGTCCCCGATACATGGGTCTGTTTGAGATTTTGTAATCGATTGGTGAAGATGCTTTTTGTTTGTAACCTTAGCCCCTTAGGATAATATGATGCATGATGTGCTCCATGTATCCAATATAGAGCACCATGTGAGGTATCTGAGCCATGTGCTGAGAATTGAACCTATTGAATTCCAAGGGAGGCTGACTTACCCAAAGTCACCTATGAGGATACAAGATACCAAGGTGAGAGACAGCTCAGGAGTAAAGGATAGAGATGGTAAAGGTTCTTTGGAAGCACCATGGAGAGGATGAAGCCACATGAGAGCTGAAGATGGACATGGAAAAGTCCTATCCTAAATTGTTCAAATGTTTGGTAGAATTTTGAGGGAAAAATTCCTATAAGAGGGGAAGGATTTTGCAACCCCAATTTTGGGCTTATATGGTTTGAAATGCAATTTCTCCAATAAAATGTATGATTATGAAAATTGTATGATTTATGCATAATGAATGGATTTCTCTGATAATATTTCCTTTAAATATATGATTTCATGGACCATATTGAGTTAGTGAGTCCAATGTGATAAAAAGGAAAGAAAAGTTGAAGGAAATCTAATAATGCATAAAAAGGAAAAGAAATTAAGATAATGATGAGGATCTTTTGGAATACTCTAGAAAGTAGTGTGAATGACCTTCTGAGATTAGGTTTCAAATCCACTTGGTTAATATTGGTAAAAGGAATCCAAATAAAGTAAATAGAAGAGAAAGAGAGAGAAAATATGAATAAAATATGTCTTGTTAAGAGATAACTTGCATATGAACAAAAGTCCCTCATACTTTAGAATTCAAGTCCCAAACTTGGCACACAAGTTTTTAAAGTTATTATGGACTTTCCTCTAAAATTTGGGATCAAATGAACAACCGGTTTATGAGATATGATTTTTCAAAGATTTCCTAATGTGTGGAGGACATTATTAAATGTCATGATTTCGATTCCATTTGAAAATATATTTTCAACCTTTTTATTTGGCGAATGCATTTGAGATCGTCAGATCGAGATCATATGGATTTCCTTTATCTCCTACCTCAGTCTGAATAGGAAGACCGAAGCAGCAATACACACTATCTTCTCACACCCTTCTCTCTCCATAATCCTTGGCTTGGAATGATTTTATTCCCAATCAATTTGGGAGGATGTTTTGGACCCAGTCGACCCTAATTTTGGGGGCTTGAGAAGTGTAATCAGGAAAACCCTAATCCTAGACCTCTCGCTAGCTGTCCACCATAGCCATGGCCTATATAAGGGGATGAACCCCCTTCTGTGAGGCTGTAGACCCCCTTCACGGGACTCGTTACGGCTTAAGCAAATTGACCCTGCCGCCAATTCCTCTTCTCGTACCCCTTTCATCAAATGTCTTTCTTGGATCAGTTAATAGTTTCCCTCCTAGTTGTTCCAGTGACTCAGACTAACTCAGATGTACCTGAGACTACCATGGAGTGTGGGAGGACATGACAGAGGTCTTGGTGGCCTAGTCGAGTGCCGAGAGAGGTTGGACCTTGAAGTCAACCATGGTGTTGACCATGGCTCAGTGTTGTTCTGCATGCGAGGCACTTTGTGAGATTGAAGATGAGGGTCAATGATTTTACCATCGTGCCCCTGACGAGAACACATTCTGGACTCATGGACACGGGGTTAAAATGCCTTTCCCTCGTATCTTGCATGGAGGAGAGGTAGGGTTCGTATGGAGCAGACCGCCACATGGCTGGAACTGGTTTGTGAAAGCCCGATCCACGTGGAAGATGAAAAGGAACTGAAATGCTAATGTGGCAGTACGTCATTGGTTCAAAGGTAACCTATCTTGCAAAATTCATAATTAATTATTGATCAAGAAAATGCAAGTAATACAATAAAAATATAATTGAAGCCTAAATCTATTTGCAATTCAAAAAGTATATAAAGTTGTCACCTTTAATGGACTTATATATGGGAAACCCTAATTTTGATATTAATGAGATTTAGTAAAGTTCTTTGGATACTTTAAATTCAATATTAACCCCGTTTTAATGAAAGGAAGATTTAGATCTAAAAATATAATATTTGTGCTTAATTGGCTCAATTTAGGTTTTCATGTATATGAGAGTGCATTAATGGGCTTAGAAACCCTAGTTTAGGTGAATATGACTTTTAATGGTTTTTATTTCAAAAATACATATATAAGATAGAGTTATGATGATCCTAAGTCAAATTGAGAATAAAGGAACTTTAATGTGAATACTTAGAGTAATTAGGGTTTTATGTATAGAAAAACTATTTTAGGGTTTGTTGACCTAAAAAGGTAAAGACTGAGAAATAGATCTAAGAAACCCTAAGGAAACACTAATTGAATATAGAAGACCTAGAAGGGATTCCCAAGTCAATAAAAGGGTTTATGAGGAGTATGTAATGATTAGATAATGCATGCTTTTCAGGATTCAGATTGCTTGTGTGATTTGCTTGACTTGGTTGATTGGACTGCCTATTTGGATTGGATATCTTTCTTGACTCTTTGGGGCTTCTGGATCAGGTATGTGGTTACACTTATAGCTAATTTCTCTAGTTTCATAATGATTTCCAAGGTTTCACCAGTTGCTTGAAATTAACTGCTTGGTTGACTTTTATTTCATGCAACTATAAAGTGACTATGTCTATCACCATAAATATATGTGCATAACTAGCTCATATCCTAGTCCTCCTCTGTAGCTTTGAGTACTTGTGAGAGATGAATAACCTAGTTATTGGTCTACCCTTGGAGTAGGATCATTGGGTTATCTTGAGTTGATGTTTGGTCTACCTTTGGGGTAGGATCATATGACTATACGACCCTATGTGTTGGTCTACCCTTGGGGTAGGACCATAAGGGGCTATTTGAGATCTACCGTATGAGAAAGGTAGTATCCATGTCCACTGTTGGGATAGCATAGAGGCAAGGATATGTTAGGATTGAGTAGTTATCTTTAAGATGTAAAGTTTGATCTGTTAAGTAATAATTTAGTTGCAATATGTTGTTACAAATAGATGCAAGCTTTTGGTTCCCCCACATACCAGTATAACCTGTTATACTGATAGACATTTTGTTTGTCTGCGTTTTAGGAAAACATGAAAGTGGATGAACATTTAAAGTGGCATTTGAAGAATAAAGCTAAATAAAGATTGGAGGATTTAATTAGATATAACTCTACTTTGGGTAAAGTTCCAAACTCCTGTTTTGAAAGGTACGTTAAAAGAATTTTTTTATCTTGCTTTGATCTTAGTTGTGGTAGAATTTATTAATTATTTTTTATTATTTGCAAAACCAGTTGATCCTATTTTGGTATAATGGAACCAACTCCTTATCCTTCCTTAATTGGGGATTTCTGAGGGGTGGGGTTGTTACACTTATTATATATGTTGTCATAAAGTAATCTTAATTAAATGTAAATGGAAAAGGTTGAGAATAGACTAATTCATGGTCAGAATGGACTGATGTAGGATGTTTCTTATGAACAACTTTAAAATTGATTGGTATTTGGATGACAAAGGAGTTCAATAACTCTCCAATTGACAAATTGTTTATATAATTTATTATATAGCACTATCATAAATTTAATTCATGTATTCTTAAAATTTATTTCATACTTTCAACATTATATTATGACTATCTCGTATATAAAACATAAACACACACACACATATATATATATATTCATATGTTTATATATATATATATATATCATGAAATGATAAACACACTTGTCCATTTTTATTAAAAAGTATACGAATTATGTCACACTCTTAAAATATCCAACTTTAAGTGAATATAAAAAATGTTTCGAATAAAAACCATATTAATTATTAATCTACTGACATCAAAATTTGAACTTCATTAATATTTACTAGTAGAGAATAGTAACGATATTGTCTTTATAGTGAACATACACATAGTTGACCATCAAGTTTTTCTAGGACTCCATCAAGTTTTTCTAGGACCTTGTAAGTGGTCACCGCCTACTTGTGTGTACTATAAAAGAAATAGTATGATATCTAGTTATCAGGAATAGGTCTTACATTCCTACCACCTCAAGATTTTGAATCATTTAATCCACATCAAGTCATAAATCCTTGGTTAAGAAGGGAAAAAATCATTCTTACTAGGGCCCCCAGAATGATGGCCATGTTGAGCTAGTGTTGATTTAGAAGTAGGAGGGATGATGGAACCAATGTCCCTAAGGCCAGATAAGGATTGTGTGTAAGTAATCTTTTTTGGGAAATATGAGCACAAAGTATATCTACGAAAACAAAATTTTTATCTATATGTATTACCGAAACAACAAGATCGCGTCAAACTACTATGAAATAGGAAGAATGGTTTAATGAGTTATACCTGGTCCTAGAGAAAGCTTAACGACAACAACTCACTTCAATGCAACTATTTTCTAGTTGCTCTTGGATGGTGGTTGTGCAACACTTGGTCTTCACCACGAACAACAAACAAGACAACTTCTGCAATGAATCTTGTAATCTCGCCATAGATTGCACGTTGACTTTGCTCTCTTAGTAGCAGCCCAAGGTGTTCTGCCTTTAGAGTAGTCCATACGAACCATCTTGAACTCATGTCATTCATCTAGAATGGGTAGGAAGGAGTTGTCTCACCCACTGGCGTACTAGTCACCAATTTTCTCTCGCACAACAACAATGATCCTTAGTTGTTCTCTCTCGTAGCTATCCTCTCCCTGGTCGGGTAAGACTTGCTTGAGCTCTCTTTGTTACCACAAGAGAGGATGACAATTGTCAGAGCAACTGATTCTCAATTGTCTGTGTTATTGCTGTGCTCTAGGAAGCCCCTAGTGCCCCTTTATTTATAGGCAGGGTTAGGGCATGGTTTCCAGTTTGTTTGGGATCTGTGCCAGAGTGGAAGGGATTGAAAGATCTTGAATTTTTGCCACCTTTGAGACACGAAATGGTTGTTTGGTAGTCTAGACAGTCATATAGACATGCAAGACATTCATCTTGTACTGCCAAGCAGTCGTCTGGAAGTTTCCCACTCGCATACAAAATTGGCAATTTGTTCCCCATTAATGTTAAACATTAATTCCTTGCACCACAAGTATTGTGCAATTGAAATGATTCATGAAAGTATATAGAACCTTCCTCCAGCCTAAGTGAGTGATATCTCACATGCGAGACGATCGTCGCGCTCACCCAGTTGACCGTCTGGTGATCCGAACCGAACTGGTCAGTTCAATAGATTTAACCGATCGGTTCACACCTTAATTTGGGCAGATTTAGCCAATTTGATTTTTGATTAGCCTGATGTCCCAAACGACCGTATCAACATTTGAGATGCTTTTCTGGCACTCCAAATAATCATCTCACCCAGTGATATGGTCGTTTGGCAGTGCAGTTAGTCAATCTTTTGTGTGAATTGAGTACCTAAACACTTTAGTAATCAATCCAATCATCATTTAAGATTAAACTCCTCTTCTAGATGAGTTCCTTTGTGTGTGACCATATAGGTCCCATATCATGTTGGCAGTGAATATTCATAACTAGCTTATGACATCACAAGAAAAGAGTGGTTCCTAGTTGCACATCAGTGTTACCTAAGTGAATGGAAAATTGGAGAACAACTTCAACCTACGATCAAAGTAAGGTGTTATAGTGATTGTATATTTCCTTTGTCTCTGATATCCAAAGTGAACTCGAGGCATAGAATTGTCATCCTCTCAAAGTTTGTCTCATGTTCCTTGAACCAAGGGAAGACTATCTAAGATAATGCGACCTCAATTTCATATATTCACATGTGCATGTGCATGTGTTTCTTAATCTCACTTATCAAGTGGCTAGGATATCATAATACAGTCGGAGGGATAAATCCCATCTTTATCACTCACAGTCTATCACCATGTGTCAAAGTAACCCAATAATCACTGTAACCCATGTTCAGGACTATATTTTCTGATGTCAAAGAGTACCCAATGACATGTGGTAAATTCAATGATTTCAGGTCTAAGAATCACAATCACCACCTTCACTATGAGAGATGACTATGACCACCAATGATGGTTTTCATGTGTCACTCTCAAGGTGATTATATCTGATAGATTAATCCGTAACATGTATCTATGTGCTTGGTTTGATATTTCCATATCATGACTAATGAGACTTAGTCATCAACCAACTCACACTCTAGTCTTATATGTTATTGGTGTCTATCAACCTTCCACAATAACAACTAACTAGGGAAATAATAAGAATGTACATACTATTAGCATTTGTACGATCTCATTCTCCAAGTCACATACTTGAAGACATACATCATTGAGTATTGTCATTCTTTAGACGTTCATAATGTTTCCTCATTATCTCATAATTGAATGAAACAAAATTGAATTGGAAGCTTGCCTTTATAAGTATTAATCAAATCCTTTATGGTATATGATGTGTCAATCATCACATGATTGGATCTATGGGCATACCTTACCAATATACTCCCACCTGCACTTAGATCCAATCATCGATGAATCATATTCTTAGTGATCTAAATATGTCCACCATGTTTCTACTATGCAAGTGCTAATCCAGTGGGTTATCAACGTTTTGCTAATAGTCAGTATATTGCATGTTTCTTATCTCTTCGCTCTGAGATGAAACTACCATAATATGGTATCTAATATTCCTTGCCTAACAAGTAGCTCCATTCTTGTCACTGTATCACTACCGAGTCATCAATTGTTGGAACATCTATAATTTCATCATATGAACATCTAGATCCATATAGTATCACTTTGTGTTCATTACACAAGTATACCCGACATATATTGTAGAATGGAATTAATGGCTATTAGTTTGGAACCCTTCCAACTAACAACATTTCTCTTTTAAATCAAACATATTTTAATTTGCAATCACTTTTGTCATTAGGGAAGCATGCATCGATGTAACCCTTTACATCCAACTCTTCCTTTATTTCTATCATTTAACTACTAACAATCTATCCTTAAGCACTTCTCAAGTACTAAGGGATATCTTTTAATGACATTCTAATAACCCTTATTGGAATTTAATATCATCTTGTCATGTCCAATACATACAAGACTATATGGGATAAGTGCATTTATAGCATTAATGATAGATCCATTGTTACAAACTACATAATCTTATCATGTCCTTTCCATTCTTCATAAGAATTGGAACATATGGTTCATGAGAGACTAATCTGGATTCTCTCTCACTGAATCCTTTTGTGTTGAACTCCTTCAACACATTGCTACAGTATGCTATTAAACTTATGTTGTGAAACATTCAAGAACTATCTCATAGATCTTGATCCTTATCTCATAAGGTGTTTCACCTAATACTTCATGGTTGAAGGTGTTTTCCATGATAGTTCTCAAAATTCACAATATTGATGTTATTCCTCATCATATATGGAATATTCATATATTCTCACACTAGATCTTTTGTAATCACAGATTTCATCTTTTATTTTGATTCAAGTGAAACTCTTTGAACATCTTGTCAAATCAAAAGATCCCATATCTGAGATGCTTGTTTCAATTCAGATTGAACTTTGTAGTTTATAGACTTTATTTGCATTCTTGAAGTTATAAAACCTTTTAGGTTTTGTCACATACACATAATTTGATGTCCTTTAAGGAATCTAGTTTTATTCTTCATATGCTAAATCTCTTAGTCTATGTTAACTACAACAATAAGCTTGAAAATTGGTAAATGAATTTTTATCATGTTCAACAGCTTGAACTGATTTGAAAAACTTATTCAACCAATCTGTCATTTTATGTTATCCATGTAGGTATTTGCTACAAGACCCTAACTTCACATTTTGGGTTTTACTCCTCAGGTAGTACTATCAAGGTCATACTTTGTTAGTTTACATGGATTCCATAATTACTCAGATTATGGTACTCTATAGTTTTTAGTTGATTAGTTGGTTCATCTTGTTATGGCCAATCTATCTAAATCGTTGGATTCATAATTCTCCAATCTAAAATGTGTTCTACTAGAACTATTTTGTTCTATGTCAAATGACAAACTTGAGATTACACAACAACTTGTGATTCTCTAAGTTCTCATTGTACCTCTTTGTTGACCCCAAACATTTTGAGTTCTACTATTACTCCCACTAATTCTTTAGGAACTTAGTTATCCTATCAACAAAATAATTTTGTTATTGGATTGGGATTAACAGTAATATTAAACAATTATGGTTTGTGGACAAACCTTTTCAAGAAACTACTTTCTCAATGTTGGTTTTAATCCTTTAGATGTATTGGGACATTTCCTGTGACGTCCCCGGATTTTCTAAAACTTAATCTGGTGTGTGTTTATAATCCATCTGAAGTAATAAATACTGATGTTGATGCAAGGAATAATGTAATTTGATTAATATGGCTAATTAGGGCTAATAACCCTAAAAATATGTAATTAATACATGCGTGCTCAATAAATGATGAGATTTACAGTGTAAGCTCATATCAGCATATTGAACCTCAGTTTTAATTATGAGATCATAATGATGAACAAAATCCATGTTATATGAAGATGAATAATACGTGTTATAAACCCCTAATCTAGGTTAATGAGGTAACCCAGGGTTAATATGTGCACAAAAAGGGTATGGAACCTAATGTTCAGATGATGAACTTTGATAATGAGATGTAATCTAGAAAATGACATCAGTGAGATAATCATAAGATAAGAATGCAAGTAATGATAAGAATATCCTAATGAGTTAAGAAAACCCTAAAATGGATACGATTAGGGTCAAGATGAGATATAATAAGATGAGAACCTGATGATAGTATGTGGTCTTGTCTTAACCAGGGGTTTGACCAAGATATAGATGACATCAGGAATATGAGGGATATCTGATGATTAGGTTTGTTCTTGACCAAGGTACGCTATTACCTCTTACTTGGCTAATTATACAATATGCTTGTGTTATATGTGTAGTAAAATACTTGGCATATGGTATTGATTGAAATGAGTGTTCTTGTATGTTATGTTGCTTGATTCTCCATACTTATTGCTATGAACACATCAAACATAATATAAATGTTCCATCATAAGATAGCTCATAAACCACTCGGTGGTAGAGCGCATGCATAATGATCACAGACCACTTGGTGGTAGATCATATGATGTTTGTATAATGATCACAAACCACTTGGTGGTAGATCATAAGGCCTAAAGACGTCAAAGCCACTTGGTGGCAGACGCACGAGATGTATGATGGAAATGTGCTTAAAATATGTGTTCTCTTTTGCTAATGAATATCTTTGTGCAAGTATACACTTTTCTTATATTTCTTTATAACTGCCAAGTATTAGTTTTATCTTACTGCCAAGATATGATGAGAGGTAAATAAAAGACACGTAGGCGTACTCAGTACAATATTCATGAAATATTGTGCTGACGTGTACCACATGTAATCTTTTGTTTAGGTTGTGCTTATGCTCTTGAAGATCCAGGTAGTGAGAGTTGTGTGGCGAGCTGATGTACAGGTGGACCTGTTGTCTTAAGATCCTGTAGTTTAGTGGTAGTACATGTATATGTATAAGTTTTGCTGTTCAATATGTAATATCAAATGTTGTAACAATTCATGTTGTAATTATATGTTGAATGGTGAACATGTGTGTATGGTTTATTATTGTTCATGTACATGTGCTACTGTGTTTCCTTTTGACTTCCTCTGATTTTCTTCTTCTTAGCCTAGTGTGGGGTGTTTAAATTGGGATTCTCGCTGAGGTGAGGGTTTCGATTTGGACGTCACACATCAGATTAAGTTTTAGAAAATCCGGGGACGTCACATTTCCAAATCATATCATATATGATGTCTTATAAACTAGTTAGATAGTGCATTATTTAGTGATAGATTTATATTTATGAGGATATAAGAAGATTATATTAATTGATGATTATATCATGACTCATCATGGTATAATTCCTTCATTCTGACACATCATTATGCTCAGATGGATTTGACTTGTGATATATTATAATAGTTCTTTCCTAAAGGTTCTCAAGGTCTTAATGCAATGTAATTCAACATTTGATCTCATCAATGTTTCTTAATAATTTTATCAAAGTCATACTTCATTTATAATCTACTTGAACACTTCAAGAGATTTATGTTTCTATTATATATTACCAGTAAATAATATAATTAATAAGCAATTATCTATAACATTCATTCCATAAGATCTTCATGCATCATATGTATGAGGTCTAATGGAAATCTTATCCTCCTACTACATCTAGTGAAGTATGTTATGTGATTTTGTGTGTAAATAAGACTTTGCATGTTTCCCTAGGTTCAATAACCAAAGGGATACTAGATTAACATCAATATGTATTCTAGACATGCACTCCTTATATGTACGTCCAATGTGACTATTGCTAATGATAATCTTGAGTTATCAATTGTAATCCTTTGGTATTAACATTATAGACATTCATCTCAAAGTCTTTCGTACAAAGATCATTATATGTTTAGGCATTGCCATGTAAGATCATATCTTTTGAAACAAAAATATTAATGTCTCAGTTTATTAATTCACCAATCTTGTCATACAAGATGCTTAAAGTAAATGTTTCTAGTTTCTTGGTATAATAATATAGGAGTTATAGTAACTCTATTACATGCCCATTAGGATAAGATAAATTTAAACATAGACTCAAGCTTCCACAACTCTTGCTCCACCATGACATTGGAATTGATCTATTAGAGCTTTGACTCACTATGGATGTGATAACCTAGATTTTAGGATTCCGATACCACATATAGAATACGAAGACCTTAAATGATTATTAGATATAATTTAGTCCAATTACAACGAATAGCTTTTTATTTACCGACTTGGGTACTTAGGAGACCAAGAGGTCCATTTAGTAGTCATAATGAACACAAGTGGCAAATAGATGAGACTTGATGTATGCTATGACTATAATGTGCATTTAGGAGTTGTAGGATCAAGATTCAATTATTATTTGATTTGAGATCAAGGTTTATACACATTCAATTATTTAAGTTAGATGACCAAATTTTGGATTTTTGGTTTCAAATTTGTGGATAAGAGGGTTTGTGCGATGAAGAACTATGTTACAACTTTTCATCATATTTGAAAGTTTATACTAGATTGCATAAGTTTTGGAAGATATGCTTGTTTATTCATATGATGACAAGAACTTTGGCCATTCAGTACCTAGGTGTGACATTTTTGTGTCACGCAGGCATGTGCCTTTTTCTTAGGTGTGGCCGGTTCAGTTGGGGCAAGGGATTGATCTCAATACTTAGTAGAGAAGATCTGACGGCCCCTTGTTGTCTTCTACCTCCATCTTTCATGACGAAGTAGGTACCTTTGAGACCAAGTCCCCTTGGTACCACGTATCCGAGACACTAGGATGGCGATCGGGATATATAGTGAACCATTAGCTCCGGCAGCCTGGGATCTCTTTAAAGACCCCTCATTTGGGGCAAACCACCACCTACATGGAGAGAAGGATATGCTTCTTATTTCCACTCTCTTTTGGGTTGATGTAGGTGGTGGGAAGGAGTCTGAGGAAGATAAGGATGTTGATGAAAATGATCGTTGAGAGCTCAAGATGCTATGGAGAGGTTTAGTCGCTGCTGGGTGAAGCTGTAGGTGGTTGCTCCACTTGCTCATCGTCAAGGATAAAGAGTTGATTAGTTGGGGAAGTTCCAGGTTGTCTGTGATGTTTGATAGATCTGTGAAAGTTATCTAGGTCATAGCGGGACACTGATAAGTGTTATCACCAAGCCAAACATGTATAGAGCTGTGCCCCTCCACTTTGTTGATGTAGTCGGATTAAAGGGTGGGGCATGGGGGTGGATCCCCATCACACCACCAATAATGGCCAAACATGTCTCTATTCAGAGATGAATCCAGAGAGCACCTCATCCTTGATCGTGGAGCCTGTAGCTTGAGGGAGGGATCTTCGAATCTATACCTCGAGGAGGCGCTAGGGGAAGATACCACATTCTTGGCTGGAAGCTCTGTTTGAGCTTTTGAGGAGGATAAGTCAGGAGTCCTTGTGGTGCCACCTTCAGGCGGAGGCAGAGTATGAAGATCGATGGAGCCTCACCAGCTGGAGTTCTTCCAGTGTGACGACACTCACACACTCAAGAGACACAGCCTGCAGAAGATGATACTTGTGGCGGTGCCCAACTGGAAAGCTGATAGTTTGGCCGACGAGGGTCTTTGCCCCTACAGAAGCTGCTTGAGTCCAGATTAATGATAACCATGTGGTATCTACAGAAGATGACAGTGATAGCAAGGCCAGACCCTCTTGGGATTTGTAGCTACGGCTGCTGCGCTATGCCTTGTCAGGCGACGAAGTAGCAGAGAGGGGAATTGCGATGCGGAGATCGCGAGGAGAGAGAGAGATCTGACTCACTGGTCAACCGACGCCAATCTAAGGGGACCAGCCAGTTTAGGGATGTTGAGCCACGCCCCACTCTAATGTCCAGGTGGCGAGCACCCAGGAGATCCCCGATATGAGATCAACGGCCCAGACAAATCCCAAGTAGGTAAATCCCATCTTAATTTACAAAAAATGTTGTAATCTTGTGAAATTCATAGAAAATAGACCCCTTCGCCAAATAATTTCTACAAAATACCAGTAGACTCATAAAAATGCTTACTTTATTATAAAACACCTAGATTAGACATTTGAAGTAGTAATATTCACAGTTTTGAAATTACTAGATGATTCTTCTTTTAGTGTTCATTAATTATAATAAATGATATCCAATCGAAATAAAATCTCATAAAATCCTTCTAGAAGCCTAATTATGATTGAAACTGATTTATAGACTCT
Organism: Alisma plantago-aquatica; assembly: GCA_963693085.1. Classification (NCBI taxonomy): domain Eukaryota; kingdom Viridiplantae; phylum Streptophyta; class Magnoliopsida; order Alismatales; family Alismataceae; genus Alisma; species Alisma plantago-aquatica. Next base: position 501,324,781 of record OY856415.1, read on the forward strand.
GACTGATTATTATCACAAAATAATAGGTATTTTTTAATTAATGATTAATTAATGGCTCTTATCTTCATTTTAATTTTAGAAAATAGATCAACCATCAGAAAATTATGAAACTTGAACCAGAACCTAATTATGAATGTAGGTCAGTAGAAAAATATCAGAGACAATCTTAGGTCAGTTTAAAACCTAGGTTTGGCCTAAATCCTAACTTAGACCAAAAATAATAATGACATAATGAACCATTGTATTAATGATGATTAATTGCTATTAATCACGTCATGGACAAAGTTTTAGATGATCATGGATGTATAAAGAATCTCTGAACTCAGGTACGTGGGATTTATTAAGCATAAGACTAGTTTTTTGGTTGATATGATATGCAATATCTTAAATGCTCGTAATTGGATATGATTGCTTGGTTGAACTAGTATGAGTTATACTTTGCCAAATCTAATAGAACATAAATGAGTATGATGGGTTGTAGCTACTAGAGCACATAGCCTGGTGTGGATGTATGTTTCCTAACATGGATGTATGATTCCTTGACCCATGTTAGATGTACGATGATACTATATTGCCCACACTAGATGTAAGTCAAGTGCAAATATGTGTAGTACAACCACATCAAAGTGAAAGCAATAAAAGGAATGTTTACCTGATTATCACTTTAAATAATGTTTTCTTTTAATCTTTCTTTCTCAAGTTATTTCAATTATGCAAACATATTAGTATGTATCTTTCTACCCACATGCACAACACCTTGTGTGTTGATTCACTGTTTCACGTATGTTTTAGGTTCATAGATAGCATGGGAGAAAAGAGCAGGGTGTGAGCAAGTTGTTCAGGTTACCTATTGTCTAGGATCCTAGTTAGCATACATGTTTAGACTTGTGTAACATTTCATTCAATATGTAAATGTAAATCATTTTGTAATAATTCATATTGTATAAATATACATGTTGAATGTTGTGAATGTTATGGTCTATGTCTATTGTTGTACATTCATGTATGCGTATTATGCTTCCGCATCACTCTCTGATATGATTGGATGATGTTTTCAGATTCTGACCTCTCATTCCCAATAGGGTTTGGAGAAATCAAAATCCGGGGACATCACAGTTGGTATCAGAGCATGAACAATATCTACACCTAACAATTGCTCACCATGAAACATAAAAATAAATTGAACCTTTAACTTGAAACCTTAGAAACTTAGTAAGTTTTTATATAGGAATAAGGTTTGACTTAGCCTCTAGGTTAGAACCTAGATGTTCGAGAACTAGGTTTAGATAAGTGTTTGAAACCCTTTGCATATAGAGCTCATATGTATTGGGTAGCTACACTAGTCTACACCATGCTCTCACCATTTCATTAGATTACATGGCACCAGACTATCTACTGTGGGTTGGACACTTGAGTTTGCTGGTTTGATTTTGTTTCCCAATCAGCTCGCACCTCGATAGTTTTCTCTGACGCCTTCTTTCTTGGAGAAAAACTATATAATATTTTATTAGATATATGTAAATATAAAAATGTGTCCCTCACACAGGAGAGTAGTGGGTGTTCATGCAATCTAAGAGAAAGGGAGTGACATCAGTCTAGAAGAGAGAATATATCTAGATTAGAAGTCTAGAGGCTCAGAAGATTATGTGATAGATAGATAGACAAAAGAAAGATGAAGGAAATAAGCATATAGAATCATATCTAACCTTGAACTATGATGGTATAACTTTCCTTATTAAGATTTGAGTTGTATATGAGTCGAATTCACTCTTAGAGGATCTATGCTAAGTTTTAATGATGAAAGTACATTCCCTTTTCCTACTTAAGGTAAGCTAAGTTAAGATAGAGATGAGTGTGCATGAGCCTCAAGCTCATATACAAGGAGGACGTCTAGTGGTAGGATGAGATATGTGGTGAACTCTAGAGAGAGTAAGACCCACAGGGAGAAGGTCATAGGACCTAGCCTCCAATATATGAGATATGTGTTAAAAAAATTTATCCTACACTAGATTACTCTTGACTGTTGAGTTGAGTCCTTATGCATGATTCAAATCTATATGTGAGAATTGGGTAAAATAAAAGGATGGGTAGATGACCCATATGATAAAGTCAATCCTTTGGCTGAGTTAGGTCCTAGCTAGAGTGACATATTTTGTGAATCTCATCATTAGTTGCAAGTGAGGTAATATATGAACTCTAGTTATGAGAGTATGATGCTTTATGTAAAAGATACTCAAAAATACAATTCTCCCTTCTTATTCTCTTTCTTAATATATGATGATAGAAAACTCACTTGATCTATATAGATGATTTATATATGAGGAGTCACTCGTATAAGCTTGACCTATTCTATATTTTTTCCCCCTATATCATACATGTAGCACCTAAGATTGAAATCATTATAAGTTTGACAATAAAATATTCCCTTTCCCTTCATATGAAACAAGAAAGATATGATGCTGAGATCATGGGATAAACTTAGTATACTCTCTTTTTCCCTTCACATAATACATGCAAGACATAAAAAGTTGAACTAATGAACTTGATATAAAGATATTTTTGGATCATAGGATATATGATCAGAAATATAGTTCGTAACTTTGATCCTTCTCAATGTATGCTTCTAAGTTGAGTATGAATATCACACCATAGGGTAAACCCTAATGGTCAAGCATGTTACATAAGCCCTTCTTATATAGAAAAATCCTAATATCAAGGATGAAGATAAATCTCCTCTAATGCTGAAATCATTGTAAGATGTTGATCATAAGACATATTAATGATGTTAGATTTGAACGATCTGAATATCATGGAATATAAACGAATTCCTCCTGAACATTAAAAGTATGAACAAAACATGTACCCTTAGAGGTGACGTAACCCTAAGATATCATAATGTTATGTTATGACTAAGATGTTAAGTGATGATTCAAATCCTCCAAAAACAAACATGATGCTTCAACCTATATAAGGTGGGGTGGTTATACCCAAGATACTTTACAATCCTAAGATGACAACTCAGGGTATATCTAGAACTATGATAGCTTTGATACCTAGGAGTGCTTACCTATATGAAGTTGGACTCCTTGATATCCCCTTTTGTATGACATTAGTTGAATTTCGAGGACGAAATTCCATATAAGATGGGGTGAATGTGATAACCTAGATTTTAGGGTTCCGATACCACATATAGAATATGAAGACCTTGAATGATTATTAGATATAATTTAGTTAAATTACAATGAATAGCTTTTTATTTACCGACTTGGGTACTTAGGAGACCAAGAGGTCCATTTAGTAGTCATAGTCACTACTACAGAAACAACATTCAGTGTCACTTTTCTGGGCGTCGGTTATTTACATACACCGACACCTATAACATTCCACGTCGGCTATTTAGTAAGTCCGATGTCTATATTAAAAGGCCAACCAGACACGGGTACCACTTTCTATTCAGCGTCGGCTAGGTAAAACACACCGACGCCTAAAATCACCCACGAAATCCAATTTTCGAGCGAAAAGAAAAAGTGTCACATACAACGTCGGTTATTTAGATAGAAACCGACGCCTATGTATGATGAGAATTTGCGTGAAAAGTGTCACATTCAGTGTCAGTTATCCGTTGATAACCGACGCTGATAGTGGTTCCCACCAAATAATTTCGGGCAAATATTGTCCAATTGGACGTCGGTTTTTACGATCCACCGACGCTGAAGAGGTTTAGGTGTCGGTTTTGTAAACAACTGACATCTTTTATGAACTTAATATCCCACGATCACCCAACTCTTCCCCTTTCTTTTGTTTCATTGCGAGAATCTCCCCCGCTGCTGCTGCCGCCCGACCCTCTGCTGCTGCTACTTGTGCTTGTACGCCGCCCTCCGTTGTTGCTGCTTGTGCACTGCCACCGCTTCGCCGCCGCTTCCTGCTCCTTCTACGCCGCCGCCGCTCCGCCGCCGCTCCCTGCTTGCCGGTGTCACCGCCGCCTGCCTGCCCTGTGGCTACCTACCTGCCTTGCGCCGACGGTCCTAGAGCTCGCCGGTGTCACCGCCTCCCACCTGCTCGACCTGCTCGACCTCACCTCGCCTCGACCTCGCCCTACTCGCTTGCCCAGGTACCTGCCGACCTACCCAAGCGACACCCAGGCGCGCCTAGGCAGCCAGGCGTTCACCTAGGGTCCCAAACCTAGGCACCCAGCCTAGTTAGGCCTCTGGGATGCCTGGGCGATGCCTGTACTGATTTGTATTACATACCTTCTATAATTATTGAGTCCAATCATTCTAATGGCTAGCTATTTTCAGCTTCTAATCAAATTAATTAGTTTAGATTCATTCAAGCATCTTTATATGGTAATTGCATATGTGATTAAACAATAGAGAAATCAACAGACCTTGCTACAGCCAACAAAAATCATTTTACAATTTTTCCTTTGACTCTGTTCCATTTAATTGAGCTAAATTAACTTAGTCTTATTGTTTGTTCTTAATTAGATGTCTAGTCACAGAGTCACAAATTGATATAACAATCATAATTTTAGTCTTTTCTTATATATACCAACCTTGGATATGTCCCTGCACACATAGATGGATACTAATGGAATTTCAACATCTAAGGAATTAATTACCTATAACTATTACTAGTAGCTTTATTAATTTACTAGTAGGTAGAAATTTTGAATGCTTACTTTCAATTGTAAAAGAAGGAACTAGTTAGAGCCTTTGTTCATTAACCTTTTTTTCTATAAAATTCTTTTATCAAATCATCATTGTTGGGTTTCCTGGGTTTTATCTTTAGGAGGATCTGTATAGATCAACATTGCAAATGTTAAACCATATTGGATATCTATAGAAAATTATAACTTTATTTTGTTTTAAAGATGGTTAAAATTTAACTTATTTTGTTCGATGTCTGATATGATGGTATTGGATGCCTATATAGATGTGATTCAATCAGGATATCAATTTGTGTTTATTTATGTACTGATTTGTATTTATTTATGTATTGTTTCAGGAATTAATTGACCATCTACTGTTGCCCGCCGTCTCCCTGCCCGTTGCCTGCTCACCTGCCTGCTTGCCTGCCTACTCACCTACCCTCCGTCTTGCCCTCTATCCCTGCTGACGCCCGACTAGGCTCAAACAGAGGTAAACCCTGTTTTATTACACTTCTTGATCTTTAATCACATAGACTTAATCAACATTGCTACTTGTACACTCTAGAATCAAGATCTAATACTCTTATGCTATTTTAACACCATGAGACATTTTTTGCTCATTCTAGTGGATTATTATGACCTATGATGACCTAACATGAAACCATGCTCTTAATGATATGATTTACATATCTATTATTGTGTTTGTTGGCCTAGAAACCCGTCCAAGATTTACTCATTAGGAGTAAATCTTGGATAGTCCCCGGTTTGGGACTATTCTTGAACACCCAATCTCACTTAGGATGTAAGTGTATAATGTGTATTGGGTTTTTGAGAAAATTTCGGCAGCATTTCCCCATTTTTTCTCTAAGTACATATGTACTTAGAGAACAGTGGGGAAATGCTGCCGAAATTTTCTTGAAAACCCAATACACATTATACACTTACTAGTGAGATTAGGTGTTCAAGAATGGGATAGGTGGTACACATTTATTATATATAAGAATGACATCACATGTGTTTGTTGGCCTAGAAACCCGTCCAAGATTTACTCATTAGGAGTAAATCTAGGATAGTCCCTAGTATGGGACTGTTCTTGAACACCTAATCTCACTAAATTATATACTGTTTGTATGGAGTCCGGCTTCATGGTAGATAATATGAGTAAATCTTGGATAGGATGTAAGTGTATACCCTAATCTTGTCCTAATATATACTTGTTTTCTCTTTGATCATAGAATGGATAGATCATGGATGTCCATTCGCAATCGCTGTACCCCAGAGTTTATATCTGGTCTTGATCAGTTTATTAGATTTGCCGAGGAACATAGGAAAAAACCTACAGATAGGTTCTACTATCCATGTAGGCATTGCGGTAACAACTTGAAAGTCAGCACTGGTGAGGAAATCAAAAGTCATGTCATGTACAACGGGATTGTACAAGGCTATACAGAATGACACTGGCATGGAGAGATTTCAAACTCGAAACCAGTAGATGTCGATAGCAGTGCTTGGGTGGAAGAAGAAATTGCCTCCGATGACGTAGATGTGAATGAACCATTTCCAGTAGACATCGTTGATGTGATGCTGGATAGTTGTAGGGTAGAGCACACCGATCCACCTCCTATCTTTAGAAACATTGTGCATGATGCTGAGATACCGTTATACACAGGCTGTGCTAAGTTTATGAAGCTTAGTGATGTGTTGAGATTGTATAAGTTGAAAGCTAACAATAGATGGAGCGACAAAAGCTTCACTTCATTGTTGACTTTGTTGAAAGAAATGCTTCCTGAAGGAAACGAGCTGCCAATCTCAACATACCGGGTAAAGAAAATGTTGTGCCCAATGGGAATGGAGGCCAAGAAGATACACGCATGCCTGAATGATTGTGTATTATTTCAAAAGGAATATGTAGATTTGAAAGATTGTCCAAAATGTGGTGTGTCACAGTATAAATTGACGACTTCGGGGGAGTCCAAAATTGGTTCTCCTTCCAAGGTGTTGTGGTATCTACCTATAATATCATGGTTTCAACGCTTGTTTGCAAATATGAAAGATGCGAAGAATTTGAGGTGGCATGCAGATGTTAAGAAAAATAATTATGGGATCCTACGACATGCGTCTGATTCCCCACAGTGGAAGAAGATTGATCTATTGTACCCCAAATTTGGTGAAGAAGATAGGAATCTAAGACTTGGGCTTTGTACATATGGGATGAATCTGTACGGGACATTGAGCAGCCAACATAGCACTTGGCCAGTCATGCTTATTATATACAATCTTCCTCCATGGCTGTGTATGAAAAATAAGTACGTTATACTGTCATTGTTGATATCGGGCCCTAAACAACCCAGAAATGATATCGATGTTTATCTTGAACCTCTGATTGATGACTTAAAGAAACTTTGGGCTGAAGGTGTGATGACCTATGATGCTTCAGGAAGAGAGACATTTCGTTTGCATGCTATGTTGTTTTGCACTATTAATGACTTTCCAGCATATGGGAATTTGTCTGGATATAGTGTCAAAGGAGCTAAAGCGTGCCCTATATGTGAAGAAAACACTGATTCAATAAGACTAAAACATGGCGACAAGACTGTATATCTTGGTCATCGAAGGTTTCTTTCAAAATTCTATCCGTATCGTAGGAAGCGCAAAGCATTCAATGGATGGAATGATGAACGGAGTGCACCTAAACCTATACCAGGGGATGTTGTTTATGAAAGAGTAAAAGACATTGTCAATGAATTTGGTAAGAAATCACAATGTAGTATGGCCACACAGAGTGACAATTCTTCATTCAAGAAGAAGTCAATATTTTGGGATCTTCCTTATTGGAGTTCTTTGACAGTCAGGCATTGTATCGATGTAATGCACGTTGAGAAAAATGTCTGTGATAGCATCATTGGTACTCTGTTAAATATACCAGGTAAGACTAAAGATGGGATAAAATCCAGACTGGACCTACGTGAAATGGGAAGAAGGTTAGAATTAACAGAATTACGTGAAATGGGTTCACATATTACACAAAGCGCCAAGATGATAAGAGTGTCGTCCAAAATAGTGGGGTCACTCTTCAAGCTTCGACTATGTATTTTGCAAGTGCAAAGGATAAGAGTCCATGTGGAGCTAAAATGTCATATTACGGTGTCATTGAAGACATATGGGAGTTTGACTACATAGATTTCAGAATTCCACTCTTTAAATGTAATTGAGTTGATAACACCAAAGGAGTTATAGTGGATGAATTGGGTTTCACTTTGGTGAACTTTGAAAAGATTGGCGAGAAGGGTGAACCATTCATATTGGCATCACAGGCAAAAAAATATTCTATATCGATGATCCTGCAAATGATAAATGGTCGGTTGTTCTTCATGGTAAAAGACAGTTCATTGCAGATCCTATAGATGAAGAAGAGTACTATGATAAGTATGATGACTCCAGTCCATTCTCTGTTGAGTTGCCAACTCCACAAAATATTGAAGCTAATGATGACTTATATGTGTGCGGAGATCACAATGAAGGATTGTTAATTGATAAAAGATCACAATTTTAGAGGCATGTATGTTTATATTTTTTATTAAAGCTAAATGTTTGCTTTTTTAATATCAATATCATTTTCAGATTTGATTTTTCATTATCTTCTAGTTAATACAAATGATAAATGTTTGCCTTTTTCTAGTTAATACAAATGCTAAATGTTTGCCTTTTTCTAGTTAATACAAATGCTAAATGTTTGCCTTTTTCTAGTTAATACAAATGCTAAATGGCCTGTTACATGAAAAGGATCTAAAATCCAAAGCCCTAGAATGGGTCAAGTTCAAGTCAAAATGGCTACAAGTGTGCGTTTTGGGTTTTCTATGTAAATGACCTTAGAACATTTATGTAATCACTTGTAATGATGAATTGACTTGTAACTTAGAAGGGAAAAATGTTTGGGACAAATTTCACCAAGTTCTAATCACTTTAAATGCAAATTAGAAAATGGATTACAGGCACTTGGTTGGTCGAGTTTTCTTGGATTGGAACTCGACCGATCATCCTTGGTCGATTTTCTAAAGATTGCATCGGTCGAGTTGTGCACTCACAGAACTCGACCGATGCAATCTTCAAAAAATCGACCAAGGATGATTGGTCGAGTTTCAATCCAGGAAAACTCGACCGACCAAGTGCCTGTAATCCATTTTCTAATTTGCATTTAAAGTGATTAGCACTTGGTGAAATGTGTCCCTAACATTTTTCTCTTCTAAGTTACAAGTCAATTCATCATTACAAGTGATTACATAGATGTTCTAAGGTCGTTTACATAAAAAACCCAAAACGCACACTTGTAGCCATTTTGACTTGAACTTGACCCATTGTAGGGCTTTGGATTGTATATCATTTTCAGATTTGATGTTTCATTATCTTCTAGTTAATACAAATGCTAAATGTTTGCCTTTTTAATGACATTTTCAGATGGCTGACCATGATGAGCATGATGTCCATGATGAGCATGAAGTCCATGATGAGCATGCTGTCCATGACGAGCATGGAGAGGATACCAATGTAAGTTCTAAAAACATATCCTGTATTTCTATAAAATTCATTATCTTCTAGTTATGTCATATATCCCATATTTCTATATTGCACTAATTTAGTGTGTTTATTTTTGTCAAATTTTAGGTTGATGATGCACATGTACCCACTGAAGCACTGGAGCAACATGATGCGAAGCACCAAACACTTAACAAGAAAAGGGGCATCACTCTGTTGAAGAAGTTAATAGCGCTAAGTGACAGTGGATCCAAATTGGTTGTGGAGTTTAATAATGGAGGAAATGCAATTGGAGTGAACCGCAATAATTTTGTAAACTATCTTGGGTGTGTCACTCGAAGCCATTGTGGTGTTAAGTATGATAATTGGCATAAAGTTCCTCAGGGGAAGAAAGAATTGATATGGAAGGATTTATGCGTGAGTTAATATTATTTGCAATTCTATCTTGTAGATTACAAATTATATTATTTGCAATTATTTTTTTGGATACTAGTTAATAAGAATTCTATTTTACAGAATCTATTTGCATTGGATGAGAAGCTGTATCGTAAAAGCGTGATGCAACGTGTTGGAAAGATGCTTAGGAACTATAGGACAAATCTCAACAGAGAATACATAAAAGATGGTGATAAGAAGAAGAAGTCATCCCTTGAACAATGGAACTTCTTGGACAATGAAGATTGGGACAATTTTGTTGCTTCAAGAAAATCTGAAGAATTCAAGGTATTAGGCCTCACTCCCAATTTAATTAATATACATTGTATTCACCTATTCAAGATTGACATTTAATGCTACTAACCAAATCATTAATGTGCATACTAACTAGGCCCTCAGTGAGGCGCAAAAAGCAGGGTGTGCACTGGATGTGCATGACCACACTATGGGTCCAAAGGGCTATGCAAGCGTTCACCAAAGACTACAGGCGGAGTCTGTAGCTACTTAGGAGTCTGCTGCTACTCAGGAGTCTGCCACACCCATGCCTCTCCATGATATCTGGATAGCTGGGAGGCAAAACAAGAAGGGTGAAATAAAGAAGCCTGTAACTACTGAGGCAACTGCAAAAATGGTAAAATACAACTCTTAGAGCAATCATTTGAATATTCATTATTGTGGTGTTAACTTACCAATTTCTGTTGATGGTGATTAGCAGGAGCTGCACGAGCAGAGGAAACAAGGCACGTTCATCCCTCAGGGCACAAGGGATGAATTGACAGTTGCTCTCGGTAACCCAGAGCATCCTGGACGTGTTAGGGGTGCAGGCGCTGGTGTGGGCATCAAAGCATTCTTTGGGCCATCCCAGCACAAACCCAGAGCGGGGCTTTCACAAGAAGAGGTAACCTATTCTTTTTTAAGAATGTTACTGCAAAAGGGAATTCAATAATAAGAAGCTAATGTTTCTTTTATCCATGTATAGGAGAATAAGAGAGTCGAGGATATAGTTGCCAAGAAGGTCAATGATATAGTTGCTGAGAAGGTCAAGGAAGAATTTCTGTGGTGGCAGGCATCTCAAGCTTCCAATCAGCCTATGGCGACCCACTCTTCTCCTGATGTATAGACTACAAGTAATCCTGTAGACCCACCGCCTAACACATCTGCTATAAGTATTGTTTATGACATTGTAGCTAGTCTTTTCAAGATGATATCTTTTCAAGATGATATGTATATATGTATAATATTCTTTACGTAAATTTGTAGGCATTGAAGCCTATGGCGACCCACTCTTCTCCTGATGTATAGACTACAAGTAATCCTGTAGACCCACCGCCTAACACATCTGCTATAAGTATTGTTTATGACATTGTAGCTAGTCTTTTCAAGATGATATCTTTTCAAGATGATATGTATATATGTATAATATTCTTTACGTAAATTTGTAGGCATTGAAGCCATGCCGCTTAAGAATGCAAGACTATGTTGTTGCAGAGGCGCAGGATTACCCGTCCCTTACTGGGGCAATGTTTCACGAGACTCCAATGCCATAGGGCTACATTCGTGTGAGCCCGATACGTGTGTTACCTGATTGGAGGGAAGCTACATTGCCATATCCCCACCCGGATATTGATACACTTGCTGAGGCAGAAGGCGGGGTGATATTGTGGCCCAAAGCAGATGTCCACTACACTAATAAAATTGCAAGATAAATTTACATTACTTTAGATTGTTAATGTGTATATATGAGGTCAAGTGATCTGAAATTATATATACATGTTAAAAAGAAGACACCTGGAGCACCTAGGCCTCCACCTCCACTTCCTGCATTACCAAGTTGGGTTCCAACTGACCTAAAATACCCGTTAGGTCCTGCTTGTAGGGGAATGACATGTTGGCTATGGGCACATAATATACATTGCCCTATAATTGTTTCTTTAGAAGCAGATTATGTAGGTCAATCATACGATAGCTCTTTATTTATACAAGATATTATTGAGTTGTTTATGTATGATTGGCTGAATACATCAATGATAGAGACATGGATAAGGTGAGATCTTGTTTATACATCCATATACCTTGTGTAAGATCCGGTGAGCTGGTTTCTTATATATTAATGCATACATAATACATGTTTTGCAGCTACTTAGTCGAAGATCAATGCAAACAATTTGCATTTGATCATGTGGGATTTTTGATTCCATCATTGATTAGTATGGTAGCTACAGACCCTGATAGTGTTCAACAATACTGTATAGATGCCTTTACAATTTTTGGACAGCAAAAGAAGACGATAATAATAGCTCCATTCAATGTCAAGTAAGTTTACTTTATTTATAATTTGGACTTAAGAAAATTCCATTTTTATTGTGCATTTTGAGTTATTAATTTTTAACTTTTTTACCTCTAGCAGCAGACATTGGGAGTTACTAGTTATTGTCCCTGGGACGTTCACTGTTTATTATCTAGATCCTGCGGGATGTACATTGAACACTAAAATTGGACACGTAATGAGAATGCCATTATTCTGGTGAGAAATATTTCATTTTTATATCTGTTAACATCTGTTATTACATTACTATTTAATTATGCAATTTACTGTGTTATTTTAACATGTAGGGGTTTAGATGCATTCAAAAATGCTGGAGGAAATGTCCCAAGGAGAAAGAACCAGCCAATAATTTGGGAGAATGTAAAAGTAAGTTCCCGACTCCAATGTATATATTATTTATGTGAACTGTGCTTAGTTGTATTTTTTAATATTTTGTATGTTTCAATTTATAGTGTGCTACACAAGACAACGGCTGGGCATGCACATACTATGTGATGTGATTTATGTAGATGATTATCCGACATGCCGCATTGGATATTAATACCATACATGAGGTATTATATATAGTCTCATTAGTTAGTATGAAATATATCAATCTTATTTTTATATTATTACTTATATATACATCATTCTCAACAGGTGTTTAAAACTGACCACACTATAGGTAAACGCTTAAAAAATGTACATGCTCCATATACAATGGAAGCATTAAATGAAGTAAGAGAAGAATGAGAAAAAGCCATACAAGCAGTGGCGATTGTAAGATATAATTGGGATGCTGATAGCGATGTTGAATGATATTTTGTAAAAGAATATTTCTGAATGTTTCTAAATGTATATGAATATTTCTACATGTGTGAATGTGAGAATTGAATTGATGTCTGAATGTATCTACTTGTGTGAAAAAATATTTGTTGATTTTGCAGGTTTGTGGCCTGTTTGTAGGCTGATATCAATGGATGTCGTAAACCTGCAGTTCAGAAAACTGAACTACAGGTTCTCATCCTGCTGACCAGCCACAGCAGGCCTGTAAACTGATAAGAAAAAAAAAATTAAAATATTGGCGTCAGTTATTTATAGAACACCGTCATCAAAGGCCTACAACGTCGGTTATTGGATAAAAACCGATGCCTAATATGACAAACAACCCGACAGCACGACCGTGGTGGAAAAGACGTCGCTTATTCGTATAAAACCGACGCCTATAGACCATATAGGCATAGGTTGTTCAGTTGATAATCGACGCAGAAAGTGTCCTAGGTGTTGCCCTTTTTTTTGGCGCGAACCCTATTGACGTCGGCCAACTATATATAACGGACACCTATAGACCATACAGGTGTCGGGTGTTTAGTTGTTAACCGACGCAGAAAGTGTCCTAGGTCTTGCCCTTTTTTGTGGCGTGAACCCTATAGACGTCGGCCAACTATATATAACCGACACCTATAGATCATATAGGCTTCAGTTAGAAAACCGACGCCAAAGAGTTCAACCTTTAGCGGCGCCCACATAGTCGTCGCTTGAAAACCGTCACCAAAGGGGGTTAAACAACCGACGCCAAAGGCGTGTTCTGTAGTAGTGAATGAACACAAGTGGCAAATAGATGAGACTTGATGTATGCTATGACTATAATGTGCATTTAGGAGTTGTAGGATCAAGATTCAATTATTATTTGATTTGAGATCAAGGTTTATACACATTCAATTATTTAAGTTAGATGACCAAATTTTGGATTTTTGGTTTCAAATTTGTTGATAAGAGGGTTTGTGTGATGAAGAACTATGTTACAACTTTGCATCCTATTTGAAAGTTTATACTAGATTGCATAAGTTTTGGAAGATATGCTTAGTTTATTCATATGATGACAAGAACTTTGGCCATTCAGTACCTAGGTGTGACATTTCCGTTTCACACAGGCATGTGCCTTTTTATTAGGTGTGGCCAGTTCAGCTGGGGAAAGGGCTTGATCTCAATCCTTAGTAGAGAAGATCTGACGGCCCCTTATTGTCTTTTACCTCCATTTTTCATGGAGAAGTAGGTACCTTTGAGACCAAGTCCCCTTGGTGCCACGTATTCGATACAATAGGATGGAGATCGAAATATATAGTGAACCATTAGCTCCGGCAGCATGGGATCTCTTTAATGACCCCTCATTTGGGGAAAACCACCACCTACATAGAGAGAAGGATATGTTTCTTCTTTCCACTCTCTTTTGGGTTGTTGTAGGTGGTGGGAAGGAGACTGAGGAAGATAAGGATGTTGATGAAAATGATCGTTGAGAGCTCAAGATGCTATGGAGAGGTTCATTCACTGTTGGGTGAAGCTGTAGGTGGTTGCTCCACCTTCTCGTCATCAAGGACAAAGAGTTGATTAATTGGGGAAGTTCCAAGTTGTCTGTGATGTTTGATAGATCTGTGCAAGTTATCTAGGTCGTAGAGGCACACTGATAAGCATTATCACCAAGACAAACATGTATAGAGTTGTGCCCCTCCACTTTGTTGATATAGTCGGATTAAAGAGTGGGGGCATGGGGGTGGATCCCCATCACACCACCAATAATGGCCAAATAGATCTCTGTTCAGAGATGAATCCAGAGAGCACCTCATCCTCGACTGTGGAGCATGTAGCTTGAGGGAGGGCTCGCCGGATCTAGACCTCAAGGAGGCGCTAGGGGCAGATACCACATTCTTAGCTGGAAGCTCTGTTTGAGCTTTTGAGGAGGAGAAGTCAGGAGTCCTTGTGGTGCCACCTTCAGGCGAAGGCAGAGGATGAAAATCGATGGAGCCTCACCGGCCAGAGTTATTCCAGTGTGACGACGCTTACACACTCAAGAGACAGAGCCTGTAGAAGATGATACTTGCGGCGACATCCAACTGGAAAGCTGATAGTTTGGCCGACGGGGGTCTTTGCCCCTATAGAAGCTGCTTGAGTCCAGATTAATGATAACCATGTGGTATCTATAGAAGATGATAGCAGTAGCAAGGCCAGACCCCCCTGGGATTTGCGGCTACAGCTACTGCGCTATGTCTTGTCAGGCGACGGAGTAGCAGAGAGGGGAATCGCGATGCGGAGATCGTGAGGAGAGAGAGAGATACGACTCACTAGTCAGCTGACACCAATCCAAGGGGACCAGCCAATTTAGGGATGTTGAGCTGTACCCCACTCTAATGTCCAGGTGGCGAGCACCCAGGAGATTCCCGATATGAGATCAACGGCCCAGACAAATCCCAAGTAGGTAAATGCCATCTTAATTTACATAAAATGTTGTAATCTTGTGAAATTCATAGAAAATAGATCCCCTAGCCAAATAATTCCCACAAAATACCAATAGACTCATAAAAATGCTTACTTTATTATAAAACACCTAGATTAAACATTTGAAGTAGTAATATTCACAGTTTTGAAATTACTAGATGATTCTTCTTTTAGTGTTCATTAATTATAATAAATGATATCCAATCAAAATAAAATCTCACAAAATCCTTCTAGAAGCCTAATTATGATTGAAACTGATTTATATACTATGATTGATTATTATAACAAAATAATAGGTCTTTTCTAATTAATGATTAATTTATAGCTCTTATCCTCATTTTAATTTTAGAAAATAGATCAACCATCAGAAAATTATGAAACTTGAACCATACCCTAATTATGAATGTAGGTCAGTAGAAAAATATCAGAGACAATCTTAGGTCAGTTTAAAACCTAGGTTTGGCCTAAACCCTAACTTAGACCAAAAATAATAATGACATAATGAACCATTATATTAGTGATGATTAATTGTTATTAATCAGGTCATGGACAAGGTTTTAGATGATCATGGATGTATAAAGAATCTCTGAACTTAGGTACGTGGAATTTATTAAGTATAAAACTAGTTTTTTGGTTTCTATGATATGCAATAACTTGAATGCTCGTAATTGGATATGATTGCTTGGTTGAACTATTATGAGTTATACTTCGCCAAATCTAATAGAACATAAATGAGTATGATGGGTTGTAGCTACTAGAGCACATAGCCTGGTGTGGATGTATGTTGCCTAACATGGATGTATGATTCCTTGGCCCATGTTAGATGTATGATGATACCATATTTCCCACACTAGATGTAAGTCAAGTGCAAATATGTGTAGTACAACTGCATCAAAGTGAAAGCAATAAAAGGAATGTTTACCTGATTATCACTTTAAATAATGTTTTTTTTTAATCTTTCTTTCTCAAGTTATTTCAATTATGCAAACATATTAGTATGTAACTTTCTACCCACGTGCACAACACCTTGCGTGTTGATTCGCTGTTTCACGTATGTTTTAGGTTCAGAGATAGCATGGGAGAAAAGAACATGGTGTGAGCAAGTTGTTCAGGTTACCTATTGTCTAGGATCCTAGTTAGCATACATGTTTAGATTTGTGTAACATTTTCATTCAATATGTAAATGTAAATCATTTTGTAATAATTCATATTTTATAAATATACATGTTGAATGTTGTGAATATTATGGTGTATGTCCATTGTTGTACGTTCATGTATGCGTATTATGCTTCCGCATCACTCTCTGATATGATTGGATGATGTTTTCAGATTCTGACCTCTCATTCCCAATAGGGTTTGGAGAAATCAAAATCTGGGGACGTCACAGTGGACTTTAGTCCCTTTGGGATTTTTCCCTTTTTAGATCTCTTTCTCATTTTTTGTGCCAAATACTCAAAACCCTGCACAATGTATAGGGATTACCTATTCCTGATTATACTTACGATAGCTAATTAAGCACTATTGTTGTTCTCTCTTAGAAAACAATAACACAAGGCACTTAGACCTATAAAATATATGATAGGAAGGTGCCATTCTTAAAATGTTTTACATTTAGAAATATCTAGAATTCATGACATTGTCCGTCGTTGTCCTCCATGAGGGATTTTACTTCTTGTCAGATCTTGCACATCATCATGTCAGATCTCTTTTTGGTATCACATACCAAGATGAAGAAGTTATCAAATTTACCTTATAATTTTTATACCTGAAGTGGAGGCCTCAGTGCCTTCCTTCTTCTTCTTTAGTTCCTCTAACCAGAGTGGGAAATTTCTCTTCCAATGTCCATGTTGTTGACAATGGTGACATTTGCCTCTTTTCTTCACACCTCCATTCGCTTTAAGATATGAAGACTTGGGATTCTAGCTAGCTTTAAAATCCTTCTTAGCTTTGCCTTTGCCTTTTCCTTTGCCTTTAGACTTCCCATTTGTCTGGATGATCACCATCACAGAATTGGGTTTTTATATCTTCATATGTCCCTCAGCTATTCTCAACATGCCCAACAACTCTGTCAACGATTTTTTCAAAGCTGTTCATGTTGTAGTTCATGACAAACTGACTATATGACTATGGAAGAGATTGTAGAATCATGTCACTAGCCAACTCTTGACCCAAGGGGAATCCCACTCTAGATAGGTTCTCCACATATCCAATTAGCTTGAGCACATGAGGACCTACTGGAACTCTTTCTGCCACGTTACATTTGATTAGTGTTGTGGAGACATCATATGTATCTTATCTTTCCTAATCTTAGAACATGTTCTTGAGATGTGTGACCATCTCAATCACATCCATGTTCTCATTCTACCTTTGCAACTCATAGTTCATGGATCATAGTATCAGACATTTGACATCCATGACATCTTCAGTATGCTTCTTGTAAGCATCCTTGTCAGCCCTGGGTGCATTTTGAGGTGGTTCCTCTATTTTCGGTATCTCTAGGACACAGATCTTGTGCTCTTGTGTGAGAATGATTCTCAATGTCCTGAAGCAGTTGTGGAAGTTCTTCCCATTAAGTTCATCCTTCTCAAGGACCGATCATGGAGAAAAGTGATTGTTGTTTGTTGCCATTTCATTATACAAAAGAATTTGCAATTTTGTAAAAAACTCATTTTGATTTGATTTGATTTGACTAAAATTTGGGTAATAATAATTAGGTCTTTAATTAATTACAGTTCTCATTATTTTGTTCAAATTGATAAACCTCAAGTATTAATTTGGAAAATTGCAGCAAATAATTTTCTAATGAGCAAGATCCAAGACAATCCAACTGTGGCCCGACCAACGCCACAAAACACAATCAATTATCAAGGTAGGAAACTTTTACAAATTGCATCATATGCAATTCTTGATAGATGATATGTGCAACTCCTTTCCATGATCATCTGTATGCTTCTGGGCTTAGACGCTCTAAGAATCACCATTTAAGCCTGACCCAATTGCCAACACGATAATAACACACCATGTGGAGGTGGAACCTACATTACTACCAGCACACTTCGACGAGGTAGACGGTGCACCACACTTTGGCATAACCTACTCTTCGTCGAACAAGCTTTTCATGTGGGTTGTTATTGGAAAAAATCCTAGAATTATTATATTTTGATTGAGGGATTTATATATATCATATATATGTATGCATATTGTATCCAATCACCACATTTATAGTATCTACCATATACATGATATATACCAAAATGTAAACATACAATATAAAACAAAAAAATGCAATGGTTATGGCCATGTCTACTACAATTCCTTGGAGCCACAAGAAATTACTACCACCTAGGTCAATCATCACATCACATGCATGAACCTATTGTTGGTGTAGATCTGTGCTTGCCAATCTGGTAGATCAGTTAAACCCTTGAATCGGTCATCTCGCTTCTTGACCAGTTGGTTGGTCCTCATGTCCAACCGATATTTAGACTCCTTCCAAATGGTCAGTTGGGCCTCTTGGGATAGTCACTTGGCCTCTTATCCAACCGATGTTTGGAATCCTTCCAAATGATTGGTTGGGTTCACCAGTCAATCATCTGATTCCATCATTCTGTCCTCTATGGTCCTCCAGACGGTCGACTCATCTCATGAACTGGTCGTTTCGTATGGTGATGATCATCTTCTTCATAATTTGCAAGAAAGAAACTATCATATTGCTACTTTATTACATTGTAAAGAGACCTCTCAAGTTACATTCGAGGGGTGCAAAGGTAGGAAAGAATTAACTTTTACATAACAAAGAGGGAGGTCGAGGTTTGGTATGCAGACCGAGATAAAATAGGAATAAAATCAAATCATCCAACCACACACAGATATTGGGTATTGGCCAAAACCATGCTACACATCCACCATAAAACCAATTTCAGGGTGACATAGTAAATTGCATATATATATATATATCTATATATATATACATATATATATACATATATATATATATATGATTTACAGAAGAAGATGTCATTCATTTCCACTAGCTAACTCGATGGGACATCAACAACGGGAATGCCAAAATGCATGACCTGGACCTGGTTCACATAGTCAAGCAACAATCTTTCTCTTCAGTTTGTAACGACTATGCTATAAAGAATGGATCTTTCTCCTCTTGAAAGGCTATTGGGATTGATCCCTTCAATCTTGCTTGGCATGGAAGGTTGCAAGAGAAAAGAAAAATGATGATTGGCAAACTGAGATTATATATATATATAAATATATATATATATATATATATATATATATATATAAATAAATATATATATATGGGTGTTCATTCATTGCCCACGCGGGTAGCCTGGATTTTCGTTACCCAGTAGCCTAAAAAGTAACTCTCCTGTCTAAGAAAGTAAATCTGCTGTAAAAAAAGTAACTATGGTGTCAAAAAAGTAACTCCGCTGGCAAAAAAAGTAACTATGAACAAAATATACAACAAATATATATAAGTACATGTTTTTTTATTTTTGAGGGGCAAATGATATTATTTTTGGCTAAAATGTTTTGGAGAGCTAGAAAAAATAGTCCTCTATAATTGCGAAATTTTTTTTTAAAAAAAAGTGGTTGGAAGGGTGGGCGGGTAGCTACCTGCGCGGGCAATAAAAATCGGCCATATATATATATATATATATATATATATATATATATATATATATATATATATATATATATATATATATATATATATGGGCATTCATTGAATACCCGCGCGGGTAGCCTGGATTTTTGCTACCCATCAGCCCCGAATGTAACCATATGGCAAGTAAAGTAACTGGAAGGACCAAAAAGTAACTATGTTGATAACAAAGTAAGTATATGACTAAAAAGGTAAAATCGGGCAGAATACACAGGAAATATATATGTAATTGTATTTTGAAATCTGTTGTTGCAAATGGAACTATCTATGCATGAAAAGTAATAGTTTGCAAGGTAAAGCAACCCTGTACATGTTGAAAGTAAGAAACTTGAAAAAATTAACCAAAATAGGGGGCGGGTAGATACCTGTACAGGTATTAAACATGAACCATATATATATATATATATATATTTATATATATATATAGACACACACACAGACACACACACACACACATATATATATATATATATATATATATATATATATATATATATATATATATATATATATATATATATATATATATATATATATATATATATATATATATATATATATATATATATATGAGATTATGTGGTCTTTGATCGCATAAACATATGTGACAGTTTAAATATCCACATCATATGCAATAAATAAATGCCAAAATCATAAATCTGATCATATTGATTATCCTAAAACATAGTAAATTGACATGGCTCTGATACCACTATTGGGAAATATGGGCACATAGTATAGCAGTGGAAACAAAAACTCTATCTATCCATATTTCTATAACACCAAGGTCACTTCAACTACTACGAAATAGTAAGGATGGTTTAATGAGTTATACCTGTTCCTGGAGCAAGTCTAGTGACAACAACTTGCTTCAAACCAACTATTTTGTAGTTGCTCTTAGACGATGGTTGTGCAGCTCCTGTTCTTCACCACAAACAATGAACAAGACAACATCTATAGTGACTCCTGTGGTCTCGCCATGGACTGCATGCTAATTTTGCTCTCCTAGAAGCAGCCAAAGGACTCTTTCCTCTAGAGCAGTCTACACAGACTAACTAGAACTCCTATCGTTCAAATAGAATGGACATAAAGGAGTTTCCCCTCACGTTGGTGTACTAGTCACCAACTTGCTCTCCCACAACAACAATGATCCTTAGTTATTCTCTCCCGTAGCTTTCCTTCCTAGTCAGGTAGGACTTGCTTGGACTCTCTTGGTTACCACAACCAGAGAGGATAATAATTGCCAAAGTAGATGATTCTCAATTGTCTATGTTATTGGTGTGCTCTAGGAAGCCCCCAGTACCCCTCTATTTATAGGTGGGGTAAGGGCCAGGGTTTCCAGTTCATTCAGGATCTATGCGAGAGTGAAAGGGACCAGAAGATCTTGAATTTTTGCAACCTGTGAGACACAAAATGGTCATCTGGCAGTCCATATGGTCATCTAGAATGATGAGATGGTCATCTTGTACTACCAAATGGATGTCTAGTAGTTTTTCAGTCACATATAAAATTGGCAATTTGTTTCCCATTAATGTTATATATTAATTCCTTACACCATAGTATTGTGCAATTAAAATGATTCAATAAAGTATCTAGAACCTTCTTGAGGCCTAACTGAGTGATCTCACACATGCAAGACATTCGTCTCGTTCACCCAGATGGCTGTACAATGAGTTGAGTTGAATCTGTCAATTTAACATAATGAACCGGTCGGTTCACACCTTACTTTGGGTAGAGCTTAGCCAATTCAAATTCTGATCAGCCTGGCGACCCAAATGGCTGTCTCAACATTTAAGATACTCGTCTAGAACTCTAAAAAGTTGTCTCACCCAGTGAGAAGGTCATATGACAGTGCAGTCAGCCAATCTATTACATGAATTGTGTACCTAAACACTTTAGTAATCAATCCAATCATCATTCAAGATTGAGTTCCTCTTCTATATGAGTTCATTTGTGTGTGACCCTACAAGTCCCATAACATGTTGGAAGTGAATGTCCATAACTAGCTTATGAAATCACAAGAAAAGAGTGGTGCCTTACTCGCACATGAATGCTACCCAAGTAAATGGAAAGTTGGAGAACAACTCAAACCTACGATTTGTGTAAGGTGTTGCACTGATTGTATAATTCCTTTGTCTCTAATATCTGAAGTGAACTCAAGGCATGGACTCATCATCCTCTCAATGTTCATCTCATGTTCCTTGAACCAAGAACAAACTGTCTGAGATAATGTGACCTCAATATCATATATTGATTCACATGTGTCTCACTTATCAAGTGGCCATGATATCATACTCCAGTAGGAGGGACAAATCTCATCTCTATCACGCATAATCTATCCTCATGTGTCAAAATCACCCAATCATCACCGTTATAACAACCCATGTTTCGGGACTACATTTTATGATGTCAAAGTGTACACAATGACATGTAATGAGTGTAGTGATTTTAGGTCTAAGAATCATAATCACCACCTTAACTATGAGAGATGACTATGACCACCAATGATAGTTTCCATGTGTCACTCTTAAGGTGGGTCTATCCGATACATTGTTCCCTAACATGTATCTATTTTTTTGGTTTGATATTGCCAAATCATGACTAATGAGACTTAGTCATCAACCAACTCACATTCTAGTATTATGTGTTACTACTATCTATCTACCTTCTCCAGTAACAACCTACTAGTGACATAATAAGAATGTACATATGCTTAGCATTCATATGATCTCATTGTCCAAGTCACGTACTTGAAGACATACGTCATTGATTATTGCCATTCTTTAGACGTTCATAATGTTTCCTCATTATCTCATGACTAAATGAAACAAAATTGAATTGGAATCTTGCCTTTATAAGTATTAATAAAATCCTTTATGGTATATGTATGCAAATCATTCCCTAATGATCATCCATATTATATAATGGTCTCAAATTAGTATCTTGGATATTTTTATGATACCTAACTCAAATAGACCCCATCTGTACTCTAATGGTGGCTATCTTGCATGATTATGAATCGAATGACTAGTTTGACTATTTGAATTATTGCATTTCTTAAATCATATGCTCACTCCATCTAAGATCAAGAAACCCCAATCTTATGATCCATAATGTTAGTTATGATGTGTCACCCTAAGATCTTGATAACAACCTTGCATGACTAGTTGAGACATTGAAAACAATGTTGAAGGGAATGAATACCAAGACTTAGGTGACATATACAACCCCCATCATAATGAGTAATGGACCTAATCTTGTTGATGTTATTCCATTCATACTTAATTTTAATGTCAAGATCTCAATAATGACTCAATTGCCAAGATCTAGTCAGGTTGCTAGTTATGGTTTTATATGTTTGAGATAAAATGACAATGATCTTGATGTGATGAGATAAGGATGATTTGTACAATATACCTCATTTTAAGGTAGGGAGGATGAGATGATCTGGATTTTCTCTCTCATTCAATTTATGTACATCTTGGCCTATTATATGCTCTAAGGTACTCTATAACCTACCTCACCCTC
This sequence comes from Alisma plantago-aquatica, assembly GCA_963693085.1. NCBI lineage: Eukaryota > Viridiplantae > Streptophyta > Magnoliopsida > Alismatales > Alismataceae > Alisma > Alisma plantago-aquatica. Next base: position 501,348,190 of record OY856415.1, read on the forward strand.
AGTTTGATTTCTTTGAGTCATTTTATGCTCAATTGATGAGTTGGGTTTGATTAAATATCACTTTGCACTTATATATGCCTTTAATTTGAGTTTCAAACTAAGAGACGTGCGTATTATTTGTAAAACATGAAATTAAAATAGAATCCATTCAATTAACTCTCCTTCTTATGACATGTTTTCATGATATAGAGGATTCAATTTTGAATCCAACAGTTAAAAAATTTCCCCAATCCGACCATCATAGCCAAAGATATGGTCTTTTGAACTTTGATAGTTTAATCCTTGTTTTAACCTTCATTTAAATTTGTTTTGACATTAATTGGGCCCATTTTGGGCATGTCCCAATTTAGTGGAGGTTCCCCTTGTCTTCAAAGTCATCCATCAGATGGCGCATGATACATCTAATTCTGACCCTTTGGGTTGGCTCCCTCGGATCCATACCCCGACCCAACGACTCTCTCTTTACCCCTTCCTTTGTGTAAGGACCAACACACATGGACCTAGCCTTCACCTAACCTCACTTTTGTCTTTACAAATTGCTGATGTTTTGGCTTTGTTTTGAGCAATTGACAACCCCATTCCATATGCTTCTCCTTCTGTTCGTTTCCCCTCTCCTTTCCCCATCGTTTGTGCACTCTTTCTCCTTCTTCTTCCTCCCATAACAACACCTCCACCTTGGCATCAGACTTCTCTTGTGAGGAACAATGGTGCAACTTGGGTGCAAAATTAGACTCTAAGGCCACCAATAGGTCCGTCATGAACTAACTCACATCGGTGGTGGGGTTTCAACGCCTATTCCCTTAGGATGCTCACTTTTCAGCCCTGCTCTGGTAGCCTTGTGCCGCCACGGAGCATAGCTCGTGCATGGGGTTGAAGTTTGGTTAGGAGTGGTGTGTCACATCCATAGGCGACTGTGGACATCCGAAAACTACATGGGAGCAATCACCAGTGCCCACAAGTGGTGAGATGAGGTGGGAACCATGATGAGTTCTAGGATGGCACCTAGGTTGGCTAGCCACGTGCCTAGTCCCCAACCAATGGTGGCTGTCCATCAACCCCCTTTCTTCGCCATGTGGTCCTAATCTGACGATTGAAATCCATCCATCGTAGGTAAATATTCAAAAATTCATAACTTTGTCATACTAGCTCCAAATGTAGACATTCAATATATCATTTTGATACTTTGGAACCTGAATCACTTATGCCCACAAACAATTAAATGATACAATGGCTTCTGCTCTTGCCCCCGTTGTGGGATCTCTAGGGTGTCTGATGGCGTGATTTTCGGCATGGATGACGACACATATGGAGAGGCTGACTTGGGTGATCCTGGAGGCAAGGGTGGAGCGTACCTCTTCCTGGATCCTCTTCCTATACTTCTCAGGATAACTTTGATTCTAGCAAGGCTTCTAGTTCCCTCCCCCATTCTCAGGCATCATCCTTGGTATCCATCGCAAAAGAGGTCAAGCTATGGCCAGATATGTTCAAGCCTAAGACATATAAATCCATTAGAAGATCCCTCAGGAAAACAAATTTTGAATTGGTTGACAGCAAGATCCTTTACCCTTAGAGCATCATCGAGAGGAATGTATCAAGATGGAGTAGGGCTTCCGTGGGTTATATTGTTGGTCTCAAGTCCCACTGGCTGGTTTTGGTCAATCACTTGGAAAAAAAATATGGAATGTCAAAGGTTCAATAGAGGTGAGATCTAGGGGAAAAGGCTTCTTCTTAGTTCTGTTCTCAAATGATGAAGATATGTCAACAACACTGGAGGGAGGCCCTTGGTTCATTGTTGGCAATCCATTAATTCTGAAGAGGTGGGAAAGAGGTGAGTCAATAGAGCAACTTAAGTTGGCAGAAATCCCAGCCTGGGTGAAGATACTTCATCTTCCATTAGAACTTTGGGACATAGAGATGTTTAATTACATTGGCTCTTTTTAGGGAAACTTGTTTGCCCTGATATACTAAAAACTAAATTCATTAGGCTTGAGTACGTCAGACTCCAGGTTCTTATTCCAGCCGATTTTTGATTTGCTAAAGAATTGCATATCAAAAGTGACAATGATCAATCTGACACTATCATCTTTGAATACAAATGGGATCCTAGCAGATGTATTCACTATGGGAATTTCGATCATGAATCCCACTTATGCTCGGAATACAAGGCCTCCTCTGAAAAGGACTCTAGAAGTAAGAAAGTCTGGATTCCCAAGACTAAACCTCCAATCACTAATGATACAAAGGTTTTTATTGATGTGGTAGTAGACATCATTGCTCCATTAGATGAGGAGGTGGTGCTCAATGAATTTCCTGATACAACCAATTCTTTTTCTAAAAGCTCTAATGCCATGAAAAGGCTTTCTGATCCTCAGAATATTCAAACTATTGATAAAAGGAGGAGGTTATTCAAATCCAATGACACCGGATCAAACTCAATGGGAAACCCAGGGAAGAAAGTCAAAGCCCCCCCCCCCCCCCGAGAGTTCAACTGAAAAGTATAAGCTTTGTTAGAAATATCCACATTTCAACTAATCAATTCACCCTATTGGATAACTTAGCTGATGATGCGTCCTTACACCCTAAGGGTGGGTCTGGTTCTAGACGCCCCCCTAATGGATAATTCATTCTCTATCTTTTCTTTAAACATGAGAGGGGTCTCAAATAAACTCTCATAGATTAGAGAAGTGATTGATAGATGTAAGGTGGATAATGTTAGCATTTTAGAGTCTAGGCTTCAAGAGGTAGATTTATCTCCTTCCATGGATTCTATGTGGAAAGGTGCCAAGTTCCTTTCTAACCGTGAATTCTATTCCTATACACAGGCTATCCTTATGTGGAAAGATCCTAACATCTCTGTCAATAAGTTGCTTACAAATGAGAAACTCATTCATTATCAGATTACCAAGGGTGACATCTCCCTGTATGTTTCTGTGGTTTACGACACCAATGGAGATGGTGATAGGTCTGTTCTTTGGAACCATTTGACTTCTCTTAGTAATATCTTAAATTCTCCATGGTACATCTTAGGAGATTTCAATGCGGCTAGGCTCAATGCTAGGAAATTGGGAAGACATCCTCCTTCTAATAAAAGTATGTCTGATTTTGATAGTTTTATCTATGACACATGTCTACTTAAGTTGGTTATCAAAGGTCAATATTTTACTTGTGATATTCGTAGTAAGAGAGGTAATAGAACCTTTTTGAAAATTGATCGCATCTTTTCAAACTTAGCTCTTCTTGATGCTTACCCTGGTTCCTGGGGCGAACTGCTTTACACCATTGTTAATGATCATCACATCATATTTATTCATCTTACCAATAAAGTTAAAAGGAATCTCCTTTTAGATTTATAAACAAGTGGATCAATGAAGCTGGGTTATTAGACATTATCAAAGACAGCTGGAACAAGGGTGTCCTACAAGGGTGTCCTTACTGATCCTCCTATGTTCAGAATCTATTGTAGACTTAAGAATCTTCATAGGGATATTATTTCTTGGAATAGAAAGAAAGTCAATAATTATTTGTCCTCAGCTACAACATTAGAAATGGAAGCTATTCAATTGTAGATTCAAGTGGATCAAGATCCTAGTAATACTGGTCTTCAAAGATAGCTTTGTACTGCCAGGGTTGCTGCTATCAAAGCCAAATAGGAGGAAGAGAGATTTCTTAAACAAAAATCTAGGGTGCAATGGCTAACAACTGGTGATCTGAATTCCAAATTCTTCTATGCCTCTCTTAAGACTAGAAGAGTGTGTAACAATATCAATTCTCTGATGATTGATGGTCAGGTTTTCTATGATATGGATTTAATTAAAGACAATATTCACAATCATTACAAAAGGCTTTTCAATCCCACAAGTTACTCTCATGTTGAATGGAACAAAGATTGGATTCTTCCTCATCTTTCTCAGGAAAACTTTGATGCTATCGGGATATGGGTTTCCAAAGAAGAAGTTGAGAATGTTTTTAAAAATCTTCACAAGGACAAAGCTCTTGGTCTTGATGGTTACAACTCCATTTTGTATAATAAGTGTTGGGGGATTGTTGGTCTTGATGTCATCTCTATTGTCCTTGATTTTTTCAAAAATGGGAAATTATTGCGGGAATGCAATAGAAATTTCATAGTATTGATTCCTAAGATCCCTAATGCATCTTATACCAAATACTTCAGACCTATTTCCCTTTTCAACATCATTTACAAGGTTATTACTAAGATCCCCGCTAATAGACTCAAGCCTGTTATGGGAGACATCATTGATTTGAATCAGATGCTTTCATCAAAGGTCGTTCGATAGGGGATTTCATTCTTCTTGCTAACGAGTTGATGATCTCTTCTCCTAACTCTCATGGTCCGAAGCATATGTGTGTCAAGGCTGATCTTTCTAAATCCTTTGACCCTATGAGAAGAGATTACATCCTTTTTACTATGTCTAAGATGGGTTTCCCTACCTGTTGGATTAACTGGATTGAAGAATGTTTCAATTCAGCCTCTTTTAAAATCCTCATTAATGGCACTCCTATTGAAACTTTTTATGCCTAAAATGGGGTGAGGCAGGGAGATCCCCTAGCTCCCTACCTCTTTTTGATTGCTATGCAAGGCTTTTCCTCCATCATTAATGTTGTTGTCCAAAACATACAGTTGGATCCTCTCTGCATGACTGATAAGAAAGGTGTCTCTCACATCATTTTCATTGATGACCTTCTTCTTTTCACTAAACATGATGATAAGAATGCTTCTTCTATTATCTTTAAGTAATTCCATGAAGTTTTGGGTTTGAAATCAAACAATGATAAAAGTCAGATTTGCACTAGTGCCTCTTGTCTGGACGGTCTGAGTATCAATGATATCTTAGCTATTGATTTAGCTCAGCTTCCTATTCGATATCTTGGTCTACCTCTTTTTACTAGAAGGCTCACCAAGGTGATGTGTCTCCCCATTGTTGACAAAGTCAAGTTAAGCTTGATTCTTGGAAAGGTCGACTCTTCTCCTATGCTGGTAGAGTTGAATTGTTATCTCTATGCTCTCCACCTATCATATCTTCGAGTTTGCATCTTTCCCTATCCCTAAGTCCATCATTAAGGACATTGAGAAGCTCATCTGGAATTTCATATGGAATGATATGGAAAAGAAGCATGTTCATACTATCTCCTGGAAATCTATTTGTAGACCAAAGTCTGAAGGAGATATCAACATTCATTCTATCTAGGATTGGTCCAATGTTGGACTCCTTAAAAATCTCTAAGATTTGACTAGTGACAAGAACTCTCTCAGGGTTAGATGGTTGCATGAGAAATGCCTCAGAAAAAACTCAATATGGTCAGTTTTTGAGAGAAATAATGCCTCTTAGTTTTGGAAAAAATATTCTAACTAAAAGAAGGCTTTGTCTTGATCATGTGGATTTCCAAATTAGTAATGGAGATTCTTTTCTTCTATGGAGAGATCCTTGGCTCCCTCACAAGAAGAAGCTTTTTGATTTAGTTGATAAGAAGATTATGTTTCATCATGGCAAAGGGGTTTCATGCAAAGTCAACACTTATATCAAGGATAGTTCTTGGTGGTTTTGTCTGGATATACGTGGTGCAGAGGGGGTTCTCTCTATTCTAAGATAACTTCCTTCACCTTCTAGGGACAAGGACTATATTCTTTACAGGGGTGGTTCATCTTTTAGGTGTAAAGACAATTGGCATATCACCAAATCATCTCACCCCCTGTTGCTTGGGGTTCTTAGATTTGGGAAGAGTCCATACCCAGAAGATGTTCGCTTATCCTATGGAAATGTCATCTCAATAGACTACCTACCATTGACATTCTAAATCACTTTGGCTTATACATGGTCTCAATATGTCCCTTATGCGAAAATGATGAAGAGTCTAGAGATCATCTATTATATTCAAATGTTATTTGAGATTTTTTCAAAACTCTTTTGGAAAAAGTGTTCATTGCCTAACTAATTTACTTCTTCTTAGAGGAAATGCTCAGGTTGCTGCTGCCCTTGGCTAGAAAGGAAGAGGAGAATATTTCAAGGATTTCAATCAGCCCTCGAGAATACTTGGACATTCATTTTTGAAGATACCCGCAATTGTACAAATAGTCCCACAATAGCTTATTCTGTGTACAATTTTCTTTGTTCCTTTTTTCTTATAGCTCTCTTGTTGCACTCTGTAACAAGACTCAAAATTTCAAGTAATGAAAAAAGGGAGGTACATTGGGTTCATCATATATACATACATACATACATACATACATATATATATATATATATATACATACATACATACATACATACATACATACATACATACATATATATACCATTTTGATCAGAAGAATGAGATCTACCATATAAAAGTACTTGTATAGCATGTTTGTGCTCTTATCTCTAACTCAAAATGCTTGTTTTTGAAGTCATTTGAAGAGGTTTTAACTTATTTGATGCACGACCTTGATCTTTGATGCCCTAAAACATTGATGTTAGCTTTAGATCAGTAATTTGAATAACCTTATGCATCAATATTCTAAGTTCATCCATCCTTGCTCCCTTGAATGGTCTAATGTTTCTTTTATGACCTAAAATGAGCTTTTAATGTTAAAGACTACTTTCTTTTAATGTTAAAGACTACTTCCTTAATGCTTAACGTTGTTGGATGTGCTTCAAATCCTCATTCTTGACCTAAATTAGTAAATTTTGATGCATGGTTAACTAAGATTCAAACTTGTCCTTGCTATCATCCTAATTTGACTTGATGATGTACTTTGAACCTTGAAACATGCCTTTTATGGATACTTTGATGTTGAAACTCAACCCTAGGTCACATGTGGCCCTTCTAGGTCTAAAATGATCATATAAACTCCTAAATCAGTAACTTATCATGTTTTGTGCACCCTAATACCTTGTGAAACATGCATGTGCCCTAAGATGATTAAATGACCTTATTTTGAGTTGAAATGTGATCTAGTATGCATGTTGATAACTAGTCTCTAATCATAATGATCATTCATATTATACAATGGTCTCAAATTGGTAGCTTGGATATGCTTATGATACCTAACTCAAGTAGACCCCATCTATGCTCTAATGGTGACCATCTTGCATGATTATGAATCAAATGACTAGTTTAACTATTTTAATGCTTACATTGCTTAAATCATATGATCCCTCCATCTAATATCATGAAACCCTAATCTTATGATCCCTAATCTTAGTTGTGATGTGTCACCCTAAATTTTATATGAATCCATGATGTATGACGTAACTTGATAATGAATTTGCATGACTAGTTGAGATGTTGAAAACAATGTTGAAGGGAATGAGTACCTAGACTTAGGTGACACATCCAACTTCCATAATAATGATTAATGGACCTAATATTTCTTATGTTAATACAATCATACTTATTTGTAATGTGAAGATCTCTATGACAACTCAATTTCCAAGATCTAGTCAGGTTGCTAGTTTTGGTTTTCTAATCAAGTATTTTAATCTTATGCTCCAATAAAGGTATGATTTATCCTCGTATTGGATAGACTAGTGGTATTAAACTTGATTGTATGCTTGTATGCTTAAATTTCTTGTCTTTATATACTCATTTGAGCTACTTGTTCCCTGTGATTAGTTCATTTTGCTTGAAATATGTTGAATAAACCTTGAACATAATTGAACTTGTCCATTGCACCAACCTTGTGCACCTGCCTAAATTCTTGAGGTAAGGGCACAAGGCATGTTGAGTATAGGGTTATCTCTTTGACTTAGGTCTTGAGGTCCCTGACATATATAAAAGGATTAACTAATCTTGTGCACCCTTATGGACCCTTCCTTTGAGAAAGTTGGTCAATGGCCATATATTGTCGTTAAGTATAATGGAAACGTACTGAAAACATTCTTTCATGTTAATAAGAAAGTCTTTCATGATGTTTATTTCTTTCTTTCTATTATATCAAGCTTTTCCAAGCATATATGTTCTCTTCAACCTGCAAGTTTGTGTATTTTATAGCGTTCTCAGTACAGTTGTGTTGATGTGTACTCATTTCATGATTTTAGGTAACAGGTACACTACAAATCTTGCTATTATCAATGCTTATGCTCTATTATGATGTTATGCTACTCTTACTCTGGTGATCTCTAATGACATGTAATGGTTTTCTCATGGGTTCACATATGGGACTAAGATCTTGTGTCAGCCACTAGTTTAGTTCCTTTTATGTCATGTTGCCACTTAATCATGTTCTTGTTTGTGGTTTTATTCATGCATATGTTATGTGATCCATTCTAGGGAAGGACACCCAAGTCCACTCGCCTTTGGCTGTGTAGCCATTAGGAGTGTGGACTTAGGGTAATAAACTATTATGTGATAGAAACCCATCTATGAAATAGTACACTCTATCTTCCTCATATAAGTTTTTAACATGTATCTCTAGGATACAAAAGTTTCATCCATACCTAGGGATGGGTAGGTTCCTTGGGTGAGGGTATTGAACTTTTATTATTCTCATTCCTCTTAAAAAATTATATTTCATAGTTTTTAAAGATGGGTTTCAAATCTTACCAATTCAAGGGAATAATGTTTTGTGAGTGCATGGCATTTTTCCGCTGCAATTTTTTTGAACCTTAAGTTTCTAGGTGGAATAGGTCACTTTTTCATTCTCATTGCACCTACAAACCCTAAATTTATTATCCATGTATATTAGTTATTCAAGGACTTTTTTTATGAAGTATCACATATCCTCCCCATGGATGGATTCACACCCCTTCAAAGGTACCTTTCACTACCATCTCTTATTTTTGGGTTAGGGGTGCAATACATAGGTATGCTATAGACTAAGGGAGACAATTATACTTCTTCAAGGCCACTAAACTAGGGGACTATGTAAAAAACAAGTGTTTCATGTATTCCAATCTAGATGGTTTTACATATGTGGTTTCACATCCTACATACCACTACCCCAAATTTTCTTGGCTTTAGGGAACATTGTCAGGGGTCAATGATTTATTGTATTCAGCCTCATGATACTACTACTAATCATGATGTATTTGTGTTTACTAGTGCCCCTCCGAGAAGTTGTCTATTAAGGCACAACTCTCATATTGTTATTCACACTTTCGTTTTTATTCTCTATATCATTAGGATTTATTAGGGTTTGAGGATATATAGGGTTTTATTCAGCTATCTAGCCCTTTTTCCTCTTTCTTGAGTTTTCTGGTGGTGAGATATGGGGTAGATTTTCCCTTGTGTAGGGTTATGAAATTCTACCTAATACTCAATCTTTGGATGATCACAATCAAGGTAACATCTGAGGTTAGGATCATCCAAATACTTGATATTATCTTAAAGGGCTCAAGCTAGTTGAGAGTAGACTGTATGTTCTTTAAGAAGAGGTTAGCATAAAAGTAAGATATCCATATGTCAATTAGAGATAGAGTACTCATAATTCATTTCTACATTCACAATGACATACAAAAGTATAACTTTGAGATAATATATATCTTAGCTAAGGGCTTATGATAGATACCCTAGGGGTTTAGTCCAAATTGTTGGTCTTTATGCTTATGTTGGGAAAACAATCTTCAAAATGAGGGTGCACCGAAAAGAAAAGACATACATATGCAAAGATATTTCTAATATTTTCTCCAGAAGTGGAGAAAGATGTATGATGTTTGCACAAGATAGGAAAAAGTAAGGAGGGGGTATTCACCTCCCTAACCTAAACACATTCCTTAAACTTATCATGCACTCTATCCCTAAAGTGTCAAATATTAATAGTTGATGTAAGTGTGCAAGGGTATACAACTTGTTTTGAATGTATTGGTGTTGGTTCGATCAAGATGAGTGTACAAGTTAAACAATGTATGATCATCTAAGTTGTGGTACCCAATCTCTTTATAGTCTTTTGAATTCATGTCTATGGAAAAAAAATCATTTATCCATCCTTGCATGAAGACATTGCATTCTAGAGATTGTGGTACTCTACTTAGGAAATCTATGCAAAAACAATGGTGTGTTATATTTCTTACCATATGGTGAGGGATAACAGTCTTTGTCATAATTCTTTATTAGATTCACTATCTCCTTATAACATATGTCATTCCTTCTTTGGTATTTGTTTTTACATTTGTAGTTCTTCTTATTTTTTGAGGGATGAATTCTATAATAGAACTATTCTAGAGATTTTCCATATATTTTCAATGTTGAATGTATGTCCAATGACTACTAAGATGGGTAAAATGATGAACTTCAATATGGACTTCTTTAGAGACTCTACTAGAGGTTCTTTTTCTCTAGATCCCTTTTGGTTAATAGGTCACTGTATAGATCATATACTTCCATATATACAATACTTAGGTCATCCTTGAGAAGGTATTGGAAAGCCCTCATGACCTTAATTGTCATGTACTCCCTTTTTAGTAGGACTTCACAGAATTCATCTTTCACAATGTAGATGTGGTTGCATCAGAAGACAAATGTATGACCATCACTGTTAGGTTTCAAAACTTCCTTTATCTAATGAAGGTCATCCTAACCCAGGCTGTATCATGCCCCTATCAAAAATTCTAAAAGAAGGTACCACAATCCCTACTAGGCCCAAAGTCCCTTACTTTTCTTCAAATCCTCATAAAATATAGGAATAGGTTCCTTATAATTCTTCATGCATAGACAATTCTGACATTTGAAAGTCGTGCTTGGGGTTGTAAATGTTGTTACTCTTTTTCAATTCATGCCTCTTGTAACATCCCTGACCTGGGTTATGCCTTAACCCTGTGAGTTTTGCTTAATAAAGTTCATTAGATCCTTATTTTTTTTATTTAGGGAAAAGTAATTAAGGCTCAAGAGGGACTTATGTTTCAATTTTGGTCATGTTTGAATAATGTTGAAGCAATGTTTGCTTATTTTGGACTAAAGTGTAAATTACCCAAGTTGAGGGGTTAGCTTGCAAATGTTACATGAATAAATGTCACTCATGTGTTGAATAATAATAGGAATGAGTATGATGCAGTGGTATGGCTTTCACAAGCCTGAGTACCAAGAACGAGCTGATAAAGCAATGCTTGTACATTAAAACCTAGTTTTGGTGTAAAGTGCAATTTACCCAAAACCTAGGGTTCAATATGCAAATTACCACTTCAAAATAGTTCCTCATGTTTCTTGGCATCATGTAGAGAGATAAAATGTGATGGGTGCCTCATTTGAATTAATTTGGAGGAGAGAGAATCTTGATATTAAAATAATCAAGATTTATGCATAATTGAAACCCTAATTCAATTTGATGCAAAAAGAAATATATTAATTAAAGAGCCCTTCGACCAAAAGTTGAGGGATGAATTTGTAAAGATGTTGGACGAGCTTGTTCCTTGCAAAGGCACGAAAATATCCAAAGGAAGTGGATAACTCACTCACATTATTATAAGAAAAAGAAATATCCACTCACTTATGGATATTAGTATAATATGATCTAAGGTGCTTATTTTGCTTTTCTTTAAATTGAGGATAATTGAGAGGAATAAGAGGCAAGAAGGATAGCCTCGTATCCAAGGGATTGAGGGGGAAGAGGAGGCACTAATTTTTGAATTAAAAGACTTTTAATAAGGCATTTTCTCTCTCATTGATTTTCTTATAAAAACACCTTTTACAAGCCAAATCAAAGGCTTTTCCGAATCCCTTTCTTCTCCTTTCTTGGAAAACTACCAAAGGAGATTTGTAGGACCTGGAGGACGACACCCAACCTGTTGGTAAGCTTCTTGACCTTGGTTCACCTTGATTCCATGGTGGAAATCAAAAATAAATCATTGATTTCTTCTTTTTTTCACTCCATCTTCAACCCTAGCCAAACTTTTCACCAAAATGCTTGAGGACGAGTCTAGGGGGAGTTGCAAGAGCTTCCTCCACCATTTTTTATGTGAAGCTCCAAGCTTTGAAGCTCAATTGGAGGTGGGTTTTATAACTTGAACCCTTCCACATTGTTATTCAACTATCAATCTTGCAATTTCGTTGATTCCTTCATCTTCTTGATTAATTATTGGTTGAAATTAGTAATTCCATCAAAATCAGAAGTACTATAAGTTACAGGACGAAGGTAGATGATGATGACATCATCTGGGACACATTTCCTAAAAAACGTGTATTTCATTCGGTTTCAACAAGCTTGCTCATTTGGTTTCAACAAAACCGTTTGAAAGCAAATGGTTTCATCAAACCGTTTGAAGCTAAATAGTTTCAAACCATTTAGGAGAGTTGACCAATTTTGACCATTTGGAAAAGTTGATTCTAATTATGATGGTTGATGACCCACCAAATTTGATTGATTAATTCCAAAGGATCCATGAGTTGAAGGTTAATCAATTAGCAAACCCTAATCGGGTTAAGTGCTGAAATTCAATTTGGTTAACTTAGATTTTTGGGTGATTGAGCCCAAACGGTCTCAAGACCATTTGGAGGTCACCCAAACGGTCTCAAGATCGTTTGGGGGTCACCCAAGACCATTTGGAGGTCTAGGGTTAAGTATGGTTGAGTAATTGAAGGTCCAGAGATGCCAAATTGAAATGCAATTAAGTGATGATTTGATGATCAATCTAATGATCTAAACCCTAATGGAATTTCACAAAATCCAAGGATAGGATAAGGCAAACGGTCTCAAGACCGTTTGGAGGTCATCCAAACGACCTCAAGACATTTTGGGGTCTGGTCATATCAAAAATTTGATAATAATTCATTAGTTGCAATGGAATCAATTCCACAATGTTGATCATTGATGGCTATTCAATTCCAAGCCCTAATTGAAGGTTCCTTGAGTTGAAATCCTAGATAAATTGTGTTCAAAACCATAATTGATGGTCTAATTGAAGGTTGATTCAATAGTTCAAGTGGACAATAAATCAATGACTCAATTGATAATCGGTTCATCCATTGAAATCATGAATCGTGTAAGTGTTGAAAGGACTTTTTGGTCCATTCGGTTTTGAGATGGTTTGGACCAAACGGTCTCAAGACCATTTGGCTCCAAACAGTCTTGTTCGTGTAAGTGTTGAAAGGACTTTTTGGTCCATTCGGTTTTGAGATGGTTTGGACCAAACGGTCTCAAGACCATTTGGCTCTAAACGGTCTCAAGACCGTTTGGGACCAAACGGTCTCAAACCGTTTGGAGACCCAAGCCCATTCAGTTTCAAAGGCAATTTGTGTAAATGGTTTCAAACCGTTTACAGATCAAAGGGGTCAAGATTGTTTGGTAACATAAAGTGATCAAATCAATTGATAACTTAATGAGATGAAGGATCAATTGACCCTATATTTGTTAAGAATTTATCTTAAAGAAAACCACTAGGGTTGTACCTTTAGGGTACCAAGTGATTGGTAATATTATATGAGTTTATCTTTGAAGCTTAGGTAAGCAATACTTCAATATGTTATGTCAACCCTAATTGAATAAACTTAATTGAAGGGTTGAATGACCTAATCTAACCAAGTTTGACATAGTCAATATTCTAGAGAGGATGAGAGAGAGAAATACATACATGTAGAATAATCATGTAATGGATAAGCCTCAATGTTTTCAATATAAATAAATAATGAATTTTAGGGAATGATCCATGATAAAGAGAACATGTAACCCTAATCAAGAAGATTGATGAACCATAACCCTAATTAGGGCAATGCTAGGTATAGTCCTGATATATGGTAAGGATGTAACCCTAATTAAGGGTGATGACATGTGAGACCCTAATTTAGGGTAATATAATTCAAAACCCTAATTGGGATGAATAGGAAACCCTGATTGAGGGTGATTCCATGAGAAACCCAAATTGAGGGTAATTCCATAAGAAACCCTAATTGAGGGTGATTCCATGAGAAACCCTAATTGAGGGTGATTACATGACAAACCCTAATTGAGGGTAATTCCATAAGAAACCCTAATTGAGGATGATTCCATGAGAAACCCTAATTGAGGGTGATTCCAAGAGAAACCCTAATTGAGGGTAATTCCATAAGAAATCCTAATTGAGGGTGATTCCATGAGAAACCCTAATTGAGGGAGATTCCATGAGAGAAACTTAATTGGAATGAATAGTAAACTCTAATTATGGGAAATGTGACATAAAACCCTAATGTAGGGTGATGCTATATGCAATCCTAACCCTAAGGAAGGATGATATTATGTAAAACCCTAATCTAGGGTAATGCATATGAAACCCTAAATAAGAATGATATTATGTGGAACCCTATATAATGATGTGATGTGAGACTCAAATCCAGGGTGATACCATGTATTGGTATATGAAACCCTTGTGATAGTATATTGGTCAATACACTAAAGAAGGGTGTGGCTAATATAATCAAGTAATATGAGAATGTTCCACCCATGATGGAACCATATGAATGGTAATATTGATACTCTAATGAATAAGGGTATAAGGGACAAGATAATGCCTAGATCATTATATGTCCAACTCTATACATGTGTAACAACCCTATACACCTTACAAAGATGAGGACATGAAACTCTTAGGAATGATGTATGTAACATTAATTTATGATGTGGATAACATCCTAAGAGTTGAAATACCTAAAGTGGTTGATAATGGATTATTCTATATCAACAATGCTTAACCATTAGATAAGTTCATATCATTAAGGATAGTTGGACAATACTAGTGTGTAACCTATGCACTATATGATGAAAGCGATAGGTGAATGGTTAAAAGTATTAAGAGGAAAATACATTAATACAAGGTCAGTTGATTATCTTAAGTAAGATGGAATGAGGAGAAAAGTGATACATCAGGACATGATAGATATCACATTTAGCATTTTAGGGTTGATATACCTTGATGCATTTTAATCCAAAATACTTGGATAAGAAATACAAGAAGTGTGTATTATGTAAATTATTACAATGAATATGTAATGAATTCAATGCACTTTGATAAGTGTTGTCTAAACACTATGAGAAAGGGGTTAATCCAAGATAATGGGTATGATATAAACATACCATGGTAAGGTTGAGAGATGAACTCATACCTTGAGTTGATATTCATAAATGATATATGATGAAAGTAATGATCATGAGTAAATACTTATGATAGTTTTGAATGCTCCTAGAGGGGTGGAGCAATATATTAGGGTTGAACTAATGATGTAAACATGAAACCTTAACTAATGAGAAATGGGAGATCCTAACCCTAAATTGGGTAATGGAATGGAAAATCCTAATTGATAGTAAACCCAAATCCTTATATAGGAATGGTGGTGTTACTATTGTATCACATGATGTGATAAATGAATCATATGACTGTTATCATGTCTATTAACCATGCAGACATCATGAGATGGTGATCATAGCCAGATTTGAGCTATGGCTCTTATATAATAAAATATTGATTGGCCTTGTGTACCTTAATGTTGTTGTTGCTTAGTAAAAGTAGCAAAATGTACATGGACTCTATGAGCCATATGAGTAAGTTGTTGCCTAGTGAAATGTGACAAGACATTTAATGGGCCTTGTGAGCCATATGAGATGCTTGTATAACAAGTATTATGTATACCTCGGTCTGAGGACCTAGAGGTAATAGTTACCTAACAAGTGGAAATAGTCATAGTGATAAATTGAGGGTATGAATACCCAGTTTTGATAAGTAAGATAATGATGTTGTTGTGATATGTGATCTTTCAAGTAAGGAGATAAGGGATTACGATCCCAATGCATTATAAGTTCTGGTAAAGCTATAGATAAGAGCTTACATGTTTCTTTATAGCAATTGTCATAATAATTCCTGTTTGAGAACTTGACTGATGCTAAAAGAATATGCTAATGTATTTAATTAATCAAGTGAAATCATATCATGTAGAGCCCTAACCATAGATCCATCATCGTCAGCAATAGGTGATGGTGAAATGGGTGCTCCGTGGCAAAACCCGGAACACATATTTTGAATATGTGGGGACAATGGGCGAATGTATCCTGACATCCTAATGAGGGAATTGAGGAAAGGTAAACATTAAACCTCTCAATCCTTCATTATTGTACCGGGATGGATGTACCACGAATCTCCTGATGATTGGGATAGATGCAGTACACATCTCCCAATAATATTAATGCCGGATCGATTTTGATAAACAAGAAATATCACGATTGCAAAGAGAGTGCAGTACGCCACTGTAACTCTAATAGCAAAGTTGCCCATATACCCTGGAAAGCTATCTAGTAGAGACACAAGATGTCTTGTATGTTATCTCGCACTGACCAAGATGTGAGAGGTCTTGGAAGTAGGCTCTTCCATTGACCTTGTATGGTACCGATTTTGACTTCGCAGTGGTCGGTTGGAGTATGAGTGGTATACCTCATCTCCTCAGGGCATAAGTGTGATTATAAAGTGTAATCAACCATATAACATGTTTGCTTAAGGATAGAATACGGAAATTAATTGGCTGATGTTACGTTTCTTTTATGCATCTCTAGTTGATAGATGTTATTTATATCTCTTTATATTCATTGCAAATAGATGGATGAATTATGATTTTATCATGGATGAATGCAATGCTCTCGTTAGGAAAGGATATTATGTTACTCTATTCATTCAATGATTAATACTATTCTTAATATATAAGAACTCCTTCTCAATTTTATTATAATAAGCTGCTATAACAATGTTTTGGCGGAGAGTTGTATCTCCCGCTGGGGCAATTTACAATTGTCTCACCCCCGTGGGATACAACTTTTTAGGCAAACACATAAGAAGAAGAAGGAACTCTATAGCAAGGGAAAAGCAGTAGCAGCAACAGGGACAACAGTGATAACTCAGGCGGAGGCACTGGCTGCCAAGTTTTGTATACATAGTAGTCCTATGTGTCGTCTCTATACTCTCAGGTCCTCAGAATTTATAGTTAGTGTTTTAATGAACCGATCTAAGATTTTGGCTTGATGCCTTGAGATTCTTATGTTGTCTGTATATAATGTTACTAGGGCAGCTGATGTTGTAATTCTTGATAAGAGATGATACAAGTTATGTACTTATGAACCATGATGTAAATGTATACTTTGGTTCTTTATGAAAGAGGTTTCCGATGTGTAGATCTCTTTGCAAAAAGTTTTAATTTTTAGTGAATTTCAGTAATCCGCTGCAAATGATTCTCTTCCGCATTAGTTAATCTTGTTTTTATGAGTTAGATGCTATAGTTAAGTGGTATCAGAGCTCTAGGTTCGCTGAGTCTACAGAGACATAGGACTAAGGTAGTAGAGTCTGTTCTAGTATCTTCCAGTGTATCTGATAGTGTCTTCTGCTCATATAGGAGAAGAAGAACTTGAAGATGATTGGGTCACATAAAGAGTTTGTTGCAAAAAGCAACAATGTTGCACCAAGAAGGGGTGTAGGGGATCAGAGCAGAGAAGAACATATACCTGCACATCCCCAGTTAAACATAGCCATAATAGAGATCCCAACTTTCCCTGCTCTGTTTGAGCAATTTAGGACAGCTATGATGCACATAGTAGATCGTACATTAGCATTGCAACCTAGACTACCAACCCCCAATGACAATGTTCTGAATATCAACAGGATTTGTAACCAACATCAATAGGTTGAAGAAATAGGAAATGATGAAGTGTTGAACTCCAATAGGTTTCCTGCTCAACATCAACCTATTGGAGCAATGAATAATGATGAAAGGAATATGATACAATCTGAAACCAGGATCTGCCATAGGTGTAGGAAGCCTGGACATATCAGACCCAATTGTCCAGAAAAGGAATATAAAGGAAGAATTGAGAAAAGGCCTATCCAAATCTAGGAACAGAGGCCTGGTAGTTACAAAAATAAGAAATTTTTGATACCATCGGTATAACCAGGGCCTAGTGCACCAAGGAAATGGTCATCTAGAAAGGGTAAAGAACCCTCTAGACCATATCTAGCACCCAGAATTTGCTACCAATGCAGACATGTAGGACATCTGGCAAGAGATTGTTTAGCTAAAAATGTTATGGTAAATCAACCTCTGAGGCATAATCAGCCTGAGGCAGTGAACCATCCATGATTTATGACAGGTTAGACAAAATAATGTCATTCTAATATGTCATTTTATGGTTTACTGAGTTTAATTGAGAAAGAAATTGATTGAGCTTTCCTTGATTAGTCCTAAGAGGACTTACATTTTGCTTAGTAAACATTATAGATGTTTTATATTGTTCTTACCTCTATGAGAGAAGATCATGTATAGAAGAGATGCATGGACAAAATCTAGGAATGTTAAATCTTACACTTGTGATAATATGAAAAGGATTGAAAATAATAGTATACAAAGTGCATACTACTTAATCTCAGTATTTATATACCCTGGACAGGTATACAACTATTGATGATAAAGTGAGTATGGAAACTCCTAGATTGTTATCTTTTTTATTGCTCTGATCAAGTAGTCATTCTAAGACAACCTAATGAGTATCATGAAATTAAAAATATGGAATGAAATAAATGTGTCATATCCTAAGCACAAGAAAGAGAAATATGAGATAATCTCAAATAAGCATGTGTGTATGAGGAATTAAAAGTATACTCCTCATAAGATAAGAGTGGGAACAAGGGAGGTGATCCCTGTTCAATAAAGATTGTAAGCATAACAAAGAAAGGAATAATGTCATGTAATCATCCTGATAAATTCCTATGTTAAGGGCAAGGAACCTACGACGAGATACAAGGTAAATGATTCATGAATAGTTGGAAATATATGAAATAATAAGATGAATATGATTCCTTGTTTTCTTTCCTTTCGGAGACATGGAAATCAAGTGGGTCTTAGGACACTTGATGTGCATAATTTAAAAAGTGTTCATGAATACTTAGATAAGTATCAGTATGTTTTGGACCTTGCTCCCAAGAAAAGAATATGTGTAACAAGTAATGTCCCACGATGAAAGGAAGATAAATATGTGATGTGTTTTCAACACATGTGATAGATACCAAGGTAAGAGATTCTGGTATCTAAGAAATATCAAATGATTTATGTTGACTACCTGTAATGGCCAATCATGAAATCAGTTTAATTATACATGAAATAATATGAACATCTTATATTAGGGGTTTATGCTTTTCATAAACATAATAATTAAAGATATCTTTAAGATAAATTCTTAATTGATAAGTAACTTCTCCTTATGATGATTAAATGTACAACTAATGAGATAGTTAGTACAAGTAATAAGGGAAGTGTTACCTGACACAAAATTAACTCCACAGTCAATAATGAGAAAGACAGTGGAGTATGCGTCCGTGTGAACCATTCCATGATAAACTTGTGTGGAATAACTTGATGTTGATAAAAGGCTTATGATATCCCCATAACAATGAAATGTTATGTAGAGACTTGATAGAATAATGAGTAAATAATATATGTCTTCCTTTATCTGGGATTTCGAGGACGAAATCCTTATTAGGGGTTTATAATTGTAACATCCCTGACCTAGGTTATGCCTTAACCCTAGGAGTTTTTCTTAAGAAAGTTCATTAGATCCTTAATTTTTTTATTTAGGGAAAAGTAATTAAGGCTCAAGAGGAACTTATGTTTCAATTTTGGTCCTGTCTGAATAATGTTGAAGCAATGTTTGCTTATTTTGGACTAAAGTGCAAATTATCCAAGTTGAGGGGTTAACTTGCAAATGTTACATGACTAAATGTCCCTCATGTGTTGAAGCATCATAGGAATGAGTATGATGCAGTGGTATGGCTTTCACAAGCCTGAGTACCAAGAAAGAGCAGATAAAGCAATGTTTGTACATTAAAACCTAGTTTTGGTGTAAAGTGCAATTTACCCAAAACCTAGGATTCAATATGCAAATTACCACTTCAAAATAGTTCCTCATGTTTCTTGGCATCATGTAGAGAAGATAAATGTGAGGAGATCCTCATTTGAATTAATTTGGAGGAGAGAGAATCTTGATATTAAAATAATCAAGATTTATGCATAATTGAAACCCTATTCAATTTAATGCTAAAAGAAATATAGTAATTAAAGAGCCCTTCAACCAAAAGTTGAGGGATGAATTTGCAAAGTGTTTGGACGAGCTTGTGCCTTGGAAAGGCAGGAAAATATCCAAAGGAAGTGGATAACTCACTCACATTATTATAAGAAAAAGAAATATCCACTCACTTATGGATATTAGTATAATATGATCTAAGGTGCTTATTTTTCTTTTATTTAAATTGAGGATAATTGAGAGGAATAAGAGGAAATAAGGATAGCATCGTATCCAAGGGATTGAGGGGGAAGAGGAGGCACTAATTTTGGAATGAAAAGACTTTTAATAAGGCATTTTCTCTCTCATTGATTTTCTTATAAAAACACCTTTTACAAGACAAATCAAAGGCTTTTCCGAATCCCTTTATTCTCCTTGCTTGGAAAACGACAAAGGGAGCTTTTGAGGACCAGGAGGACGACCCCCAACCTGTTGGTAAGCTTCTTGACCTTGGTTCACCTTGATTCCATGGTGGAAATTGAAAATTAATCATTTATTTCTTCTTTTCTTCACTCCATCTTCAACCCTAGCCAATCTTTTCACCCAAAAGCTTGAGGACGAGTCTAGGGGGAGTTGCAAAAGATTCATATACCATTTTTGATGTGAAGCTCCAAACTTTGAAGCTCAATTGGAGGTAGGTTTTATAACTTGAACCCTTCTACATTGTTATTCAACTATCAATCTTAGAATTTTGTTGATTCCTTCATCTTCTTGATTAATTATTGGTTGAAATTGGTAATTCCATGAAATCAGAAGTACTATAAGTTATAGGGACGAAGGTAGACGATGATGAAATCATCTTGGACACATTTCCTAAAGAAATTGTATTTCATTCGGTTTCAACAAGCTTGCTCATTCGGTTTCAACAAAACCGTTTGAAAGCAAACAGTTTCATCAAACCGTTTGAAGCTAAATGGTTCCAAACTGTTTGGGAGAGTTGACCAGGGTTGACCATTTGGAAAAGTTGATTCTAATGATGATGGTTGATGACCCACCAAATTTGATTGATTAACTCCAAAGGATTCATTAGTTAAATGTTAATCAATTAGCAAACCCTAATCGGGTTAAGTGCTGAAATTCAATTTGGTTAACTTTGATTTTTGGGTGATTGAGCCCAAACAGTCTCAAGACCGTTTGGAGGTCACCCAAACGGTCTAAAGACCGTTTGGGGGTCACCCAAGACTGTTTGGAGGTCTAGCGTTAAGTATGGTTGAGTAATTGAAGGTCCAGAGATACCAAATTGAAATGCATTTAAGTGATGATTTGATGATCAATCTAATGATCTAAACCCTAATGGAATTTCAAAAAATCTAAGGATAGGATGAGGCAAATGGTCTCAAGACCGTTTGGAGGTCATCCACATGACCTCAAGACCGTTTGGGGTCTGGTCATATCAAAAATTTGATAATGATTCATTAGTTGCAATGGAATCAATTCCACAATGTTGATCATTGATGGCTATTCAATTCCAAGCCCTAATTGAAGGTTCCTTGAGTTGAAATCCTAGATTAATTGGGTTCAAAACCCTAATTGATGGTCCAATTGAAGGTTGATTTTTCAAGTGGTAAATAATTCAAGGACTCAATTGATAATCGGTTCCTCCATTGAAATCATGAATCGTGTAAGTGTTGAAAGGACATTTTGGTCCATTTAGTTTTGAGATGGTTTGGACCAAACGGTCTTAAGACCGTTTGGAGACCCAAGCCAATTCAGTTTCAAAGGCAATTTGTTTAAATGGTTTCAAACCGTTTAGAGATCTAAGGGGTCAAGATCGTTTGGTAACATAAAGTGATCAAATCAATTGATAACTTAATGAGATGAAGGATCAATTGAACCTATATTTTTTACTAATTTATCTTAAAGAAAATCACTAGGGTTGTACCTTTAGGGTACCAATTGATTGGTAATATTCGATGAGTTAATACTTGAATCTTAGGTAAGAAATACTTCAATATGCTATGTCAACCCTAATTGAATAAACTTAATTGAAGGGTTGAATGACATAATCTAACCCAATTTGGCATAGTCAATATTCTAGAGAGGACGAGAGAAAGAGAAATCCATACATGTAGAATAATCATGTAATGGATAAGCCTCAATGCTTTCAATATAAATAAACTATGAATTTTAGGGAATGATCCATGATAAAGAGATCATGAAACCCTAATCAAGAAGATTGATGAACCATAACCCTAATTAGGGCAATGCTAGGTATAATCCTGATCTATGGTAAGGATGTAACCCTAATTAAGGGTGATGACATGTGAGACCCTAATTTAGGGTAATATAATTCAAAACCCTATTTGGGATGAATAGGAAACCCTAATTGAGGGTGATTCCATGAGAAATCCTAATTGAGGGTAATTCCATAAGAAACCCTAATTGAGGGTGAACCATGAGAAACCCTGATCGAGGGTGATTCCATGAGAAACCCTAATCGAGGGTAATTCCATAAGAAACCCTAATTGAGGATGATTCCATGAAAAACCCTAATTGAGGGTGATTCCATGAGAAACCCTAATTGAGCATAATTCCATAAGAAACCCTAATTGAGGGTGATTCCATGAGAAACCCTAATTGAGGGAGATGCCATGAGAGAAACTTAATTGGAATGAATAATAAACTTTAATTATGGGCAATGTGACATGAAACCCTAATGTAGGGTGACGCTATTTGCAATCCTAACCCTAAGGAAGGATGATGTTATGTAAAACCCTAATATAGGGTAATGCATATGAAACCCTAAATAAGAATGATATTATGTGGAACCTTGTATAATGATGTGATGTGAGACTCAAATACAAGGTGATACCATGTATTGGTATATGAAACCCTAGTGATAGTATATTGGTCAATACACTAAAGAAGGGTGTGGCTAATATAATCAAGTAAGATGAGAATGTCACACCCATGATGGGTAAAATTGATAAACCATATGAATGGTAATATTGATACTCTAATGAGTAAGGGTATAAGGGACAAGATAATGCCTAGATCATTATATGTCCAACTCTATACATGTGTAACCACCCTATACACCTTACAAATATGAGGACATGAAACTCTTAGGAATGATGTATGTAACATTAATTTATGATGTGGATAACATCCTAAGAGTTGAAATACCTAAAGAGGTTAATAATGGATTATTCTACATCAACAATGCTTAACCATTAGATAAGTTCATATCATTAAGGATATTTGGACAATACTAATGTGTAACCTATGTACTATATGATGAAAGCGATAGGTGAATGGTTAAAAGTATTAAGAGGAAAATACCTTAATACAAGGTCAGTTTATTATCTTAAGTAAGATGGAATGAGGAGAAAAGTGATACATCAGGACATGATAGATATCACATTTAGCATTTTAGGGTTGATATACCTTGATTCATCTTAATCCAACATACTTGGATAAGAAATTCAAGAAGTGTGTATTATGTAAATTATTACAGTGAATATGTAATGAATTCAATGCACTTTGATAAGTGTTGGCTAAACACTATGAGAAAGGGGTTAATCCAAGATAATGGGTATGATATAAACATACCATGGTAAGGCTGAGAGATGAACTCATACCTTGAATTGATATTCATAAATGATATATGATGAAAGTAATGATCATGAGTAAATAATTATGATAGTTTTGAATGCTCCTAGAGGGGTGGAGAAATATATTAGGGTTGAACTAATGATGTAAACATGAAACCCGAACTAATGAGAAATGGGAGATCCTAACCCTAAATTGGGTAATGAATGGAAAATCCTAATTGATAGTAAACCCAAATCCTGATATCGGAATGGTGGTGTTACTATTGTATCACATGATGTGATAAATGAATCATATGACTGTTATCATGTCTATTAACCATGCAGATATCATGAGATGGTGATCATAGCCAGATTTGAGCTATGGCTCTTATATAATAAAATATTGATTGGCCTTGTATACCTTAATGTTGTTGTTGCTTAGTAAAAGTAACAAAATGTACATGGACTCTATGAGCCATATAAGTTAGTTGTTGCCTAGTGAACGGTGACAAGAAATTTAATGGGCCTTGTAAGCCATATGAGATGCTTGTATAACAAGTATCATGTATACCTCGGTCTGAGGACCTAGAGGTAATAGTTACCTAACAAGTGGAAACACTCATAGTGATGAATTGAGGGTATGAATACCCAATTTTGATAAGTAAGATAATGAAGTTGATGTGCTATGTGAACTTTCAAGTAATGAGATAAGGGATTAAGATCCCAATGCATTATAAGTTCTGGTAAAGCTATAGATAAGAGCTTACATGTTTCTTTGTAGAAATTTTCAGAATAATTCCTATTTGAGAACTTGACTGATGCTAAAAGAATATGCTAATGTATTTAATTAATCATGTGAAATCATATCATGTAGAGCCCTAACCATAGATCCATCATCGTCAGCAATAGGTGATGGTGAAATGGGTGCTCCGCGGAAAAACTCGGAACACATATTTTGAATATGTGGGGGCAATGGGTGAATGTATCCTGACATCCTAATGAGGGAATTGAGGAAAGGTAAACATTAAACCTCTCAATCCTTCATTATTGTACCGGGATGGATGTACCATGAATCTCCTGATGATTAGGATAGATGCAGTACACATCTCCCAATAATATTAATGCCAGATCGATGGAGATAAACAAGAAATTTCATGATTGTGAAGAGAGTGCAGCACACCACTGTAACTCTTATAGTGAAGTTTCCAATATACCCTGGAAAGCTATCTAGAAGAGACACAAGATGTCATGTATGTTGTCTCGCACTGACCGAGATGTGAGAGGTCTTGGAAGCCGGCTCTTCTGTTGACCTTGTATGGTACCAATTTCGACTTCACAGTAGTCAGTTGGAGTATGAGTGGTATACCTCATCTCCTCAGGGCATAAGTGTGATTATAAAATGTAATCAGTCGTACAACATGTTTGCTTGAGGATAGAATATGGAAATTCAGTGGCTGATGTTACATTTCTTTTATGCATCTCTAGTTGATATATGTTATTTATATCTCATTATATTCATTGCAAATAGATGGATGAATTATGATTGTATCATGGATAAATGCAATGCTCTCCTTAGGAAAGGAGATTATGTTACTCTATTCATTCAATGATTAATACTGTTGTTAATATATAAGAACTCCTGCTCAGTTTTATTATAATAAATTGCTATAACAATGTTTTGGCAGAGAGTTATATCTCTCACTGGGGCAATTTAGAATTGTCTCACCCCCGTGGGATCCAACTTTTTAAGCAAACACAGAAGAAGAAGCAGGAACTCTATAGAAAGGGAAAAGCAACTACAACAACAGGGACAACAGTGATAACTTAGGTGGAGGCACTGATTGCCAAGTTTTGTATAGATAGTAGTCCTATGTGTCTTCTCTGTACTCTCAGGTCCTCAGAATTTATAGTTAGTGTTTTAAGGAACCGATCTGAGATTTTGGCTTGATGACTCGACATTCTTATGCTGTCTATATATAATGTTACTAGGGTAGCTGATGTTGTAATCCTCGAGAAGAGATGATACAAGTTATGTACTTATGAACCATGATGTAAATGTATACTTTGGTTCTTTATGAAAGAGGTTTCCTATGTGTAGATCTCTTTGCAAAAAGTTTTAATTTTTAGTGATTTTCAGTAATCTACTGCAAATGATTTTCTTCCGCATTAGTTAATCCTATTTTTATGAGTCATACACTACACCTCTCCTTGCAATGGTTGTGGCTGAGGCTGCATAGGTTGTTCTTGTTGTATTTTTTGTGATGGTTGTTCTAGTTGTTATTGGGGTGATGGTAACTTTATCTCTTCAATTCCATGGGTATTTAACTGGGATAGGTATAGTGCTATACATGTGCCTTAGTGTCAGAGGGAGTGTGGAATCTTTGAAGAAGAACATGTCATAAATCTCTTCTGTGGTTTACTTTCCATGTAAGCTATGTAGGTTTTTTATAGTTTTTTTGACAATCTTTTTTAGGGCTTCCATGAATCTTTGGACCAACATGACATTGTCCCCATAATTTGGTAATTGTTTGCGATGTGCTACTCAATTTCATATGTTAATTTTTATGACTTATGATAGGGTAAGGTTTCTTTTATTAATCTTTCCATCTTTACATGTTCTAGTGTATGATTAAGGCTATTGGATCTTTGAGAAACATCTCCCCACTTTTAAAACCCTTAACATTACAACTATAGATTGTCCCATTTATATTCTTAATAGAAACCACGTCAAGTATCCAATTTTTTGAAATATTAAAGGGGATAATGACCAACTATGTTCTTTTTTTCTTGAACAACATCCAATAACTCCTTCATTGATGGATCATTCATTATTTTCTTATATAGGTTGTCTAGGAGTGTAGGTGTTGCATTAATAACATTTAATTTCTTCCCCCTTGAGAATAGAGGTGGATATAACATTAAATAAGTTTTTTGCAGAGGTGGACCATGGGCCCATGTGTATTAGAATTTGTTATGTGTAAGTATATGATGGACATTTACATATATCACATACTTTTTTAATGTTTCATATTCAAGGACATCTTCCCATATGTATATATACCATAGTTTCATTCTTGACATCGATGGCATATCCATCCCCCTTGTTTTTCGAGGAAGGGGTAGAGGTCTAGGAAGACCATCTAACTGTGTGAGTTCTAGATCCAAGACTTTATGGGGTTTGGCGATCTTTTTGGCACTTTGATAAAGACTTTTCATAAGCCTACATCTTCATCATAAGATGAACTCTCTTTATTATATGGTTTGGAAGAATCATATGCTTCTTAGGCATGATCCTAGATATACCTAGTATAGGTATGATATATCCCTCCTCCAAGAGTTACACAATAGCGTTGAGGTCCATGATCATAGGATTTTTGACTATGAATTTCATTGGTTCAACTTCTCTCTTCTTTGTCTTTGCAGGTGCAGTCAGCAAATTGTAGTGTAGTAATTCCTTGATTAAGTTATTGTAGGCAACATACATCTACATCTCAGTTTTATGGGGTACCTCATACTAAGGGAATCTTCTAATGACATTACCTTCATCTATTCAGTTGGTACCCGTACCAGGGTTTCTTTCCTAAATGGTTAAATGTCCATTGGGCTAACCTCAACCATTTTTGTATATTCAATCTACTATTGAAGGTCTACTATTTATCATGGCAGTGAGGCCTTTGAGTCTTGCTCATATTCCTCTTCATTGGCATCATTAGTTTGGTGTTATATCAAGGTCTTTGAGGTTTTATTGATGCACAATGTTAGCTCCATGGTTGCCTTGTTACTTCAACTGTAGCTGCATTATCAATGGTGAATTCATTTGGTTGTTAGGATAGTTGATGGTTAGGGATGGAATCATTCCATTGTTGGTGGTCAGAGGTGGTTTCTTGGTGGTATCTTATTCCATTTCCTCATTAGAGGTTGTCAATATAATTGTTGAGGTTGGGGAGGATAATGATGGGCATGCTTCTTGTTGTTACTTTTTGCTTGCTAGCCTCTCCTAGGTTATTCTTGTTTCCTTCTTAGTTGTGCAATCATTTTTAAAGGATAGGGTGCCACTTGACCATTTGCAACCTCTCTTTCATCCATTTAGAGGTTAACTCGTTGTCCTTGATCCAAACAATGTTTTGTGTGCCTTTCTTATCATTGGTTGCAACTCATCTATGTTGAATAGGATCTTTTTTTCATTATACTTTCTCATTTTGGTGTGCAATAGAAGGAGACTTGACTTTAAAAATCTGTTATAGATATTCTTCTTTTTATTTTCTAGGATTGATATTGAAATCATATGCTTGTTGTCAATAAATGGGTCCCCATATGAAAGATTACATCCTTTCAAATCCCTTGCTATCCCAAGAGGTTTATTATAATATTAATATCCTACCATGCATAGTTCTTTTCGGTCATCTCAACCACTAGATTTTGTCCCAAGTAGCCTCTTGATATTTGCTAGTTTCTTCTTGAGCATGCACTAGATGGTGCATCACTCCCTAATTTATGTTCCATGTGTCAAACCTACTGGATATTACATTGGAAATTAGCTTGTGGATGACACTCCAAAGTCCAAAATGTATTCTTGTTCCATTCGACTACCCTCGTCTATGTAATGTTTTCTAGTTAATCTTTTCTAGACCTTATCAACTTTGAATCCTCTATCTTCTTTCTATAAAACTCCTCTAGATTTGAATTTTATAGTGTCTTTGGATTTGAAAAAGTTATATTCATCATATTTTTTGTGAGGGCGTACTCTCAATTGTAGAGCCGTACATGTAATTTGAAAATTCCCATGCACCATCCGATTCATTTTATATCAATTGTAAGGAAGACATGGATTCCCCGATAACTTTTGAGTATGAATACCCTTGTACAAATAATATACCAAATATGTTGTCTATAATCGTCCAATTTTCACACAAGCAAAGATTCCCATGTCTTTCAGAGTTTATTCCTTGCCAAATCGAGTGAGTTTGAAGTTAAGTTCATTTTTCATTGAAGCATAATTCTCAATGTCAGCATAATCGTAAGGTTTTACTTTTCTTCCAAGACCTAAGTTGTTACCAATGTTATGGTGGTTGATGACTCAACTAGGTTTGTTGGTAGTTCTTATATAGTTGCTTGTTGAGTTGTAATACACATTTTCAATTTTGGTTTTAGAGCTTCTACTCCCTCCCTTCTATCCTAGTCTTATTCTTTATTGGGTTAAATGACATTGACTCCTTATCTTGTCTTTTCTCTGGTTTAATACCCTCCTATAATGGAATGTATTCATATATGATTGGGGATCCATATTCCTCATGTTGGATTTTAGGAGATTTGTATTTGTAGTGGCTGGCCCTAACTGACTCATGTGTGGGATCCTCATAAGTAGCAATATGTTCTTCTATATCCTTCTTCCTTACCTCATTAACTTTGTTGTAGATTGGTCCCTATGGAGAGGATATCAGTTTGTAACATCTAAAGATGATAATGAATCAACTTTCTCAACCAGTATGATCAATACCACAAATCAGTACATTAGGAGTGTCATCAGTGCTTAGCCCACATTGGTAGATGTGGCACAAAAGTTGACATGATGGTGGAGATGGTGGGAAAAGGTATAAGTAAGGGAAAACCAAGCATTTTAGGGTTAATAGTGTGTGTTACAGTTCCTTTCCAAGGCATTTAATGACGGTTATATCCAAATATATCATTTTAAAAACTTCAAGCAACTTGTTGTATCTTTTAACATATGTGCCTTGATATGTATGCAAGGGAAATGCACCTCAGATGTGTAAGGATCAAGATCAAGAGGTCATTCTTCCTCTCTTTTGATTCATTAGGTGAGTGAGTACATAGGTTGACTTCTTGACTTTTCCATCACTTTCCATAACAACTTCACTAGAAATATGTGTAGTTGTCTCTTCAGATTCCTTTTAAATAGGATTTCATTCTCCTATGGTAACAAGTGGGATATGAATGGTGGGATCATTCTTGGGTAGTTTAAGCATCAAACCAGACCTCAAGGTCATTGTTTTTGTAGTTTCATGATTTTTGAGATTTTGTTCAATATCAAGTCTTCTTGTTGGCCTCTTGATGTAACCAAATAAGATGTATAACTAAAGATCTATCATCAAATTATGTTGTTGAAGATATAGTGCCCAAATTTATCTCCATCTAATTTAACAAGTTGTTATATATTATTAATGTCTTCCTGAGTTGTTCAGTTAAATTAGATTGCCCTTTTAAAAAATGCATCAATTGTATGTATGTATCAGAATTTTGCTATTTTTTGAAGTTTCCTATAGGTTGCCATATTGTTGAGGATTCCTTTTCTAGTTTAAGTTTCAATTGCATTTGAGGTCTCCTTTTAGGTTTTTGTTCAGAATCTATAAACATGGTGGTTCTTGATCTCTTCCAGAACTAATGGTTTAGGAGGTTGTTTCAGTTGGTGTCAGTTCTTTTAGATGTATTTCCATAGGAGAATACAGGTTGTAGGAAATTTTATAGTCGACAAAGAAGGCTTCTTAGATATTCACATATGGAATTGTATAGGATTCATGGATTACACACACTGTTCAGATAGATTTCCATTAACACATCATGCACTACATGGCAATATCCAAAGGGATTATTTGCCTTGGCATTATATCTCTTTAGGGTCCTTATCTAACACAAGCTAGTAAGTTCTATTAGATACATGTTAAAATAATTCTAGATGTACCTTCATAACTTGGATAAGGGGACTTAGCATGCATTGTATCTTATTCACTTCCATGTAATAGTAATTGGATCTCTAGTTACTACAATTTGTATAACACTAGGTATGAAAGATTTGGGGATGTAGGCAACCCTAGACATCTATTTGCATAAACTATTAATAATAAATATAGAAACAAGAAGGAAAATAAAAATTATATCATGTTGTTCATCACATGAATAATAGGTGTGAAAAGTACTATGGTCTGATAGGCCATGAAAAATGAACCATATCATCATATCTTGTTCATATTTCTTCAATTGGCATCCTACTTAAATTTCTAAATTACATTTATCCACTTCTATGATGGAACCCCATTTTAATCATTATATGATTGAAATTTACTTCCCTCTATATGAAGCATATTTCTGATGCAAATAGATGTAGTGTGAAAAAATTCCCTCGGTTTTTTATGTATAAAGGGATTGAGGTTACTCTCCCCATACACAATTTTTATGTCAA
Organism: Alisma plantago-aquatica; assembly: GCA_963693085.1. Lineage (NCBI taxonomy): Eukaryota > Viridiplantae > Streptophyta > Magnoliopsida > Alismatales > Alismataceae > Alisma > Alisma plantago-aquatica. Next base: position 501,378,908 of record OY856415.1, read on the forward strand.
ACATTTTAACATAATATTGAGGGTTACATGCTACTTTATTAGGAGTTGGGTTATTTTTCCAACTCTGCTAGAATTAGGGTTGTGTTCCTTAACTATCATTGATGTTATATTTTTACTAGTACTACACTTCTATCATCTATGATTGATATTCAAATGTTATGTGCCCTAATCTAGTTCAATTGTGATTTTATGGCACATGATAGCATTTTGCAATCTGGGAAGTATTTGTTATACTCTTGAATATTTAATTTGTTATTTTACTAATATGTGTCATGCCTTGTTGTCCCTTATATCTTATTTTATAACCTAACTTACTCTTGAAATCATTTATGTTGTGGTGAAACTTATTTTCCTTTCTTCCATATGAACAAAGTTCAACCTTCATCTTTTCATATCTCATATTACCCAAGATAACTAATGTCATATGTAGATACATGTGATCACTAATGTTCCTATATTTATCATAGGTGGAGATAACTTCAGTAGTGTTAACCAAATTTAGGAGCCTTCACAATATTTGACTTTTTGGATATAGAACTATAATGTCCAGATTGCCCTCTGCAACCATACATCATTAGTTATAGTTATTTAGATTTCCTTTATGTGTGCAACCATGTGGCTAAAGAGTTATTTGGATCTAAAAAACTCTTAAATAATGAATGTCTTTGACTTCTCTTGTGTGATTATTGTAATTAACACTTCTTATTGAAATCTATAGTTTCATTTCTTTGTGAAAAAATAGTGTTATATTTGGAAAGTGAGATGTTTCATTTATTCAATAGAGTAGTGAGTGATATCTCTCTTGAGTCCCAAAAACTACTTGATTTCATTGGGTAATAGAAGAAGATTGGTGTTTGATATATCCTATCAAAGAAATTTTTTTCATAACACAATCTAGTGTGTATTGGTATTATTCTACATGAGAATGAGATAACCAATGAAGATGATAAAAGAAGAAGATATAAAAAATTAGCTTCAAGTGAAGCTCTCCCATATTTGGATTAGAATCTATCAAGACATTTATTGATTACTACTTATACTTAAGTTAAAACACTTACATGAGGGTTTGAAGTAGAATTTTCTTGGTTAAAATGACACCCAACCAATGATCATTTCTTCAATTATTACTCCCATGCAAGAGACATGTCTTCAAGAATAATGCAAATTCTATTAGGTGACCTACTTCACTTGAGAGTAGATGATCTTTCTATAAGTGTACTCCACATTTTTCTTGAAGAGAACACTCACCCTTATAGAGAAATCAAATAAGGTTGAAATAAATTTTTTTTAAGATGACATAATAAGTGACAAAATTGATTAACATGGTTATAATCTACCACATTTGTTGTAATGCATTTGTTATCCCAATCAAAGTGATTTCCATGGAAGGGATAAACAATGTTTTTGGGAATGCTCAAGATGACCAAGTGTCAGCTACAGAACTATCAGACTAAAGATATTTACTCATCATAGAAAATTCAATGCAAAGATGAATATATCACTTCACACTACCATTTATTGATCAAGTTCATAAGAGACATGCAGGTTAAAGATTATATAATTTCCTTATTGGGTATACTAGAAACTTAAAGTGACTTTTCATGTAGGAGATCAAGAGAAAATGATATTCACCTATCTACTAGACACCCTTTACTATGCAAGGATGTTTGTTAGTCTTTGCAACACACCTTACCTATTTTAAATAAGTACAACATCAATGTTTTTTTATATGTTACATTCCCGTAGGATGCATTTGTGAATGACCTTAGTTTTACAAAATACTTTTCAATAATTCCTATAACATCTTTCTACCATGCTTGAGAGATGCATAAAGGTGAATTGAGGTTTCTCATGGGACAAACAAACTTTTCATGGTGCCTGATGGAATTTTCACATGATACCAGGTGCCCTAGACAATATTGAGGTTGTTAGAAAAAATATTGATTTGATATCTTCTCTTACCATTCATATAGTACAGGGAAATGTATGTCATCATTGGGACATTCTAAATTCTATCATTTCTTTATAAAAAGATATTAGGGCAATCTCAAGCCCTTGTACGAAGTACTAGGTAAGATATCGAGATTGAGACAAATGAATTTATGCATTTGAAAGAATGACAATTTTTTTATCCTATTATGTTGCCCCTTGATTCCCCTAGGAAATTTCAAATTTTGTCTCGTGTAATAGATTTGGCCTTGGGGTTAAGTTTAGCCATAAAATTGGTTGAATACCACATTACATCTAAATTAAAGCAAGACCTTTTATGAAGAACAACTCAACTACACCACCATTGAGAAATAATTTCTTTGCATAGTGTCACTCTTAACAAGTTTCATTCTTATATGTTGAAAACCACAATGATAGTCTCTAAAACCATGTTTTCATAAAGTACTGGGTACCTAAGAATAACTATAATCCTCGATTGATAAAGTTGGATTTTATTGTAATTAAAATTTCTTTGGAACTCTTGTTTAAGAACAATAATGAGAAATAAAACAATGATTATTTTTAGTAACTGAAGAACCTTTTGATGAAGTAGTGTAGATCAAAGAGACAATGACACATTAGCATTTCATGATGATGGACTTGCTTCAAAAGGCATGATACATGAATATCACTAACTTCTTAGCAAGTGAGTAAGTTTACAAGATATAGACACAATAATAAAGAAATTCTATACATAGTAAATAATTATATTTTATTATCTCCACCTTTTGAAATATTGTGTTGATCAATTGATTAGAATATGTTTTCCACAAGTTGAGAGGTGATTATTCTTATCAAGTGCTACAGTGATGCGTGTGGTGGCCAATTTGGTGGGAAAAGATTAAAATCAAAGCAATACAGTGTGGATTCTATTGGCCATATATCATTAAGGATACTAATGACTTTTTTAAAGCTTGTAAACAATGTGAAAAGGTGGGCACAATGACTTAGAAAAAATAATGCATCTATCACCAATCTTGGCGGTAGAAGTATCCAAAGTTTATTAAGTAGACTTTTATGTGACTGCAATCTTCCTCCTTTTGGATCTATGTCCTTGTAGCAACTAGTTGTGTTTTCAAATGGGTAAAATATATGGCAACAAGAAAAATTATCAGAAGTTCATTTGCAATCAGTTAAATTTGATATTTTTTGGAGATTTGGAGTATTGAGAGCATTGATAATTGATGTAGGAATTCATTCATTACTTTTTATACTGATATTTTTTTGAAATTCCGTAGTGTTTCACATAAACCATAATTCTATACCATTCACAAATAGGTGGGGAACTTAAGATTTTCAATCAGGGATCAAAAAGATCCAACTATCACTACACTAATAAAGTTGATATATGAGAAGATTTTTCACTTATTGATAGAGATTAATAAAAAAGCACTTTAGGATTTAAAGGGCATGGATTAGGACCTTTTTTTCTACAATATGATAAAAGTTGCAACTAAATGAATTAGATGAAGTCTATGATGAGGTGTATAATCTTTAAAAGAAATACAAAGATATATGAAAGTATCACCTAAAATATATATCAATAATAAAACATTTGAGCTGAGGATGAGAATATGTCCCAAGAAAAAATAGGTCAAGGTGAGATAGAAAATACCAAGTGCTGCAACTTTATCCTTGTAGAGCTATAATGACATAGGATAATAAAAAATCAAATTCTCTATTGTGAATGAGAAATAGTTGAAGTTGATAGCTGACATGGGACTACTAAATCAAATTGAGACTTTAATATGGTGATGCTTGATATTGAAACTAAAACCATGTAAATGAAATATCATCTAGATTTAGGCATCAAGTTTACCAATCATATAAAGAAACCTACACTAACTTATAATTCTTGATATCCTAACCCTTTGCAATTTGGTTTTTGGATTCCAAAAATATACATTACATATATTTCTACATGACCTTTTTTCTTATCTTTTTGTCATGTTAAATAGGGTAAACCAATGACGACGGACCACATTAAAGTTTAGGTTTGTGGAACTATTGGATTAAAATTAGAGTTTGAAGAGTTAAATAAAATGTGCTAAACAAATGAGTAAAATAAATTTATTTTTGCAAAATGTATGCAATAACATGATCAAATATGTTCAAAAGTATTATTTGAAGTGTATAAAATCTATAAACATAGGATAACAAAATGGTCATAATGTCAAGAAACTAGATCGAACATCATGTTTTGAAACCAAAATATGTGACCTAGAAGAATTTTTTTGCATGGTCATAAGCACCTATCATGCTCATATTGACTAATAGGATAAACAACCATTTGTAGATGAAATGATGATGGATAAGACGACCACCATGTCCTTGGTACTAAACCATGAACGTGGGTATTTTATTTCAGTGCAAAATAAGATGGTTATGGGGGACCCTCAACCCTCGCACCATCATCAAGTGAAATTAGGATGATATCATGGACAAGTTCGAATCTTAGATAAACATACATCAAAATTAACTGATTTAGGTAAATCATTAGGATTTGAGGCACATCCAACAAGGTTTAGCATTAAGGAAGTAGCCTTTAATATTAAAAGCCCATTTTAGGACATAAAAGAAACATTAGACCATTCAAGGGTGCAAGAATGGATGTGCTTAGAAAATTGATGCATAAGGTTATTCAAGTTACTAATATAAAGATAACATCAAAGTTTTAGGGCACCAAAGATAAGGATAAGGCATCAAATAGGTTAAAACTTCTTCAAAGGACATAAAAAACAAGCATTTTGGGTTATCAGTGGAGATAAGAGCATGAAAAGTCTATATAAGTAATTTTATATGGTAGATGCCATTTTTCTTATCAAAAAGTTATTTGGATGTCTACATTTGGAGCTAGTATGACAAGGTTATGAATTTATGAATATTTACCTTGTATGGATGGATTTCAATCGTAAGATTAAGATCAGATGGCCAAGAAAGGGTGTTGCTAGGCAACCACTGTTGATCGGGAACTGGGCTCGCGGCCAGCTGGCCCAGGTGCCATCCCAAAACTTGTCACAGGTCCCACCTCATCTAACCACTCGTAGGTGATGGTTATCGCTCTTGTGCAGTTTCTAGATGTCCGTGGTTGCATATGGATGTGACGCACTGCTCCTGACCAGACTTCAACCCCGCACACAGGTTGTGCTCCATGGCAACATGAGGTCACCAGAGCAGGGCTGAAAAGCGAGCACCCGAGGGAATAGATATTGAAACCCCACTGCTAGTGAGAGTTAGTTCTTGGCGGACCTATTGGAAGTCTCATCATATAATTTGGTGTCCAAGTTGCACTATTGTTCCTCACCAGAGAAGCTCGATGCTAAGATGGAGGTCTTGTTGTGAGAGGAAGAAGAAGGGGAAAGAGTGTAAAAAAGATGGGGGAAAGGAGAGTGGAAATGAAGAGGAAGGAGAAATGTATAGAATGGGGTTGTCAATTGCTCAAAATGAAGCCAGAAAATTGATGATTGGTGGAGCCAAAAGGGAGGTCATGTGAAGGTCGGCGCCATGTGTGTTGGTCCTCGTATAGAGGAAGGGGGTGAAGGGAGAGTCCTTGGATCGGGGGATAGATCTGAGGGATCTGATCCAAAAGGTTAAAATCAGATGTATCATTTGACATCTAGATTGATGACTTGGCAGACAAGGGGAGCCTCCACTTAGTTGGGTCGTGCCCCCAAATGGGCCCAATTAAGGCCAAAACAAGTTTAAATCAAGGTTAAAACAATGACTAAAATTTCAAAGTTCAAAAGGCCCTATCTTTGGTTATGATGGTCAGATTGGGGCGATTTTTGAACCATTGGATTCAAAATTTGATGTTCTACATCATGAAATATGAGTAATGGAAATGAGAGTTCATTGAATGGGTTATATTTTTATTTCAATTGGATTACACATAATAATCATGTCACTTCATTCAAAACTAAAATTAAAGGCATATATAAGTATAAAGTGGTATTTGATCAAATCCAACTCATGAATTGAGCATAAAATGACTAAAAGCCATCAAAGTGAGGGTGATGTAGGTTGTAGAGTACCTTAGAGAATATAATAGGTCAAGATGTACATAAATTGAATGAAAGAGAAAATCTAGGTCATCACAACTCCACATTACCCCAAAGGATTTTGTCTAACCATACAAAACCACTACGTTGAAGTTGAATAGGGATAATCAACTTACCTAGCCTAACTTAGACTCATTCAAGTTGTTCATACCAAACTTGAACATTAAGGGAAACCCCAAATAATAAACATAAGAATAGTAATACATATAAAGATCTAAGCAACACCCCCTAGAATCCAATAGGGTTCATATCTATAGTTTCAAAGATGTTACAACTTATACAAAAGTCATCCTACAAAAGGTAAGTGCAACATGCATGTGTACCACATTTTTAAGAAAGATTATGGTTTTTTTAGAAGTTCTCCTACTTCCCCCAGATTTGGTTAGGAAAGATGACCATCAATGGCATGCGTCCTTGCCCTGAATGCTCAAGAAGTAGATCCAAATGGAAACTATGAAGGTACCTTGATTATCAATTTAGATTAATAATCTAAGTATCATGTATAAGAAAACATGCAAGAAACTTATAGCCTAATATTTATGTATATAGATGTGATGTAACTCTATAATCATTCGATAATTTCTTGTTTCAATTTTGGGTTGAATTACACCTTCATATATTGATCTCTCTTCTATTTTTAACCTAAAGACATGAGACCTGAGTCATATTCTTGATGCAACTAATCCTAGCTAATAACTATAGACGTCCTACCATATTGTATGAAAGGTGCCTATCTATTATTCCAATCACCAAATGGATTCCAACGCCATCTTATTATGAGTTTAAGATTTTGCTCTCAATATAGAGAATGATTGAGTATACAAGAACTATGATGGAAGTAGTTGTTGAGCCAATAAAAATATCATAAACATACATGATCTCCCTGCCATTGTTATCAATTAAAAAAGGACAAAATATATAATATTTTTAGTTTATCAAAACTACGGCTCAATCCATTATATGAAGGGTGCAAAGTATACTTGGAAAATACAACCCTAGTTAATCCTAAAACCACCACCATACAAAATATTGATGTGGTGCATGATTAGCACAATGTCTTTTCAAAGTATGACCTAGGATTTCCCCAAGTGATGATGTTGAGTTTTCCATAGAGTTAGCATCGATTCATCTTCCTATTTCTCAAGATAGAAACAAGACAACTCTTGTTGAATTAATCAAACTAGAAAAATATAGGAATTTCTAGATAATGGTTTTATCCACCTTTGTTCTTCCGCTTGGGGAGCACCCATATGCTTTGTCAAGAAAAAGGTTGGATCCTTACTCATGTGCATTGACTATTGCATGATTAATCAAGACATGATGAAGAATAAGTACCCTCTTCCCATGATTGGGAATTTTCTCAAAAAAAAAGCTCTATCCAGGTCTTCTCAAAAATCAACCTTTGGTCCAGATACTGCCTCTTATAGGTTAATAACAAAGACAACCCTATGACATCCTTTAGAACTTGATATGTTCATTGAGAGTTTATAGTCATGCATTGGGGTTCACTAATGCCCTATATGTGACAATCTACTATCCTTTTTATCCCCCATTATAGTGATCCTCATCTAAATTTCTAGGATCTCGATTTAAGAAATAACTAACACTAATCAATAATTCCATTCATAAACATTGTTTGATAAAAAAAGTAGGATAAATGTCCTCAAGGTAGTTACATCAATGTTCATAAAGAAGATGTTACATGAGAGGAAACATTAGTACTAACTATCTATCTAATCTTGTTGACTTTTAGCTAATTGATCTTGATGTGACCATCTAGATCTCCATATATCCAATCTTTAAGTAAGTCGGCCAATTGAAAATGTCGATACAATCAATATATTACTATAATTTGTATGTAGGTACACCTATATGGATATCAACATATATTACTCTCCAATCAAATAATTGCACATATGAATTTGCATTTTCATTTTAGATTCTAACCCATGCTTGTCATCCCATCTCGAGTGAAGTGATTTCTATATCCATCATTGGACATATATGAATTACCTCATGATAGGTCTATCAATAGGATCAATATATCATAGTAGTTCTTATTTCACATACATAGGTATTATATTTGAACTGGATTAAAATAAACATTCAAGAAGTTTAGCATAAGATCAATAATCAAGAAACCATCAAATTTCCTAGGAAGTTGATATGAATAAGTATATATAAAGTAACCATGTACCTTTTCCATGAAGGAACCTTGCAATATTCATCCTTGTCCGATAAGTGGTATGTAATGCAAACAATATGTATTCCAAGCAATTCAATCAATCTAAAAGTATGCATAATGATAGTGCTCCACCATTGTATTCATATGACTCAAATCAATGTCTAGTCTAGGTCATAGTATCTTGGTTTTGGGTTGGTATTAGGGCTATATTCCCAATCCCTCATTCTCATGTACAAGATATAAATATATAATCCCTAAATAGACATCATTAACATCCTAATCTTATAAGATCTTGAGATTTCATTATTTTCTTAGTAAGATCAGATTTTATCACAATACAACAACTATCATCATTTCCAACATTTTATTCATCAACATTAGGGTTTTCATATAATCTTGTCTTATATTCATGCATTAAAATTTAATTTTTGTACTAGAAGAATAATAATCCTTGAATCCATTTTATTTATAATCTAAATGATTTGTTGATCAATTTGATATATAGCTTCATTACAACTATAGTTGTCATTTGTTTTATTAAATTATTGCAAATTACAAATATATGGGCCAGCATGATCACTATATAAATCTTCAATAAATATTCCTATTTTCACTGAGATCAACTTGGGGTAAGGGGAAATGACCACAATACCCTTACACTTTACTCGTTCTCTCGTGGGATTTTTGGTCTAATCACCTATGTCTGTCTTCTTCCTCAGGAGGAAGCTTGACTCTCCCTATGTGAGTCAACTGTATGGTTGACTCCTAGAATCTTATGCTCTAAAGGCCAAGAGGCCAAGTGAAGGTCTGTGTGCCTCTTCCTATTCTTGCTAAACCCAACAGGGTTCTAGGTGCAACATGTGGTGTTCCTGGTCGATAGGACTAAGGTCGAGGAAAATCTCTTTTAAACTAGAACCAATAGGATTAGCTAGGTGATGTGGGCATTACATGGTCACCTTAGATGTGTTGGTTGAGCACTATGAATTCTCTAGGAAGCTCACTGCTCCTCACCCAAAAATGGGCCTATCATCTTCTCCTAGATAATAAACCTACTCGTCGAGAGTGAGGTATGAGGTTGGGAAATGGTTTTTGCAATTGATGAGTTGCTTGGATCTCAGAGGGGTTCTTGTATTGGGATTGAAGATAGGTCATGTCTTTAATTAGGCACTTGGATAGAGGTTTCAACTTTGCATACCATCTTCGGGATTTCAAGAAGAAAATTCCATTATCCACTAATAAGTCCATGATAATTTTTAGTTTTTGGAAGGGTCACAGAGGAATAACAAAACATTTCCCTTTATACCGTGGCCACTAGATCCATTGTAGCTATAAAATGTCAGTGAATAAAAGACAAAAGAAGGGATAAAAGTGATACCTTTTGAGACACTAGTTGTTAAACAACTAAATGCTTATTTTAATGAAGAACATGATATTCTTGATATAGATCCAGAAAAGCACGTTCTTTTAAGTAAGCATCAGGTGAGGCACGCGTAAGGATGGAAAACCAAGATTTTTTGGATTTTCTAGTTAGTGAAAGAGTTATGATTTTGTCTATATCAAATATCAAATTCCATTTTGATCCACTGTGTTTCTTTTCTTCCTTCCAACCAAAGCAATGAATAATAAGATTTAGACATTAAACATGATTTCTCTCACCAAAAAATCTGGATAGATTAGAAGATCCAAATTGGCCACCAAGTTGTTGCACCATTGTTGTAACATCCCAGGATTTGAGGCCTCAGATAACATGATCTTAAAAGGAATGATTGGACTACCCATATCACCAAGGTGCACCTCCTTTTTTGGGAGTCCATCACTAAAGAACTCCATAGTTAAGCATGCTCAACTTGGAGTAGAACTAGGATGGGTGACCTGTCGGGAAGTTGATCTTGGCTTGTGCGTGAGTGATGATAATGTGTACAATTAAGGATAGTGGTGGTCTGTTGGGCCATTCATCATTCCTGAAACTCTTCTAGAGCCTTGGGCAGTGGGTCCGTGTGTTACAAATGGTATCAGAGCCATTATCCCTCTAGTAGGTGGGGCCCACATGGGCATGTGGCATGCCAGTCTTGAGTCGTGCGGTCCAAGCATGTAGGAAAGGGATGTCCATGGTGATGTAGCCACCCTTGTACTGGTATTTTGTGATCGGGAGTTGGGTGTCCATGGGCCATTCTTGGTCTGCACTGCAATGGGGAAATATTATGAGGCCATATAGCTGAGCCTTGATGAGAACGTCAAGAGTCTAAGTGGGGAAGATTGTAATGTCCCATGATTTGAGACCTCAGATAAAATGATCTTAAAAGGAATGATTGGACTACCCATATCACCAAGGTGCACCTCCTTTTTCGGGAGCCCATCACTAAAGAACTCCATAGTTAAATGTGCTCAGCTTGGAGTAGTACTAGGATGGGTGACCAGTCCGTTGATCCTGACTTGTGCGTGAGTGATGATAATGTGTATAGTTAAGGCTAGTGGTGGTCTGTGGGGCCAGTCATCATTCCTAACACTCTACTAGAGCCTTGGGCAGTGGGCCCGCACATTACAAATGGTATCATTTCTGCCCCGCTCCCTCGAGCCTAAGGTCACACGCACCGTGAGGGCATTTTGGTCCTTTCTACGCATCTCTTCTTCAACCTCGCAATAGAATCCCACGTTGCACAATGCAAAATAGAAGCGTCGATGCCTGATCAACTCGAGGGTTGACATCACGATGTCGTCGCTCGACCCTTGAAGAAACACAACATTTCTCTTCGCTAGCTCCGGCCAAACCTGCATGCGTGATCAATTTCCTTGCAGGTGCACTGGTCAGTTGGAATGAGAAGGATCTCCTTTGGCAGCGACACCAGGGGTAGAACAGAGAAAATTCGTGGGATGGGTAGCAAATCGAAGGTAGGGGATGGGTGATGGGAGTCTCACGGGGTCTCGCGAACATGAGGGAGTTCCTAAAGGGGAATTCTACCCCTTATATATAGGCGAGTTGTGGGCCAGTTCCCATAGAGTCTGACTCCATTGGGGAAACTCCCAATCCCAGTCGATAAGATAGGATTTTAGGGATCATCTGGTGCATCTTCGTCTCCTGATCTCAATGGGACTCTTCCTAAAAAATCTCATGTAGAGGCCATTGAGATTTTGTAACACTCGGGCCCACTGCCCATGGACCTAGTAGAGTATTAGGAATGACGACTAGCCCTAAAAACCACCACTAGCCTTAACTGTGCACTTTGTCCACACTTACCTGCAAACTGGGGCCAACCTTCCGACTGGTCACCCATCCTAGTACTACTCCAAGATGAGCACGCTTAACTATGGAGTTCTTAGTGATGGGCTCCCTAAAAAGGAGGTGCACCTTGGTGATATGGGTAGTCTAACCATTCCTTTTAAGATCATGTTATCCGAGGCCTAAAATCCTGGGACGTTATAATATCCCCCACTTAGACTCTTGATGTCCTCATCAAGGATCAACTATATGGCCTCATAATATTTCCCCATTTCAGTGCAGACCCAACATGGCCCAAGGACACCCAACTCCTGATCACGGAATACCAACACAAGGATAGCTACATAACCATGGATAGCCCTTTCCTACATGCCTGGACCATACGAGACTGGCATGCCACATGCCCATTTGGGCCCCACCTACTTGAGGGGTTATGGCTCTGATACCATTTGTAACACCCAGACCCACTGCACATGGCTCTAGTAGAGTTTCAGGAATGATGACTGGCCCCACAGACCACCACTGGCCTTAACTACGCATTTTTTCCACACTTACACGCAAATCGTGGTCAACTTCCCGATTGGTCACCCATCCTAGTACTACTCTAAGCTGAGCACGCTTAACTATGGAGTTCTTGGTAATGGGCTCCCTGAAAAAGAGATGCACTTTGGTGATATGGATAGTTCAATCATTCCTTTTAAGATCATGTTATCTGAGGCCTAAAATCCTAGTACATTACAATATGGAGCTCTAATACCAGGATTGAACTGCTTGCCTGGATACTTTCTTGCTTGGATTACTATTAGCCTGTTGATCCAACTGAACATGTATGTGGTTACTTATGAATAATTGCCTTTAGTTTCATGGTGTTTCCCAGATGTTTTTATCAAGTGATTACAACCTAAACTGTTGGATGTTCAATTTTGGAATCCTATAAAGCCCCTATAAGTATCACAATTAATTATGTATGTGTATTCTCGAACCTACATTCCACCTTGATGTATTTTGCAAGACCAAGCCCCAGAGGGAAGGTCTGATTTAGTCAAGCCCTGGAGGGAATACCATTGGACACCTCGAGAGGTGGCCCCAAGCACCAAGCTCAGGACGGAGAAGGTGGCCTTATGTCTCTTGCAAGGACAAAACCCTAAGAGTTGGTAATCTAGGGTTTAGGGTAAAAGTGGTTATGAAGTCACATTGAAAGTGTAATTTGGATTGTTCATCAATTATTTTTGATAATTAGGTTGTTAGAAACTACTTATGAAATTGTGATTGTTCCCCACATACCAGTATAGAAATAAACTGACTGACGTTTTGTTTGTTGGCGTTTTAGGTACATTTTTAAAAAAGGATAAACAGTAAATTGAAACATTGTGAAGATACAAATAATCTATTCAAGGAGGATTAGTTAGATGGACTCATTTGGTGGAAAGAAGTCTAAATCTGATTTTTCAAGGTATGCAAAAAGATTTATTTTATTCCAGATTTCCAGTTTAGAAATAGTAGAATTTGATAATTATTTCTAATTAAATGTCGAACCATGGATCCTGAATTATTAGGATAGCGTCTCTGATCTTTTGGTCTCCCTTGATTGGGGGTTATCGGGAGGCAGGGTCATCATATTTGGTATCAGAGCCGTGGTTTCTCATTTAATCCTTAGTAATTATTAAATTTTACAAACTCTATAGAACCCAGGGAGTTATTAGAGGATTTTTCGATGATGGAGCTGTATAGAAAACGATCATGGTCCGGGGGCTGACAATATTTTCCTCCGCCCCTCTAGTCAGTCATGAGGACTCCCAGATGTGGTGTGGCTACTTGGCCAAAGTCTGAGGTCTTGACTCGAAATAAGATACCTTTAGGACTCTCTCATCTATTTCTTCCCTTCTCAACCCTAATTCAATTAAGATTCTAAGGATTAGGGTTTTTCTCTCTCTTCCCCACCCTCTTGAGGTCAGGGTAAGTATGATAAGGATGAAGGAATCCTCCACCAAATCAATGAAAAGCATGTAAACAAGATGTCATGGACATAAGTGTAATATTTTAAGCGTAAACTAAAGATTAGTTACATGCTTAGGTTGCATGGTGTGAGTTGTCGTACCCTCAGGAGAGCACTGAGGTTAGACCTTCTTATCAGGCTGATGAGTAGAGCATTGGAGGATGAGGCCTCTAGGAAGAGGTAGAGATCTGACGTGTCCTCTGAGGATGATGCTAACCCTAACCATAAATGGTTGTTAGAGAGAGAGAGATGGCAAGATGTGTTAGATATCATAGTCGACCATGTATGTGTGTTGACAGGCATATTGGTTTTGAGTACCCATGAGAAGAATGATCTATGTGAGGATGGTTAACCTAGTGCCTTTTGATGACCCAACCTTGGAAGGGTCGTGCCTGTAAGGATGAAAGATAGCTCATTCTTTGAAGAAGATAGTGGTGACCATATAGAAACCCTTATGGGCATATATGAGCATAAAAGAGCATGCACCTATGTAGGAGAGAATGTTAGTAGTATTGACAGAGAATGCACCTATGTAGGAGAGAATGTTAGTAGTATTGACAGTAGGTTGAGACTCAGGTCTAAGGGGTTATGCCTGATAAGTTAGGAGATGAACATGTTGATCTTTGGATAATCTTAGTCAAATGTAGGTTTGGATCATATGTTTCACCCATGTAGGATCTTGATCCACCTTCTTAGAACCTCATCTGGTAAGGTTGGTTGTAGGGTTAGCTTTAGAGAGAGAGAGAAAGACCCAAGAAAGAAGGTTGGAAGCTTAGAATCTGAGACATGAGGAATCAGGAGAAGTTGGGTATAATATGGCTTAGAATGGATGACCTAAGTGGATGTATGTGGTTACCTCATGCACGATCCTTGGAGACTTGTCGCACCTCGGTTTCCTTTAGAGGAAACAAACCCTAGACATAACAAAGATGCTTCTCAAACCGATGTACAAATGTTATAAGTGCCTACCTTACCTTATAGGTGTAGCAAGTAGAGTTCCTTAGACCCTAGGAGGTACGGTAACAAGTATGAGGTCTCACACCGAGTTGGTTGTCCTTGTGAAGGACTCTATGTTGTTCACATGGAAGAATAGTAGGAAGTGCATGCTATACCTTGTGCATGCTTGGTTGTGGTTGGAAAACTGAAGCATAAGAAGTGAACCTAGGGTTCATGGACCTAAGAGGGGAAGTATTAGTACCTAGTGCACCTGATGATCACAATGATGTTTGATTTCTCAAAGATTTGAGTTTGGAACCCCCCTCATGTTTAGGGGAAAGGGAAACCCCCTTGGACTAAGGTACATGTTGTTGAACCTCTCACCCATGTTGGAGACATACACATGTAAGATTGTGGTCCAATGTTGAGGAATAGGAGCATGTAGGACATACTCAGGAACCCAGAGTGGCTTATTGGGTTGTCTTCTTGCTAGCTACATGCCTAAGTAGCAAGATAGGGCTAAGCATGCACATGATGGTGTAAACCCTGGATGTAAGGACGTTTGTGACCTTTGTTACTATCAAGCGATAGTTCTCTCCCATCCTGGGGAGGGACCCTTCTGTAGGGTGAGTATCAACTTTTGTTTAGGTTTGAGGTAACATATGGAGGTCTCTCTTATAAGAGTTTGATGAGCTAAGTGGAGAACACATGGTATGAGAATGAATCTATAGACCCTTGTGTGACCATCTCTAAAGGGCATGAGGATAGGTTGCCATAGTGGGAACCTGTATGGGGCCAGACCAAGGTAGGTAGGTCGCCATGATCCCTATGGAAGAATGTAAGTTTGGCCACGTATGCCCAGAGAGATGATGGAGTTTTCAGGTAGGGATTCAAGTTTGATATGTACCATAATAGAATCCTAAGTCTATACTAAGGTTAGGTGGAGATAAGACCGATGGGAGTAGGAGTTGCCTAATTCCCTGGTTGCACAAGGTCATAGCGTCAGGAGGTAACAGCTATCATTATCCGAGGACCATGGGTTAGGAGATTGATCACCTTCATGAGTTCATGGGATCCAAAGGGCAAACGAGGTAGGCACTCCCTGAATGCATAAGGGAAGCAGGATGACCCCAAAAGTACCAGAACCCTACAAACCTTGAGGGGATGACTAAGGATTATGTGAAGACCCAAGAGTGTTTGGGAACATACTTTCCATGGATGTAAACATAGTTTGGAGATATTCATGATGTGGTAACATGTGATGTACGTTTCAACTTAAATTGGTAAGTATGATGGCAATGTGTGATGCACCATCTCTACTCTTGGAATGGGGTGAACTTTGTATTTGGACTGCAATCAAATGCTTATTTCCTCTCGTTATGGGGGTGAGAGATAGGGCAATATGCATGCCATACACTAAGGATAAAGATGATGTGAGTTGAAACATTGCTACGATGTATGAGGATAGAGATAGTAGCGTGTCTTTGTGGAGAGTAGGATGTATGGATGGTTTAAAAAAATGAAGAGAACTAAGTTAGTCATCATAAGAGGATGTTATTATCAAGAGCAGTATGGAATTTATGAGTTATATAAGCATGAGTTGGATAACCAAGATGATGAGCTCGAAGTTTTCTTGACTCAATTAGACCTAAATCTGAGATGAGGATGATAAGTGAAGTATATGAAGGTTTATGTCTTCACCGTTACCTAACACATAAGGATGTAAGGTGGTAATGGATGCTCTTAGTCGAGGCACAACTCAGGTCTATAGTTGTCGTGCGTAGCCAGTAGAGATTTTGGAAGAGGTTGTTAGGTGAACCCTAAGTGGTTAGAAGATGAAACCTGTATGGCTAACACCCAGATACAACCAGACCCATTGGTTGAGTAGTGGTTTTTTGGTTAGACACCCTAGAGCTTGATGAGATAGAAGGATGGTTGTAAGGACCTCAGATACACCTCTCCAAAAAAGAAGGTGATGAAACCCACGAGTAGAGTGTTTTAGGGTTTATGAGGAGTCAACCCTAAGGAATCATGACGTCCAGGAGCTCGTAATGTTAAGTACACTCTGCATTGTGCTACTACTAAGATGATTAAAGTTTGTAGTAGTGATTGGAATACCTAAGATGAAGAAGTAGATAGAGTTGCATGTGGCTTGTCGCCATGCATGCCAGTGGGTGAAGGTCGAACACCAGTAACCCAACAAGTTTCTATAGAGAATGAAGAGTCCCTGAGAGGGAATGGGAGTGGATCACCATGGACGTTGTGGTGTGTCTCCCCTAGACCAAGAGAGGTCATGATGCAATATGGGTTATGGTAGAATGCCTTACCAAGTTGACCTAATCCCTTTCCTAAGAAAGAGAGCATTGTTAGTGTGACAGATCTAGTTGAACTATATATGAGAGAGATAGTTCATTTACACTATGATCTGATTTAAATATCATGAGTATGACCTCGAGTTCACTTCCATGTTGTGGAAGTAGGTACAAGAAGAACTTGATGCTAGATTGAAGTTGAGTACAACATATCACCCATGACAGATAGACAATCAAGAGAGTATGATCTAGACTAGAGGGTCTGATGAGAGCATGTGTGCTCATTCAGGGTGATACATGGGAGAAGTACCTTCCCCTAATAGAGTTTGCTTGTCATGATAGACACCATATCCACTATCAAGATGTAAGAATATCTATAAGGGAGGCTATAAAATACCCAATTTTGGCAACTAAATATATGTTGAACTATTTTACCCAAACTTGAAGTTATTTACAATGTTGTCTTTCACTTCAAACCCCAATCAACTGTTTTGATTCAATGTCATGGTCCTTGATAAATCTTAGTATCCAATTCAAGTCCTTTTGTAAAAATGTATCTATTGTCCTCATTTGATATCTCCATGAAGTCCCTAAGTTAAATATAAATTATCATACTTTAGTGTCATATAGTCTAATTTGATATCATAATTCCTAAATTCTTTGCTTAGATATTGAACCCATCAGTTAATCTCAAATTGACCACTCCTTATTTGGAATCAATGGGAAAGATTAATCATATAAAGATAAATAGATCAATCATGGGATAAATTGAGTAAGATATGCTACATTCATAAATTAATGGCCCAATTGTCTTTAAGGCTTAGTCAAATAGAAGGTAAATCCATAGTTAAATACTCGTTGCAATTGACCTTGTAGTTTTGGAGTTATACAAGGAATATTTATTAAGAAATTGACTAGTTTTATTAGTTTTGTTTCTTAGTAAATGAGGTAACGCCCCATCATCAATCGTCTCCCACAAACCCTCAAGTTTCCCCTGTAAATTGCCAATGCTTGCTTCGTGCACGCGGAAACGGTCGCACCTAATGACTCTATCCTTTCCCGCTCCTCTTCCTCGCTCTCTCCTCAATCCCCCATCTCTCCCTCTTCATAGTAATGTTGCAAAAGGGTCTGAACCCTAGGAGGTTGGGTGCCGCCATGATGCATTTGCAAATAAAAAAATAGTTGTACCATTTCCCACATTCAGGACCTTGATGTGTCAGCTCCTCCTTCTCATCCCTTCATCTCCTCCTCGTCAGTGGGCACACCAACCCCATACCCTAGTCTCTCCCTAGCCCTATATAACTCATAGAAACCACATGTTATGAGAAATGGACCTAAGCATAGGGTTGCAGAGCCGACACCACCTTGACCGAGCTACTGCTTAGCTCTGCAACTCGTCCAACACGGGATCTAGATCTGTCGATGTTGGTTGTGATCCTATTAGATCTCGACAGAAGATGACAATATGCAACACCACAACAGATGCCACCCTACTCCCCCCGTCATCCAGAGACATCGGCAACCAACAACTCAAAGGCTCTCCTTCTTTTCAAAACTGCTCACCACTTCCATCGTCACAGCAGGCACCCACAATCACATAGTTGTCGCCCTATCTGACTTTGTCAAGTTAAATCGTCATCAACATCTTCTCCTCCAACTAACCTGCCACCCGATGCCACCCTATTTTCTCATGTCATCAACACCACCCGGATCCAGCATACTTCACCATCCATGACCCTGCCACTCCATCTTCCGATGGATAGCGCTGCTGAACTGCCTCCACTCCCCTGTGCCGCCCGACCAGCAGTGAGCCTAGCCACTACCATCATTCTAGAAAGTCCTGAGGAACCAACGACGACACCTACAATGGTGTCTTGTGCCAACAACATGTACTGCAGTCCTACTGCCCTTCCCCATTGTGCGTTGAGCTGGCAGGTAGAGGAAACTGTCACGACCGACAGATGTCAGCACCAACCACGTTGGAACACCATGAAAACCAACGTCGGAGACACACAACATCACAGATCCATCACCGAGCACCACCTACAACTTGGTCGCATCCCTTGCTTGCAAGAAATAGACCACAACCACCATCGCTGCAATGCCTATGGACGACACCCAGATCGGCGCACCACCGTGCGCCATCTACCAAAACCACAACAGAACCAATACCTACAACACCACATGCACCTCACAGCCCGCAAACAGCCTTGCCATGATGCACGACCACCTCACTGCTCCTCCAGACCCTGACCATCTCATCTGTAAGATATCTTTCAAACATATGTGTCACATACCAATGTGGAACACTGGTGAATCAATATGACCTCCCCATGCATCTGAATCACATGGAGTCGTCTGCAGATGTCCCAAGCACAATGAAGCTAGAACTAAACTGAGTCCATGATCCATATATAATTCTTCGATCTGTATGGAAAGATCTGTAAGTTGTTCCTGGAAAGATCAACAAAGTTCAATAGATCACAAGGTACTTTCTCTGTTCTTACTTGTATTTCTAGAACTTTAGAATTGATGACAAAAATGATGATTCTAAATCATATAGACATCGTAGGGATAATCACATTATGTATATAGGTAAATCAATCGTTTAACACCATGGAATACATAGAATATATATACACGGATAGAACATGTTAATAGCATTCCATCACAAGTCAGTTTGAACTGGTTAGTAATAATTAAATAGACAATAGATTAGATGATAATATAAACATTTTAGATGTAAAAGAATATGGTGCTGATATACGATATTAGTTTATTCATTTCATCTAATGGTATCGCGTTGGAAAATACATATGTGCCTATAGAAATAGAGGTAGTGTAGTAACAAACAGAAATCTAAAATTTTTGTAGAATGGATTCGTATACTAACATATTAAACAATAACATATATCAAGATTGGGATAATTAGGATGTATCCAATGCATCAAAATTGTATAGTTGTACATATTTATTTGGTCGGCACATACACATATATATGGGTATTAGTAGATAGGAAATTCTAGAAATTTAAGCAGCTCGAAAATAAATTAGAAAGTTCACTACGCTAGTATCTTGTAATCATGTAGTTATATATAATCTAGATGATTCAGATGTCAATCTTATTAATGTTGATACATGATGTAAGTCAAGCTATTATAAATACTCATATCTTAATAAGTCTAATTTTGAGACATTGGTATAAATACTTTTAGACCTAAAATAGAGAAAATAACTATAGACTTGAGTATGAAACCTAGATTAAAATTTAGAAATCATAATGAAGGATAGGATATGAAATAGTAATGCAATATGGAAAATCCTAATCATAAATAAGACAAATTAAACAACATTGATTTCAAGTCAAATGGTGACAACATTATTATTCTTTGTAGCTACCTCGTTATAAATTCTTGGAGACACATTATGCTTATGCAATTCTTGGAGCCCTAAATAATTGAGGTACTAGATTCTCTATTTTTATATTGAGTTGTTCATTTCCCTCTTGAATGCCTTGTACATTGTTTAGTGGTGAACCCTATACTTGTTTAAGCCTTTCCTACCTCTTTGAAAGTTCACCACCTCAGATTGATTATTGTTTGAATGCATTGAATATTATAATAGCACTTGAATTGATCTATTTGGAGTTTTGACACCCTAGACATTGGTCCCTTTGGGCTTTGGCCCCTTAGAGCTTTGGCTCACTTGAGGCAGCATACGTCCCGCTGCCCTGTGCACAGGTGTAATCGATTAGTTGTCCCCCAATCGACTGGTTAACATAGTAATTAGGCCCAATGTTGTTCTTTCATAGAGGATTGAACATAACACATTGTTGCCCTTGAAGGAAATGATGTGATAGTGCTCAACCTTAATATTCAAAAGTTGATAATTGCAAATATTTTGATAATTTGATATCTTGAACTATTTTTCCTAGCCTTATGGAAACTTGATCTTGAAATACAAACATTGAAATATTTCTATCCTTGCTTTGATGAATTTAGTCCACCAAATATTCCTTTCCTAGATTTGATATTACCTTGAATAATATTTAATACCTATGTTTTACAAATAGCTCGATATAAGAATTTAGTACTAGCTTTGTTGACCCTTTATTTTCCCTTCAATGGGGTCCATGTGTGGTTTTGTTCCCTCTGGGAACTCACGGGCAGGTAATAGATGGAAGAGCTTGATGAGACATGCACTGGGTAGTCCTCCATTGAAGACTAGATAGAATGAATTCTATTTTTTTTAACTTGTAATCATATTTGTAGCTTCCATGACTCTGATGTACAAGCATGATTGTAATAAAGATTGTTTATATTTTTGATATTATTTTGTAAATATTTGATCGTAAAGATCGAGTCTTTACAACATGGTATCAGATCCATAAACGGTCAGCACTCATGCATGTCTTGTGGAAATTAGGTTTAAGTAGGAGCACCAATGGAGTAATTAAGACTTAGAAAAATAGTTGACAAGAAATCTTAGTATAATTAGCCTAATATACTTAGACTATAAGAAGGGAATACTAAGAGCTTAGGTTGTGATATACCTTAGTCTAGAAATTCAACTAGCTCATCTCAATACAGTTTAAACTCCCCTAGGCATAGATTTACTTGAGCTATTGTGGAGGAAAACTGTGAATGAGCCTTTTAGAACATTCAAATCACCATCCTAGGTATACAAATGGGTAAAGTACCATGATGTTATCTTTAGGTTTTGACACAAATTAGTAACCACATATATGAATATAGAATAAATAATTATTATAAACCCTAAAGGGTAAGATTCACTATAACATTCGATGATTTTCATTTGGAACCTTATAACATATCTGAGAGTTATTTGACAAAAAAAAACAACCTACTTGAAATTGTGACCCAATATAGGATTGAAAAAAAAAGATATGATATATTTTTTTAAAAATTTGACCATAGTAATTATAGTTTGGTCAATCATTTTGTAGTGTAGCAAGAAAAAAAATTATGAGAATAATAGTTGATGCCTATTAATTTGAATTGCAACATAATGTTAGAATTCTTATCTGGACCTATCATCACTATGTGCTCACCTTAGTAGAAGATATACATTCCAAGGGTAATCCGATCATGAATCAGTTTAGTAACTATATTGAGGTGGTAAGAGATTTGGTTGGCCACCCTAACTAAGGCATAGGCTATTCGAAAGAGAATCAGTACCATGTGCATTAATTTAGGATGACATTTCTACAAAAAGGAGTAACATGATAGAAAATTTGACTTTGGAAGGAATATGGTTGTCAAGAAGGATAGGATTTCAGGGACAAAATCCCTTTTAAGGGTGGTAGTGTTGTAACATACCCAATTTTTGCTACTAAATATATGTCGAGCTATTTTACCCAAACTTGAAGTTATTTGCAATGTTGTCTTTCACTTCAAACCCCAATCAATTATTTTGATTCAATATCATGGTCTTTGATAAATCTTAGTATCCAATTCAAGTCCTTTTGTCAAAATGTATCTATTGTCCTTATTTGATATCTCCATGAAGTCCCTAAGTTAAATATCAATTATCATACTTTAGTGTCATATAGTCGAATTTGATATTATAATTCCTAAATTCTTTGCTTAGATATTGAACCCATCGGTTACTCTCAAATTGACCACTCCTGATTTGGAATCAATGGGAAATATTAATCATATAAAGAGAAATAGATCAATCATGGGATAAATTGAGTAAGATATGCTACATTCATAAATTAATGGCCCAATTGTCTTTAAGGCTTAGTCAAATAGAAGGTAAATCCATAGTTAAATACTCGTTGCAATCGACCTTGTAGCTTTGGAGTTATACAATGAATAGTAATTAAGAAATTGACTAGTTTTATTAGTTTTGTTTCTTATTAAATGAGGTAATGCCCCATCATCACCCATCTCCCACAAACCCTCGAGTTTCCCCTATAAATTGCGATGCTTGCTCCGTGCACACAAAAACGACCGCACCTAATGACTCTCTCCTTTCCCGCTCCTCTTCCTCACTCTCTCCTCAATCCCCCATCTCTCCCTCTTCATAGTAATGTTGCAAAAGGGTCTGAACCCTAGGAGGTTGGGCATCGCCATGATGCATTTGTAGATCGAAAAATGGTTGTGTCATTACCCACATTCAGGACCTTGATGTGTCGGCTCCTCCTTCTCCTCCCTTCATCTCCTCCTCATCAGTGGGCACACCAAACCCATACCCTAGTCTCTCCCTAGCCCTATATAACTCATAGACACCACATGTTATGATCAATAGACCTAAGCACAGGGTTGCGGAGCCGACACCACCTTGACCCAGCCACCGCTTAGCTCTACAACTCGTCCAACACGAGATCTAGATATGTCGATGGTGGCTACGATCCGATTAGATCTCGGCAGCAGATGACGATATGCAACACCACAACAGATGCCACCCTGCTCCCCCCGTCGGCCAGATACATCGGCAACCAACAACTCGAAGGCTCTCCTTATTTTCAAAACTTCTCACCACTTCCATCATCACAGTAGGAACCCACAATCACGTAGCCGTCACCCTGTCTAACTCTTCCAAGCCGCATCATCATCCACATATTCTCCTCCAACCAACCTACCACTCAACGCCGCCCTATTTTCTCATGTCGTCAGCACCACCTGGATCCAGCATACTTCGCCAGCCATGACACTGCCACTCCATCTGCCGATGGATAGCGCTACTGAACTTCCTCCACTCCCCTACGCCACCCAGACAGCAGTGAGCCTAGCCACCACCACCATTATGGAAAGTCCTGAGGAACCAATGACGACACCTGCAATGGCACCATGCACCAACAACATGTATCGCCATCCTATTGCCCTTCCCCGTTGTGCGCTGAGCTGACAGGCAGAAGAAACTGTCGTGACCAGCAGATGTCAGCACCAACCACATTGGAACACCATGAAAACCAACACCGGAGGCACACAACATCAGAGATCCATCACCGAGCACCACCTACAACTTGGTCGCTTCCCTCTCCAGCAAGAAATAGACCACAACCAGCATCACTACAATGCCTATGGACGACACTCAGATCGGTGCACCACCCTGCACCATCCACCAAAACTACAACAGAACCAACACCTACAACACCACATGCACCTCACAACCCACAAACAACCTTTCCATGATGCACGACCACCTCCCTACTCCTTCAGACCCTGACCATCTCATCTGTAAGATATCTTTCAAACATGTGCGTCATATACCAATGTGGAATACTGGCGAATCAATATGACCTCCCCATGCATCTGAATCACATGGAGTCATCTGCAGATGTCCCAAGCGCAATGAAGCCAGAACTAAACTGAGTCCATGATCCATCTATAAGTCTTTGATCTGTATGGAAAGATCTATAAGTTGTTCCTGGAAAGATCAACAAAGTTCAATAGATCGTAAGGTACTTTCTCTATTCTTACTTGTGTGTCGAGAACTTTAGAATTGGCGAAAAAAATGATGATTCTAAATTAGATAGACATCACAGGGATAATCACATTACATATATAGGTAAATCAATCGTTTAACACCATGGAATACATAGAATATATATACATGGATAGAACATGTTAATAGCATTCCATCATAAGTCAGTTTGAACTGGTTAGTAATAATTAAATAGACAATAGATTAGATGATAATATAAACATTTTAGATGTAAAAGAATATGGTACTGATATACAATTGTAGTCCATTCATTTCAGCTAATGGTACCGCGTTGGAAAATACATATGTGCCTATAGAAATAGAGGTAGTGTAGTAATAAACATAAATCTAAAATTTTTGTTGACTCGATTCGTATACTAACTTATTAAACAATAACATATATCAAGATTGGGATAATTAGGATGTATCCAATACATCAAAATCATACAGTTGTACATATTTATTTGGTCAACACATACACATCTATATGGGTATTAGTAGATAAGAAATTCTAGAAATTTAAGTAGTTCAAAAATAAATTAGAAAGTTCACTACACTAGTATCTTGTAATCATGTAGTTATATATAATATAGATGATTAGGATGTCAATCTTATTAATGTTCAAACTTGAGACCTCTTAGATATGGTTACAAACACAAACCACTCAACTAAGTCCATATTTGTGTAAAAAATACTTGTGTTACTTAAGACAAGTAATTTTTTTTGTCTAATGTAAGATTCACTTGACCCACATATAGTCTTCCACTTTCTCCCATTGTACAAGTTGTGCACGGAGAAGATACACTCCCCTACTTGTGCTTCAAAATTAGTATGTTGTGACATTCTATTCCATTATGGAATCACCTCCGTGATATCCCTCATGCTAACTAGAAACATGCCCCCTCCATCAAGACTGATGTGTGAAGCATGAAATCTATACCAACTGTGCATCCTACCTTCCTATCTTTGGCACTTTTTTTTAGCACGAGACTATAGTCAGGAACCCATTCGATGAGGTTAATCCCTAATGTGTGTCCATTAATTGTCTCTTAGGGCTTCACCCCATTTTTATTGGTGGATGAGGGGCATGTTATCTATACATGCCACCCATGTCCCATTCGACTTGTAGGAGAATAAGGCCTTCACTACAATGGACTTAGAACTTTGATGCATGAGTTGCATGCTTGCCTCAATCTTATTAATGTTGATACATGATGTAAGTCAAGCTATTATAAATAGTCATATCTTAATAAGTCTAATTTTGAGACATTGGTATAAATACTTTTAGACCTAAAATAGAGGAAATAACTATAGACTTGAGTATGAAACCTAGATGAAAATATAGAAATCATAATGAAGGATAGGATATGAAATAGTAATGCCATATGGAAAATCCTAATCATAAATAAGACAAATTAAACAACAATGATTTCAAGTCAAATGGTGACAAGATTATTATTCTTTGTAGCTACCTCTTCGTAAATTCTTGGAGACACATTATGATTATGCAATTCTTGGAGCCCTAAATAATTGAGGTACTAGATTCTTTATTTTTATATTGAGTTTTCATTTCCCTCTTGAATGCCTTGTACATTGTTTAGTGGTGAACCCTATACTTGTTTAAGCCTTTCCTACCTCTTTGAAAGTTCACCACCTCAGATTGATTATTGTTTGAATGCATTGAATATTATAATAGCACTTGAATTGATCTATTTGGAGTTTTGACTCCCTGGACATTGGTCCCTTTGGGCTTTGGCCCCTTAGAGCTTTGGCTCACTTGAGGTAGGGTACGTCCCGCCACCCTGTGCATAGGTGTAATGGATTAGTTGTCCCCCAGTCGACTGGTTAACATAGTAATTAGGCTCAATGTTGTTCTTTCATAGATGATTGAGCATAAGGAATTGTTGCCCTTGAAGGAAATGATATGATAGTGCTCAACCTTATTATTAAAAAGTTGATAATTGCAAATATTTTGATAATTTGATATCTTGAACTATTTTGCCTAGCCTTGTGGAAACTTGATCTTGAAATACAAACATTGAAATATTTCTATCCTTGCTTTGATGAATTTATTCCACCAAATATTCATTTCCTAGATTTGATATTACCTTGAATAATATTTAATACCTATGTTTTACAAATATCTCGATATAAGAATTTAGTACCAGCTTTGTTGACCCTTTATTTTCCCTTCAATGGGGTCCATGTGTGGTTTCGTTCCGTCTGGGAACTCATGGGCATGTAATAGATGGAAGAGGTTGAAGAGACATGCACTGGGTAGTCCTCCGTTGAAGACTAGATAGAATGAATTCTAATTTTTTTAACTTTTAATCATATTCGTAGCTTCCATGACTCTGATGTACAATCATGATTGTAATAAATATTGTTTATACTTTTGATATTATATTGTAAATATTTGATCGTAAAGATATAGTCTTTATAGAGGCCATGTTGGTCACCGCTTCATTAGGATGATGTCGGTGAAAGGACCTTGTGAAGGTCAGAGAGACCACAATGTGTGCAGATGAAGTCGCTTTGATCGTGCGATGGATGAGAAAGCCCAAGGGTGACATGAGTCGTGAGCTGATGCAAAGCAGACTGACATGCAATTCACTGTGGGAGAATATGTGATATGAAAACCCGACCCCTCTGAGCTATAGCTGAGAAAGATGATTCCCCGATACATGGGTCCATTTGAGATGGATTGGTGGAGATGCTTATGTTTATCCTTACCCCTCAGGATAACATGATGTATGATGTGTTCCATGAGTCCGATCTAGAGCGCTATGTGATGTACCCAAACCATGTGCTGAGCCATGAACCTATTGAGCTTCTAGGGAGGCTGATATATGTCCTGAGTCACCTATGAGGGTACAAATACCAAGGTGAGAGAGAACTTAGATGTAAGAAGATAAGATGATAAAGGTTCTTTAGGAGCACCATGGAGAGGATGACGCTACATGGGAGCTAATGATGGACATGGGAAAGTTTTATATTGAATTGTTTGTATGTTTGGTAGAATTTTGAGGGCAAAATTCCTATAAGAGGGGAAGGATGTTACAACTCCAATTTTTGGGTTCTTTTGGTTGGAAATGCAATTTCCCCAATAAATGGATGATTATGTATTTTGTGTGATTTGTGGGACTTGAACGGATTCCTTTGATAAATAGCCCTGTGTGTTTGATTTTGTGGGCCTTGTTGGCTATTGGGCCCAATAATAAGAAAAAGGAAATTAAAAGGAAAAGGAATCAATTAATAAAGGAATAACTAAGATAATGAGAAAAGAAAGATATGGAAGCATCTAGAAGACTAAGGAATTATCCTTCAAGGAGGGATTTTGTATCTTTAGGATTTCTAGGTTTCCAAGGAGTCCAAGTTGCAAAGATAATAGGAGAAGAAAGAGATAAAATCATATAAAGCATTATTAAGAAGGAAAGTTGAGATAATGATGAAAATATAAGAAATATGTGGAAATATGGATAATGGAATCATTATGAATGAGAATTTGACTCGACATGGTTTCTAATGGTAAAATGAATCAAAATAAAGAAAATAAAAGATTAAGAGAGAGAAAATATGCTTAAAATATGCCTTAAAGGATAAATTGCAAATGAAGATAATGCCCTTTTCCTTTGGAATTTGGGACTCAAATTTGGTATACAAGTAGATAAAGACAAGATGAAGATTTCCCTAAAATTTGGTTGAAAAAGGATGTACGTATTGAGAGTTATGGATTTTGCAAATTATCCTAAAGATAAGTTTGAAATGTCACATTTATCCTATTAATCTGAAAATAGTGTTCTTGGCACTTGGATGAGGGCCGATGGATTTAGGATCCTACGGTGGTTGTTCTTCGTGCTCTTCTTTTAGAAAGGAATAGAGAAGCGAGTTTTTGGGATCAGATTTCTCAATGGCCTCTACACAAGAGTTTTTGGGAAGAGTCCCATTGAGATCAGGAGAGGAAGATGCACCTGATGATCCCCAAAGTCCTATCTTATTGACTGGGATTGGGAGTTTCCCCAATGGAGCCAGACTCCATGGGAACTGGCCTACAACCCGCATATATATGGGGTAGAATTCCCCTTTGGGAACTTCCTCATGTTCGCGAGACCCCGTGAGACTCCCAGCACCCATCCCCTACCTTCGATTTGCTACCCATCCCCCAAATTTCCTCTATTCTACCCCTGGTGCCATTGCCGAAGGAGATCCTTCTCATTCCAATCGAATAGTGCACCTACGAGGAAATTGATCATGTAGGTAGGTTGGGTCGGAGCTGGTGAAGAGAAATGTTGTGTTTCTTTAAGGGTCGAGCGACGACATTGCGAGGTCAACCCTGGAGTTGATCGGGCATCGACGCTTCTATTTTGCACTGTACAACGCGGGGTTCTATCGCAAGGTTGAAGAAGAGATGCATAGAAAGGACCAAAATGCCCTCACAGTACATGAGGCCTTAGGTCCAAGGGAGCGGGGCAGAAGTGACATTCCATCCTGACCCATGTGGAAAAGAAAGAGCGAGCCGCTCTACTGATGTGGCGGTGCCCCATTGGCCGAGAGGTAAGTATTTTACAAAAAATTGTAGTAAAAGATTGGTAACTTTGATTAAGACAAGTAAAATATGAAAATTGATCAGGAGAACACAAGGAATCTAATAAAAATATTATTAGAATCTGATTTCATTTCTAATTGCAAAAGTACCTTAAGATGATCATATAATGCATTAAACTTAGGTTAAAAACCCTAATGATGATTAGAGATCAGATCTAAGATTCGTAATGGATTAATTCGAGTATTAATAACCTGTTGAGAAATAAAGTAAGGTTTGAATTTGATATTGGACAATAATTGGCTTGTTTTAGGGTTTTAATCTATGAATATATGATAATGCATATAGAAACCCTAATCTAGGGTAAAGAGGGTGATTAACTTAAATAATCTGAACTATTTGGAATAATATTACTATCAGTTGATCTTAAGACTATTAGGAGAAATTTAACAACTTAATTAGGTTTTATGCTTAGTTTTGCCATTTTAGGGTTTGTAGTGTCAATAATGAAGATGAACCCTAATGAAACCCTAAACAGAAGTAGGGAACCCTAGGAAGTGAGCTTGAATGAATATATCCTAATAAAATGAATAGTGAATAGATTATATGATTGTTTCAGGATCCTTGCTTGTGTGTGGATTGAACTGCTAGCCTGGATACTTTCTTGCTTGGATTACTGTTAGCCTGTTGATTCGATTGAACATGTATGTGGTTACTTATGAATAATCGCCTTTAGTTTCACGACGTTTCCTAGATGTTTTTATCGAGTGATTGCAACCTAAACTATTGGATGTTCAATTCTAAAATCCTATAAAGCCCCTATGAGTATCATAATTAATTATGTATGTGTATTCTCGAACCTACATGCTACCCTGATGTATGTTGCAAGACCAAGCCCTAGAGGGAAGGTTTGATTTGGTCAATCCCTGGAGGGAAGACCATTGGGAACCTCGAGAGGTGACCCTAGGCACCAAGTTGAGGATGGAGAAGGTGGCCTTATGTCCCTTGCAAGGACAAAACCCTAAAAGAGGGTAATCCAGGGTTTAGGGTAAAAGCGGTTGAGAAGTCACATTGAAAGTGTAATTTGGATTGTTAATAAATTATTTGTGATAATTAGGTTGTTAGAAACTACTTGTGAAATTGTGATTGTTCCCCACATACCAGTATAGAAATATACTGACTAACATTTTGTTTGTTAGTGTTTTAGGTACATTTCTGAAAAAGGACAAATAGTAAATTGAAATATTGTGAAGATACAAATAATTTGTTCAAGGAGGATTAGTTAGATAGACTCATTCAGTGGAATGAAGTCTAAATCCGAATTTTCAAGGTATGCAAAAAGATTTATTTTATTCCATCTTTCCATTTTAGAAATATTAGAATTTGATAATTATTTCTGATTAAATGTCGAACCATGGATCCTAAATTATTGGGATAGCGTCTCTGATCTTTTGGTCTCCCTTGATTGGGGGTTACCGAGAGGTGGGGTCGTTACAATTGTCTTCTTATAGAATAGTTTTTTCAAGCCTCTCCATGTGTCTCTAAGTGCCTACTTTTTCCATGAGGATTAGGGAGAACATGGTGCACTATCTTGGCCACATTTAAAAGAGGAACACAATTTGTTGGTATGTAAGGCATCTCACTGCTCACTTTATTCTCTTATCTTGGTAAGTAGCCTTCGGGTTTCTTTTTATCTCTCCAAGAGAGATGTGAGAACCAACGTGGATCACATGTTGTGTCAAAAAAAATATCAAACCCTTTGAGATGTGCCTCTGTTAAATAGGAGAGTCATGGGCTTGGAAAAACCTAGTTACAATCCCTTTCCTAAGCCGACCTAAAAATGGTTCAATGCTAAAACAACTTGAACATGATTTTGATTTCCTGACCATGTTACCTAGTCAGCCTATAACAACATCTCTCGATCATGATTGCTGATTTGTCAATCACACCAATTTAGATCCAGATTTGAAGGCTTTCAAATTTTAGACATTCCCTATAACATTTTGATCGCTCGATTAGGTTTCCTGATTGGTCTATCATGTCAATACAATAGAAAACATAGTCAAACAACTGACAATCGATTGATCCATTGACCTAATCATCTTTTTGATTGATCAAACATTCCTGTCTCATGATCAGAGGGTAATCATCATTTCATGATTCAAAACCTATCTGATCTTTTGTTTGATTGTGAACTTCAATTCTCTTATGCATCCTTATGTGTGTGACCAGGTAGGTACCTAGTTATGTAGGTAGTAATGTTCAAAAAAAACACAAGAAAAAATTGGTGTCTAGCCATTTATCATTACCACCCATGTAATAGGAATGAGTTGGAGAGAAACCATAACATGTAAAGTGATCAATGTTTCCATGACCTTATATTCCCTTTGTCACAGATATCCAGAATGAAATTGAGGCATGAAATTTCATACTCTTGACATTCAATATTATTCCTTGAACTAGAGTAGACTATTCTAGATAATGTGAGATGAATATCATATATTGACTCACATGGGCATGGCCATGCATTTCATAGTTGTCGGGGATATCACTCCAACGGAGGGAAAAATTCCATCAAGTTCACTCACAGTATGTCCCATGTGTCATAGTGTATCCATTCACCACCTTCTTGGCAAATCGTATTTTAAAGCATGTTAGGCTAGTGTAAAATTACACTTAACAACATGTATTATTGCAGTGACTTCATGTCTAAGGATCACAGTCACCACTATCACATTGAGATATGACTTTGATATGTCGTTACATGACTTCTATGTGTGAATCTCAAGGTGGGTTTGTCCAATACAACTTGTTATCTAACAAGTACCAATGCATTTGAGATGATAACTAGTATCATGACTAAACAGACATAGTCATCACTCACCATAAATGCTAGTCTTGCTTATTTTTTTTGTCCTATACTATCCACAATAATAACTAACTAGGGATATAACAAGAATGTATACTTTTATTATACATATGATCTCAAGTTTGAGCCCTTAATATAAATCATATGTCATCGAGTTAAAACATCCTTAGATATTTTTATATTTATTCATTATCTCAATACTAAAACAAGTATAATTAGGGGAATTTTCGTCTATTAAAAATCAAATCAAGTAAAAAATACCCCTTTTAGAACAATGACATGATGGTGCTCAAGGAATATAACCAAAGTCTACCACTTGCACTAGATCTAATGACTCATGAACCGGTTTCAGTGGATCTAACATGACCACCATCTTTTTTGTGTGAAAGTGATTTAGCTAGAAAATTATCAATGATATATTCTATTGGTACTCTATAAGGTTTATATCCCCTCACTATATAATCTCACGTATGATATGGTAACTCTTGATTATATGTTTGGAAAACTGACATGATCTATGTTACTTACCTTGTGCAATAGATATGTTACTTTTATATTAAAGATTTACTACATTTTCAATGGTTGGAACCATCCCAAGTTCACTAATGAACTTATTGATCCATACTGCTTAGTTTTCTACACTAGAGGCAGCAATGTAGTCAACCTTTATTATAGAATCATCCACAATCGCTTGCCCAGTACTTTTCCAACATACAACTCCACCATTTTGACAAAATATGAATGTGGATTGTGATCGATAATCACCCTTGTTGGTTTGGAAGCTTGCATCAGTGTATCCTTTTACAACTAACTCTTCCTCACCTCCATAAATTAGGAATTGATCCTTAGTTCTTTTTAGTTACTTAAGGATGTTCTTTATAGCTATCTTATGACCATAACTCATAATGCGACTAGTACCTACTCATCATTCTCAAAGTGTAAGAGGCGTCTAAGAGCATACATATGATTGCATACATGACCAATTGTTGAAGCATATGGAATCTTACTCATGTGTGCCTGCTTCTCCAAAGGGATAGGAAATTACTTCTAGAGAGACTTATTCCATGAGACATGGGTAAGTTTCCTCTCTTAGAATTCTACATGCTAAACCTCTTTAGCACTTTGTCATGTATGTACCTTAGCTTAGGCCAGGAATACTTCAATATCTATCTCTGTGATCTTGATTCCTAGAATGTACAAATCATAGACTAAGTTCTTCATGCGAAGGTTTTTCCAAACCATCTTTTAACCAATTGTAGAGTAGGTGTGTCATTTCCCATCAATAGTATGCCATCTACATAAAATATAAGAAATACAATCATGCTCTCACTAACCTTATTATAGACACAAGTTTCATCTTCATTTAGGATAAGGCAAACTAATTAGTTGTCTCATCAAAGCAAGATTCCAACTCTAAGATACTTTCTTATATCCATAGTTTGACCTTTGTAGCTTACATAATTTGTTGGCTTCATTTGGATAGATTAAACCTCTAGGTTTTTGTCATGTGCACATCCTGTGGAGTATTTCTACTAAGGATAGTAGTTTTAACATCCATCTACCAAATCTCATAGTCATGATAAGTGGCAATAGAAAACATGGTTTTGATGGATTTAATGATGGCAACTAGTGAAAAGCTATCATCATAGTCAACAATTTGAATTTGTTTGAAACCATTTGAAACCAATCTATATTGGTAGGTTTGTACATTACCATCCACATCAATCTTCTTCTTAAAGACCCATTTGTATTTTTACCCCCTCAAGTGGATCCATCAAGGTCCATACCTTGTTGGTATCCATGGATTCCATCTCAAATCTCATGGCCTCAAGACATTTCTTAGAATTTGGTCCCTCAATAGCCTCATTGTAGGTAGTTGGCTCATCATCTTCAGTGACTAACACATCATCTTCTTTAGTCAAGATAAATCCATATCTCTCTAGCTCAAGACATTCCTTAATACACTTTCAAGGTTCATGTGCTATGATAGGGACTCGAGGTTCCATAAAAAATTGTGATTCCTTTTGTTTCTTATCTACCTCCATATGCTTAATGTTATCTTGTTAGTATTGAACTTTTTCAAGTTCTATTTTCCTGCCACTAGTTCCCTAGAAGTAAATTCCTTTCCAAAGAATAAAACATCTATGGAAACAAATACCTTGTTGTTATATAGAATATAGAAGTAGTAAACCTTAATTTCCATAGGGTACCCAACAAAGATACACTTATCCAGTTTGGGTCCAAGCTTTTCATAGAATTGCTTATTTACATAAGATTCACATCCCCAAACTTTCATTATAGATAATGATGGATCAGGGTCAAGCTTTACTTTTGAATGAATGGGCAAGCTCCAACTCATGGGGGAAGGTAGACCCCCTCTCCCTCGCTTGGCTCCCCCTACCCCCTTTACAACTATTGGGATGTTTCTCGTTCCATATCTCATATGGTGCCTATTCAATAGATTTGAAAGGTACTCAGTTAAGTGTAAACATGGTGGTTTCAAGAGCATGTCCCCAAAAGGAAATCATAAGATCAACTAAACTCATCATTAATTGTACCATGTCCAACAAGGTCTGATTTCTTCTTTATTAATACACCATTATGTTGTGGTATTCCAGGTGGAGTCCATTGTGATACATTACCAACCCTAGAAGGACCTTGAACTCTAGGATTAAGTATTCACAACCCCAATCTAACCGAAGTGCTTTAATTCTTTTTCCAAATTGATTATGTACTTCATACATGAACTCCTAGAGATTTTCAAAGGACTTTTTTTGTGTTTCATAAGATACACATATCTACTAAAGTTATCAGTAAAAGTGATGAAGTATTGATATCCACCTCTAGAACATGTGTTAAATGATCCATACACATCAATATGTATGAGTCCTAATAGTTTACTCTCTCTATCACTATTTACAATGAAATGTTCTTTTGGCATATTACCCAATAAACAAGATTCACATGTCTCTATTGATTAAAAATCAAAAGAGTCCATATAACCATCTTTTTGTAGTCTAGAAATGTACTTATCATTTATGTTTCTTAGATGACAGTGCCAAAGTTATGTTTTTAGTCACTAAGTTTTAATTTCTTTGTATTTCCAATATGTACATGCGTCTCAAGATCTAATAAAAAAAGACCATAAGAAACAGGGGTAGTGCCATAAAAGATCTCATCTTTAGAGATTGGAACATGACCATTCTTTATTAGAAACTCAAAACCACTCTTATCCAAACAAGATACATAAATAATGTTTCTATTTATGGAAGGTACATAATCTTAGTTCTCTAAGTCTATTACAAGCCCACTGGGTAGAGATAAACAATAAGTTCCTATTGTAATGGAAAGAACTCTTACTCCAATTGAAACATGTATTTCTACTTCCCCTTTATTCAAGGATATACTTCTTTCAGATGCTACATTTTTTAGCATATGTGAGATCCATATCTGGTATTCCATACCCATTATGAAGCATTAGATAAGTTTATTTCACTAATATATATACACCTGAAGTGGAGATATCTATCCCTTTCTTCTTGTTCTTCAGTTCCTCAAGGAAGAGAGGCACATTTCTCTTCCAATGTCCAACTTGGTGACATGGTGACAATTTCTTCCC
Source organism: Alisma plantago-aquatica (assembly GCA_963693085.1). Taxonomy (NCBI): domain Eukaryota; kingdom Viridiplantae; phylum Streptophyta; class Magnoliopsida; order Alismatales; family Alismataceae; genus Alisma; species Alisma plantago-aquatica. The sequence continues at coordinate 501,414,084 of OY856415.1, forward strand.
TTAGCCACTTCTTCTTTTTCTTCAACTTCATAAGACATTTGTCTCTCTTTAAAAACTTTCTTAGATTTTCCCTTACTTTTGGATTTTCCTTTTCCTTAACTAACTATCAACATGGATTTTGGATTGTCTTTCATTTGTTCCTCAGTAGTTCTCAACATGCTAAGTAGCTCAGTCAATAGCTTATCAAAACAATTCATGTTGTAATTCAAGACAAATTAATGGTATAAATCAAGTTGATATTGTTAGCTATGCTTATGATACTAGACTTATTCATGATGTTAGAGATGCTCATGCTACTAGACTCCTTATACTATTAATAGGGATATGAGAATAGTCTGGCCAATGAAGATAGTTATTATCTGCTCCTTCATGTATTTTGTTAATCATCGTTGCTGTTGAGATTATTTGTTATATATGATTAAACTTCTTAAACTATCTCATTACCTAAAAATGTTAGAGTCAATAAACATCATTGGAGGTTATATGCAATGACCCCACCTCCCGGTAACCCCCAATTAAGGGAGACCAAAAGATCAGAGTTGTTAGCCCAATAAACATGATCAATGGTTTGATAAGTAATCAATAATAATTACTAAATTCTAACAAAACTATACTAAAAAGTTGTAATAAAATAAAACTTTGCATACCTTTTTAAAACTTTGGATTACTAAACTTTTATCCACCATTGAAACTATTCTAACGAATCCTCCTTGTACTTTAATTCATGTATTCCCAATATGCCAATATACTGTTTGTCCTTTTGGGATTTTATACCTAAATCATCGACAAACAAAATGTCAGTTAGTATAATGAATTATATCGGTATGTGGGGGACAACAAAAATTGTGCAACTATGGTAACAATGTAAGTAACCAAATATCATTTAACAATCAAGATTACGTTTTAGGCAATACTACTCAATCCATACTTATCCTCTATCTTTGTGTTGTCCCTGCAGTGGACTTGGATACTACCTCTCTCATATGGTAGATCCTTACCCCCATGGTCCTGCCTCATAGGTAGCCATTACTTAGGGTTGCAGAGTCATATGGCCCTACCCAAAGGTAGCCCAATCTCTGACTCATGGTGACTTGATGGACCTACCCTGGAGGTAGCCATGTACTAAGTCATCCAAGGACCTGATGGACCTACCCCATAGGTACGTAGCCATGTACTAGGTCAACCGATCATGCTACAGAGGGGACTAGGATTTGAGCTAGTAGGCATATATCTCAGGTGATATTCATATCCAAATTATAGTATGCATGAATTAAATTCATCCAACAATTTAATTCAAGCAACTGATGAAAACTTCAGAAATCCTCGAAAAACTAGTTTGAGATATTCATAAGCGTAACCACATACCTATGATGCATACTTTTGAGATAGAATCAATCAAGTAGAGAAATCCAACCAAGCAAGAAAGTATACACAAGAATCTTGAAATAAATATACAAATTCCTTTTATCAAGATTTATCCAAGCCCATCTTGCTTCTTAGGATTTCTATTCCCATTTAGGGTTTCCACCCCTTTTTAGGGTTTCTCTTGCAATTAGGATTTTGCCTCCACTTTTAGTATCAGAACCCTAAAACATGATATTTTATTTGAAAACCCTAATTAATTCATTCATCATCATCATTAAGGGTTCTTTAACATGCATTTGGGTTTAAGGATATTAATCCTCTGTGACAAACTAATAATTTTGGATTTCCTCCATTAAATCCCATCTTTCCTTAAATTAGGGTTTTAGTTCATTAAACCATAACATGTGTACATAGGAAACCCTAAAACAAACATAACAACATCCTTTTATGAATTTATCTTTTCTTTTACTCTTAACAAGCTAACATTAATCAAAATACCTAAAAGATTCATCATACTCATTTTCACATTTTTCTAGGGTTTTTCCATAACTTAATGTTTTAAAAGATGTAAATCCCTATACTTTTTGAATTTCATCCACTATCAGGTTCTAATTATATTTTTATCATATTCTACGTATTTTTCTTATCAACAAGCACTACTTATTTGTATTTTTTCGGCCAAATGATCTATTTTTAACGATTTATACAAGATTCCATATTTTCCTTGAATATTGGGCAGAGAGGCGACTAACCTTTGTTTTTTGGAAAAAATGAGGGTCGTTGGATCCTCATTCATCGTTGACCGAGCATGATCCGATGGCTCACGAGACACGTGCCCAGTAATGATTGCTTGAAGAATATGACAAACCAGCATCGTTGATCGGTGCCCGTGGTCAACAGCTGACTTCGATCGAATGGTAGTTGTAGCTTGCCCCCACTCGGACCAGCATATGAACTTCGCGGTGGCACCACGACTGAAGCTCACCAGATCAAGGTGATCTCGTCAGGTCAGGGCATGAGGGAAATAGGGAAGGCGTCATTGGGGTGTGCGAGGGTGAGAGGAGTTGAGAGGGGGTACTATTTATAGGATATAGGGGCTCTTTTAGGGTTCCCCCAACCTTGTCACCGCCCTTGTTCTCGGCCCAATCAGGCGTTCCTTCTAGAATGAACGAAACCATCTAAAAGTTAGGTTAGGTTGATGCGGAATCTTCTCACAAACGTATCCATGCCTTTTCCTCGCTTGCACACGGTGTATATTGTGAGGAAAGTGGATTCAGAAATCCACATGTTTCCTTCTCTGACTCAAGGAGGACGACGCCCAACTTCCATAGGATCGGGGATCAGACGACTGGCGTCATTCCCTTCTATTTCCTTTTCTTGCTTTTAATTGAATATATTGTGACATTTAATGAAAGCTCATCACTTTAGGGAAACTTCCAAAAATCATAACTCTCAAACCAATTATCCAATTAATACCAAATTTTAAGGGAAACTTAGCAATGACTTGATCTACCATCCTGTCAAGTTTTGGCTCATTATCTAAAGAAATTGGGCCCTTTTCTTTAGTTTTAATTTCTCACTCAATTATATGTATATCTCACATATTTTCTCTTTCCTTTGCCATTAAATTGTTATCTTGAATTCCTTGGACTTCATGGAACCTTAATGGCTCAAAATTCCATCTTGGGAATATTCCTTAGCCTTTTCCTTATCTTTTATCCATTTTCTTATTTATTCCTTTATTCAAATAAATTCCTTTTTCTTTTTCTTTTAATTGGGCTCAATAGCCAATAAAGCCCACTAGAAATCATATGTAAATAAAATTCATTCAATTGTGGCCATCTATGCCACTTTCTAGAGATTTCTATGTATTTCTCATAAATATATTGCTTAATATCCATTATCTTTTATCTTTTCTATTATTTGGACTTTTCCTCTTTTCTTCTCTTTTATATCCATTGTTGGATTAAAATAATAGTAGGAATCACAAAATTCCTATTAAAAGGGAGATTTGCAAAGAAATCCATACTTTGGAGCAAAGCATACAAAATTCTCAATTCAAGTCCATATTTGTAAAATAATTACATTTTCATTTTAAAAACACAAGTAATTGAGGTTGTAACATCCTTCCCCTCTTATAGGAATTTTCCCCTCAAAATTCCACCAAACATATAAACAGTTCATGATAAGACTTTTCCATATCTATCATTGGCTCCCATGTGGCTTCATCCTCTCCATGGTGCTTCTAAAGAACCTTTATCATCTTATACTCTTCACTCCTGAGCTCTCTCTCACCTTGGTATCTCGTACCCTTATAGGTGACTCAGGGTAAGTTAGCCTCCCTTAGGAGCTCCCTAGGTTCAATGCCCAACCCATGGCTTGGGTACCTCACATAGTGCTCTAGATCGGACTCGTGGAACACCTCATACATCACGTTATCCTGAGGGGTAAGGCTACACACAAGCATCTCCACCAATCCCTCTCAAATGGACCCATGTATTGGGGACTCAGCTTTCTCAGCTATAGCTCAGAGGGGTCAGATTTTCATATCACATATTCTCCCACAGTGAACTACATGTCAGTCTTCTTTGCATCAGCTCATGACTCATGTCGCCCCTGGGCCCTCTTTCAGCCATCTCATGATCAAAGCAACTTCTTCTGCACACACTGTGGTCTTTTTCTGACCTTCGCGAGGTCCCTTCACCAACATCATCTTAATGAAGTAGAGACTGACACAACCTCTCTTACATAGCTTCTTACATCCTGATACTGGCTATGGTGGCTATCATCACATCTTACATAGGATAGGAAATGTCTTCATATATCACCCTGAACGAGCACACATGCTCTCATCAGACCCTCTAGTTTGGATCATGCTAACCATCAGTTAGGGGTGATAAGCTGTAATCGCATCGAGTTCTTCATGTACCTACTTCCACTGCATGAAAGTGAATCTTTAGGTCGTACTCAATAACCTTTGAACTTGCATCATGGGTTAGTTGAACCATCTCTTTCTCTTACATGTAGTTCAACCGTATCTATCCCTTGACAGTACTCTCTATTTCTCTTACCTGTCATCTAGGTAAGGTGATCTACCATAACCCATATTGCATCTTGACCTCCCTTGGTCTATGGGAGACCTACCACAACATCCATAGTTAGGAACTCCCAATACCCCTCGGGGACTCTTTACCCTCTGTATCAACTCATTGGGTTACTAGTGTTCATCCTTCACCTCCTGGAATGCATGGTGACAAGCCACATGAAACTTCATCTTACACATCCAAAGTACTACTGCCACTTACTATCTCAGGAGTATCATGGTGTATCAAAATCTCTTGTACGTCATGATTCCTCAAGGTTGATTCCTCGGAAACCCTAAAACACTCTAGTCGTGGGTTTCATCACCTTCTCTTCCAGAGAAGTTCATCTGAATTTCTACAACCATACTTCTATCACAACAAGCCCTTGGCTGGCTAACCAAGCAACTACCAACTCAATCAACGGATCTTGTTACATCTGAGTGTTAGCCAAGCATATATCACAACTAGGGTTCACCTAGCCACCTCTTCCAGCCTTTCCACTAGCTAAACTAGGCAAATGCGTCTCAATAAGAGCATCCATTACCACCTTTCATCTTTATGTGCTAGGTAACAGTGGAGACATACCCCTCCATGTATTCCACTTATCATCTCATCTCAGACTTTAGGTCTATCTTCATCTGGAAAACACAGAGCTCATCCTCTTGGTTATCAAACTCAAACTTATTTAACTCACAAATTCCATACACCTCATGATAAGAACATCCTTATAAGATGACTACCTTAGTTCTCTTGATGTTGGTAAACCATCCACATATCATACACTCCACAAGGGTACATTATTACCTCTATCCTCATACCTCATAGATATGTTTCAACTCACATCATCTTTATCCTTGGTGTATGGCATGTGTACTGTCCTATCTCTCACTCCCATAACATGAGGAAATAAGCATTTGGCGTCCATCCAAACACAAAGTTCTTGCTATTCCAAGAGTAGAGGTGGTACATCCCACATCGCCAACACAACTTATGATCTAGGTTACAATGTGTAACACATGTCTCCATATCATGAACATCTCGACATCAGGTTTATAGACAGTTGGTCTCGAACCCACTTGGGTCACCACAAAATCCTTGGCCATCTCCTCTAGGTCTATAGAGTGCCAGTACTTTTGGGGTCATCCCTCTTCCCTTATACATCAGAGAGTGCCCTCGTCATTTGTCCTTTAGGTCCCATGAGTTCATGAAGGTGATCAATCTCCTAACCCATGGCCCTTAGACAATGATAGCTGTTACCTCATGACCCTATGGTCATGTGCAACTTCACAATTAAGCAACTCCTACTCCCATCGGTCTTATCCCTACCCAACCCTAGGATAGACTTAGGATTCTAACATAGAACATATCCAACTTGAATCCTTACCCAAGTTTCCATCATCTCTCTTGCCATTCTTGGCCTGACTTACATCCTTTCATAGGGATCATGGTGACCTACCTACCTTGGTCAGGCCCCATCTACATGCACTTAGAGATGGTTATCTATGGGTCTGTAATTTCATCCTCATACTATATACTTTCCACATAGCTTCTCAAGATACTACGAGACCTCTTTAGGCTATCTAAAACCCAACAAAAGCTGGTACATACCCTACAAAAGGGTCCCTCTCCTAGGATGGGAGGAAACTATATCCTGATAGAAGTAAGGGTCACAAACATCCATATGTCCAGGGTTTACATCCAATTGAGCATGCTTAGCCCTAGAAAGCTACTAAGGCACTTAGCTAACCAACAGACCACCTACTAAACCATGCTAGGTTTCCATGGTAGGTCCTACTTGTTCTCATTCCTTAACATTGGACCAACCTCATACATGCCCATGCCACCAACCTATATATGAGGGGTTCATCAAACATATACCTTAATCACAGGGGTTCCCATTCCTCTAAGCATGAGGAGTGCCATGCTCGAATCTATAGAAACTTAAATCTCATCATGATCATCAGGTACACCAGGCACTACTACTTCCTTTCTTAGGTTTAGGGATCCAAGGTTCACTTCTCTACAAGAGCTATCCAACCGCATGCTCAGCTTTCTAACCATGAACCAAACATGTATGAGGTATAACATGCACGTTCTATAATCCTTCCAATTGAACAACACTTCAGATATGAGTCCTCCTCAAGTACAACCAACCAGATATGAGGCCTCCCAACTCATTACTAAGCCTCCTCAGGGTCTAAGGAACTTTTCTCCCTATCCTTAGAAGGTCAACACCTATGTCCAGCAACCTCATCCTTCTTCTTAGGGTTTGGTCCCTTTTAAGGCAACCAAGATATCATCAACCTATAGGGATCATGCAAGAGGCAACCACATCCATCCACGTAGGTTGCAACATACCCAACATATCAAGGTTCCTCCTATCCCGGAGTCTAAGATTCCAACCTTCTTGCTTGGGTCATGCTCTCTCTCTAGAATTAACCCTACAAACAACCTTACTACTAGAGGTCTTCTCTCCATGAAGGTGGATCAATCTCACAAGCATACCCCTAAATTGGTGAAACCTATGTTCAAACTTATGTTCACTCAAGATTATCCATGGCTCTTCTTACTTATTTCATAAGATATCCATCATGCCCTTCTCACCTCACTTTCAACCTACTACCAACACTATTGACGTACCCTGGGTGCATGTTATTCCCTACTCGTTTAAGCCCATAGGGTTTCCATATGTTCTTCACTAACCTCATCAATGAAGGAGTTATCCTTCACCCGAACGTGCACGACCCTTCATAGGGTTGGATTTCCAAAGGTACTAGGTCAGCCAACCTCACATGGCACATACTATCATAGGTATCCAAAACTAAAAGCAGGTCAACCCACACTCATGGTCGACCATGACATCCATCTCATCATGCCATCTCTCTCTCTAACCACCGCTTAGGGTTAGGGTTAACATCATCCTTAGAGGATGCGCTAGATATCTACCTTTAATGGAGATATTTGTCTCCAAGACCCACTCTCTACTCATCCTCCTGACAAGAAGATCTAACCTCAAGTCTCTCCTAAGGGTACGACAACATATGTCATACGCCTTAAGCATGCAACTAATCTTTAGTTTACACATAAATTATTAAGCTTATGTCCATGACATCTTGTTTACATGCTTTTCATTAATTTGGTGGAGGATTCCTTAACCTTATCATATATAACCTATCCTCAAGAGGGTGAGGAAAAGAGAGAGAAAAACCCTAAACCTTAGAATCTTAACAGAATTAGGGTTGAGAAGGGACAGAAATAGATGAGAGAGTCCTAAAGGTATCTTATTTTGAGTCAGATCCTAAGTCATTGGCCAGGCAGTCACACAGATCTGGGAGTCCTTGTATTCTGACTAGCGGTGCAGAGGAAAATATAGCCATCCCCCAGATGTGATCCTTTTCTAGTCACCTCTATCTTTTGTAAAATCCTCTAATAACTCCATCGGTTCTATGGAATTTGTAAAATTTAATAATTACTAAAGATTAAATGAGGAATCGATGCTCTGATACCAAATGTAACGACCCTACCTCCCAGTAACCCCCAATTAAGGGAGACCAAAAGGTCAGAGCCGTTAGCCCAATAAATAGGATCAATGGTTCGACAAGTAATCAATAATAATTACTAAATTCTACCAAAACTATACTGAAAAGTTGTAATAAAATAAAACTTTGCATACCTTTTTAAAACTTTGTTTTACTAAACTTTTATCCACCACTGAAACTATTCTAACTAATAATCCTTGTACTTTAGTTCATGTATTCACAATATGCCAATTTATTGTTTGTCCTTTTGGGATTTTGTACCTAAATTACTGACAAACAAAATTTCCGTCAGTATAATGAATTATACTGGTATGTGGGGGAAAACAAAAATTGTGCAACTATGGTAACAATGTAAGTAACCAAATATCATTTAACAATCAAGGTTACGTTTTAAGCAATATTACTCAATCCATACCTATCCCCTATCTCTGTGTTATTCCTACAGTGGACTTGGATACTACCTCTCTCATATGGTAGATCCTTACCCCCATGGTCCTACCTCACATGTAGCCATTACTTAGGGTTGTGGAGTCGCATGGCCCTACCCAAAGGTAGCCCAATCTCTTACTCATGGTGACTTGATGGACCTACCCTGGAGGTAGCCATGTACTAAGTCATACAAGGACCTGATGGACCTACCCCATTGGTATCCATGTACTAGGTCAACCGATCATGCTACAGAGGGGACTAGGATCTGAGCTAGTAGGTGTATATCTCAGGTAATAGTCATATCCACATTATAGTATGCATGAATATCATGCAACAGTTTAATTCAAGAAATCGATGAAAACTTTGGAAATCCTCAGAAAACTAGTTCTAGATATTCATAAGCATAACCACATACCTATGATGCAGACTTTTGAGATAGAATCAATCGAGTAGAGAAATCCAACAAAGCAAGAAAGTATACATAAGAATCTTGAAACAAATATACAAATTCCTTTTATCAAGATTTATCCAAGCCCATCTTGCTTCTTATGATTTCTATTCCCATTTAGGGTTTCTACCCCTTTTTAGGGTTTCTCTTACAATTAGGGTTTTGCCTCCACTTTTAGTATCAAAACCCTAAAACATGCTCTTTTATTTGAAAACCCTAATTAATCCATTCATCGTCATCTTTAAGGGTTCTTTAACATGCATTTAGGTTTAAGGATATTAATCCTCTGTGACAAACTAATAATTTCGGATTTCCTCCATTAAAATCCATCTTTCCTTAAATTAGGGTTTTAGTTCATTAAACCATAACATAAGTACATAGGAAACCCTAAAATAAACATATCAACATCCTTTTACAAATTTATCTTTTCTTTTACTCTTAATAGGTTAACATTAATCAAAATACCTAAAATATTCACCATACTCATTTTCACATCTTTTTTAGGATTTTTCCATAACTTAATGTTTTAAAAGATGTAAATCCCTATACTTTTTGAATTTCATCCACTATCAGGTTCTAATTATAATTTTTTCATATTCTACATTTTTTTCTGATCAACAAGCACTACTTATTTGTATTTTTTGGCCAAAGGATCTATTTTTAACAATTTATACAAGATTCCATCTTTTCCTTGAATATTGGGTAGAGAGGCGACTAACCTGTGTTTTTCAGAAAAAATGAGGGCCGTTGGATCCTCGGTCTTCATTGATTGAGCGCGATCCGATGGCTCGAGACACACGCACCCACTAACGATTGTTGAAGAACATGACGAACCAGCACCGTTGATCGGCGCCCGTGGTCAAAAGCTAACTTCGATCAAACAACAGTTGTAGCTCACCCCCAATCACACCAGTAGATGAACTATGCGGCGGTACCACGACTAAAGCTCACCAGAGCAAGGTGATCTTGTCAGGTCAGGGCATAAGGGAACTAGGGAAAGCGTCGTTCGGGTGTGCAAGGTTGAGAGGAGTTGAGATGGGGTATTATTTATAGGATATAGGGGCTCTTTTACGGTTCCCCCAACCTTGTCGCCGCCCTTATTCTCAGCCCAATTGGGTGTTCCTTCTAGAATGAATGAAACCATCTAATAGTTAGGTTAGGTTGATGCAGAATCTTCTCACGAACCTATCCATGCCTTTTCCTTGCTTGCACACGGTGTATATTGTGAGGAAAGTGGATTTGAAAATCCACCTGTTTCCTTCTCTGACTCGAGGAGTACGATGCCCAGATACCGCCGGATTGGGGATCAGACGGCTAGCGTTATTCCCTTCTATTTCCTTTTCTTTCTTTTAATCGAATATATTGTGACATTTAATGAAAGCTTATCACTTTAGGGAAACTTCCAAAAATCATAACTCTCAAACCAATTATCAAATTTATCCCAATTTTTGAGGGAAACTTAGCAATGATCTACCACCCTGTCAAGTTTGGGCTCATTATCTAAAGAAATCATGTCCTTTTCTTTAGTTGCAAGTTATCACTCAATTATATGTTTATCTCACATATTTTCTCTTTCCTTTTCCATTAAATTATTATCTTGAATTCCTTGGACTTCAAGGAGCCTTAATGGCTCGAAATTCCATCTTGGGAATATTCCTTAGCCTTTTCCTTATCTTTTATCCATTTTCTTATATATTCCTTATTCAAATAAATTCCTTTTCCTTTTTCTTTTAATTGGGCTCAATAGCCAATAAATCCCACTAGAAATCATATGTAAACAAAACTCATTCAATTGTGGCCGTCAATGCCACTTTCTAGAGATTTCTATGTATTTCTCATAAATATATTGCTTAATATCCATTATCTTTTATCTTTTCTATTATTTGGACTTTTCCTCTTTTCTTCTCTTTTATATCCATTATTGGATTAACATAATAGTAGGAATCACGAAATTCCTATAAAAAGGGAGATTTGCAAAGAAATCCATCCTTTGGAGAAAAGAATACAACCTTCTCAATTCAAGTCCATATTCGTAAAATCATTACATTTGAATTTTAAAAACACATGTAAAATTGAGGTTGTAACATTATATCTCTTATTGGGACATGGGTCTCACCCTTGTGGTTCGCCACATCTTTTTAAGTAATCAGAAGTGACAAAAACAAACTTGTTGCAGCAAAGAGGAGATATTGTAATGAATCTTTGAGAAAGTTGATTAGATGTCTAGTGTGTCCTAGAGTCATCTGTGTACTCTCAGGTCCAGACAGGAAAAGTTTATATATGGCGTTTCAAATGAATCAGAATTTTGTTAGCATGTTAATGTTTGTTTGTGTGGCATATACAAATATTGTTCTCCTATGTATAGATGTTGTGGCCAAGGTGATAGAACAGTTTGTATCAATTTCTTGTCATAGTACGGATACAGGAAAGATATTGGGCTCTTATGCAACTGTTTCTGAGCGGGTGTTGATGTTGAAATCAGTTTTAATTTACCAATATTGTAACATCCCTAACTTGGGTTATGCTTTAACCCTAGATCTTTTGTTTAATAAAGTTTAATTATATACTTGCTCTTATTTCTTGAGAAGTAATTAAGGCCCAAGAGGAACTTATGTTTCAATTTTAGTCCTTTTTGAATAATGTTGAAATAAAGTTTTGCCTGTTTTGGAATAATGTGCAAATTACCCAGGTTGAGGGGTTAAATTGCAAATGTTACAAAATAAATGTTCCTCAAATGTTGAAGCATCATAAGAATGAGAATGATGCAGAGGTATGGCTTGTGGAAGCCTGAGTACCAAGAGAGAGCTTGTTAAGCAATGTTTGTGCATTAAAACCTAGTTTTGGTGTAATGTGCAATTTACCCAAAACCTAGGGTTCAATATGAAAAATACCACCTCTAGAGAGTCCCTTATGCTTCTTGGCATCATGTAGAGAAAATAAAATGAGAGGGGCGTCTCATTTGAATCACCTTGGAGGAGAGAGAATCTTGATATTAAAATAATCAAGATTTAAGCATAATTGAAACCCTAATTCAATTTAATGCAAAAATAAATATATTAATGGAAGTACCTTTCAACAAAAAATGAGATGGTTGAATTTTCATAAGTGTGAACGTCCTTGTGCCTTGAAAAGGCCATGAAATATCTAAAGCAAGTGGAGAGTCCACTCACATTAGTTCACTAAAAAGTAATATCCACTCAATTTTGGATATTATTATTATAATGGTTAAGGTGCTGAATTTGCTTTCTTTTAATTCATGGATAAAGAAGAGGAATTTGAAGGGGGGGGGGGATTATGTATTCACATGCAAGGAAGTGAGGGGGATAAGTGGCACCAATTCAGGAAAATAAAAGATTATTATATCACTTTCTCTCTCATTGAAATTCCCTTATAAACATCTCATTTCCAACTCAAATGAAAGGCTTTTTCGACCCTTCTTTCTTTCCTTGCTTTGTCCGTGCACAAGGGAGCTTAGGAGAAACAGGAGGACGTGCCCCAACCTGTAGGTAAGCTCCATAGTCATCTTCAACCTTGATTTCATGGTGGAAATCAAAATTCAATGCTTAATTTCTTCTCTTCTTCATTCAATCTTCAACCTTAGCCATTCATTTCACTCAAAGACTTGAGAACGAGCCTTTGGAAGTTGAGGAAGCTTCATTCACCATTGAGGACGTGAAGATTGAAGCTTGGATTCAATTTTGAAGGTGGGTTATATAACTTGAACCCTTAAATGTTATTTTTAGATTCAATTCTTCATCATTTGTTGATCATTTTGTTCTTCTTGAAATTCCTTTGATCAAATTGATAAAATTAGCATAAGAATGGAAATAAATTTTTGAAGGATCGAAGCTTGGTGATGATTGCATCATATTAAGCACATATCTCAACAAAGGAGTGGGCAAACGGTTTTCAAAACTGATTGAGTCAATTCGGTTTCAAAATCGATTTAGTTGATTCGATTTTAAAACCGAATGGACAATTGAACACAAGAACGAATGGGTAATTTAGCAAAAAACTGAATGGGTAATTAAGAACAAAACCAAATGGGTAACTAAACCCAAGACCGAATGGGTAAATTACTTCAAAACTGAATGGGCAATTGAACCCAAGATCGAATGGGTAATTTACCTCAAAACTGAATGGGTAATTGAGTTCAAAACTGAATGGGGAATGGATCCCAAGACCATTTAATGTCAAACGACCTAAAGTGTGAGCTCTGATCTCCAAAACCACGATATAAATTTAGCGGAAGCGATTCGATTAACAGCGGAAGACAAAATCATGGGAAATTAAAACTTTTTGAGATAAGAGCTTGAATCTATAAAAACTTCTTTCATAAAAGGAGATAATCTATTTACATCTCAGATAATTACTTCTTGAGTAATTATATACAACATGATACAAAATCTCAAGAACTCAAAACCAAAAATCTCAGACCAAAAGACTCCAAGGACCTGAGAGTACAGAGAACACATAGGACTGACTATCTAACTATACAACTCAGCAGTCTGAATCTCCACCTGAGATTTATTGCTGCTCCTGATGCTGCTGGTGCTGATATTGGTCACCTGAAGATTGATTCCTTCGCCCTCGACGACCACCTAAAAAGTTGAAATCTACGGGGTGAGACAATTTTAAATAATTGTCCCAGCGAGAGTTATAACTCTTCGCCAGAAGCTTTATTATAGCAACCAAGAATAACATAGGCAATAAAAGCTTTAAGGTAAGCAACAACAGATTGTTATCAATTAGAACAACAACATTTAAGGAATATGAAGAACATGTATACTAAGTGAAGTATATTCAACCAATGTATCTCGTAGTTCAACCTAAGCAGATATACTACGCGGTTGATTATGTTTTACAAACATCATTATGCCCTGCAAAGATGAGGTATATCGCTCATACTCCAACCGATCACTATTAAGTCGCATCGGTATCATACATAGGTCATCAAAAGAGCCAGATTCTTATGACCTCATCTTCCTCAGTCGGTAAGAGGATCAATATGTAGGACATCTAGTGTCTCTACTACTATAGCTTACCAGGGTATTCTGGTACTTCACTATTAGAGTAACAGTGGCATTCTGTACTCTCTTCGCTATCGAAAGATTTCTTGTTTATCTCTCATCGATGCGGTATAAAAGATTTCCTCGAGAGATTAGTGTTATATCACCCCGGCATAAAACATAGTGAAGGATTGATAGATTAAGATACATCTACATCAATTCCTACACTAGGATGTAAGGAAATTCACATCCATATTACCCCACATATTCAAAAATATGTGCTCCAGGAATCCCCTTAGGAAACATGTTTCACCATCATTTAACTCCTGACAATGATGGATCTATGATCAGGGCTCTACATGGTATGATTATACTTGATTAGTTAGGTACATTTCAGTATTCTTTTATCATCATACATGTTTTCAAACATTAATCATTAGCATAGCAGCTATGAAGGAAGAATACTAAATGTGACAAGCCTATTTCTCATCAATTATCATTTGTCAATATTCTCATCACAAGTCATCTCTTAAAGCATGACCTTGATGGTATTCATGGCTCTCACGGCCTATCAATCTCATAAGATGCTATTAACAAGGCATCAAGATATATATATCACTATTCATAAAGCTAACAACATGCTTTCAATGAATATAGTATCATCATCCATACCTGGATATGATCATCCTCATAAAGGAACTTGCATGGTTGAATCAACTGATAACAGTAAATAACTCATTTAAAGAAGTTGTATCTCCCTACTCATACAAGAGCTAGGTTTCCCTGGTTTTCATCGATTAGGGTTTAATATTCACATTACATGTCATCACCCTAGAATTAGGGTTTACTATTCACCTCATGGTGAAATGATCTCATAACATCTTCATGTATGAGAAACATCATCATTAAAGACCTCAGATAAGATTAAGATTCATCAATTATCATAATTAGGGTTTCCATGATCTCACATAAGTGGATCATACCTAAACTTGCACATTTATGTATATTGAAGGTATTTTACTTGAGTTTCCATTATAATTGGTACTTTCTCTCTCCTCTAACTAGTAGATAGTGATTACACCACTCTAGATTAGGTTGGGTTAAGTCCTCATTGATTAACACAAATCAACTCATCACTATCATGTGATTAGGGTTTGATTAAAACAAGGTATCACTCAATTGAACCTCTTAGGGGTATTTTGGTAAATTATCCATTGATCATCATCATGGGTCAATTCATTAATCACTTGGTCCCTTAATATCTTGAGTTACCATTATGGTTTAAATAAGATCATCATTGGACCATTTATACCTTCAAGTGATTAAGTATAATCAACCTTGAAAATCTCTAACTGGTTTAGGGTTTGACTTTCAACCTTCAACCCATTTGATTCTTAGATGATCTTGAACTCGTTTAACCTCAAACGACCTAGAACCCATTTGATCCTTAAACGAGTGTGGACCCACTTAATCTTAAACGGGTGTGGACCCACTTGAGTCTAAACGGGTGTGAACCCGTTTGAGGTCAAACGAGTGTGAACCCGTTTGGACTCAAACGAGTGTGGACTCGTTTGGACTCAAACGAGTGTGGACTCGTTTGGACTCAAACGAGTGTGGACCAACTTGGTTTCAAACCGCATAAACATAAAAGGTGACACATAGGTTATGATTGAATAGGGTTTCCTATGTTGAAGCCTTTAATTGGCCAAGGCCATGTTAACCACTTACAAATTGAGTCAATTAGGATGAGCCTCAATCAATTGGACTCCAATTTGACCCTCAATTGAAAGCTAATTAGGATAAAGTCTAACTCAATTAGGGTTTCCAATCGGCTAATCACCAATTTTCAACAATATGATTCAAATCAGAGTTGAACCTATCAATTGACCTCCAATTGGGCCCAAACTTGGATCAAACGGTCTTGAGGTCGTTTGGGTGACCTCCAAAAGATCTTGAGACCGTTTGACCAAAGTTTGATCAAAAACCAAAAATGATTTGATAAGGGTTGAGCCCTAATTAAATAAAAAAATCAGCACTTTTCATCAATTTATCAACATCTTGTAATTGGACCCTCAAACCATCAAATTTCTTTAACCCTAGACATCCAAAAGATCTTAGGGTGTCACTAAACGAGTGTGAGATCGTTTGGATGAACCCCCAAATGGTTTTGAACCCGTTTGGGTCCTTCAACCCAAAACTCAACAAGATCTATATTTTAATTCAGCAATTTTAAACCGATTAGGGTTAGGGTGTTGAAGTGCCTTCAACTCTCAATTGGTTAGGAATTAGATTACAATTCTTTATAGGAATGAAATTCAATATATTATGAACAGGTATCCCAAACGGTCAATGCTTGGTCAACTCACTCAAACAGGTTGGAACCCGTTTGCCCAAAAGTTCAAGTTAATTAGTTTGGAAAAAAAATCAGTACTTAATTCAATTCTATTGCCTAATGGATTGGCCTTCAACCTACGATTCCTTTGAAGTTAACCCCTCAAATTTGGTGGGTCATTAGCCTACATAATTGTGAACAGAAAACCCAAACGGTCCATGCTTGGTCAACCCTATGAAATGGTCTTGGGGTCATTTTGATCCAAACGATCTTGCAGGATCGTTTGAGATCAAACAAGTTGAACCCGTTTGACCTTAAACGAGTTGCACTCGTTTGGACCAAAAGGGTCCAAGGTCATTTCATAAAGTGGCCTAGGAATCCACGCCCATCATCCTCAACCTCTGTTCAGGTCGGTTCCTCCACCGTTTTACTTGCAAACGAGCAAGGAAGAAGGGAGGTAGAAGAAGAACTAATCATAGAAAACAAGAACAAAGATATGCATAACAAAGCTAAGGGTTAGAGTTATAAAACCCGCCTCAAACGTGGTTCCTAGAGCTTCCAAGCTTCCAAGCTTCAAGCCTTTAATGGCGTCTTGAGCTCCATAGGTCGGCCAAGGTTAATTCTTCAAGAAAAAGATGGGGATGGTCGGCTTAGAACAAGGAACCTAAGTAAGAAAACTAGCAATTCAACCTTGTAATACGATTTCCTCCATGAATCCAAGCTAGAAGGTGGTGTTCTCTTACCTTAGAACAGGTTGGTCATTTCCTTGAGCTCCTAAGCTCCTTCCTTAGTCGGCCACAACAAGAGATAAGTGAAGAGTGAAAGGAAAACGTTGCCTTTGATTGCAAAGGAAAGGGTATAAGTACCTTTGGGGTTATTTTCATCATAAGGACAATTTACTTCTCCTTTTCACAACTAGGTCCTTCCTTTCTTTTAGGCACGTCCCTCCTCTTCTTTTGTAAGGTAAAACTCCTTCTAAAACCAAGAACTAAAGGCAAGGAAGGTCAACTTATCACTAAGGTACATATGTACATAAGGGTCTCCTTACTTACATCTTGATGATTTAATTACAAAGGTGTTCCTTATTATATGATTATTCAAAGGAAATGCCCCCTTCATCATTATTAGCTTAAATGATGTCAAAAGTCATAAAAGATGTTCAAGATGGTGTATTTTATAAGTTTCACCCCACATTTGGGTAAATTGCACTTTAATCCAAATTAGGGTTTTTAAGCACAAGGATTATTCCACAAGCTACATCTAGATGCCCAAGCTTGGGAAATCCATCATGTCTCATCATATTTACTCAAATGATGTCTCATTATCAAAAGAACATCTTAACATGTGCAATTGCAAGTTAACCCCTTAACTGGGTAATTTGCACATAAGCCCCTGCATTACCAAAAATAATACTACAACTTTGATTAAAAAAGACAAAATTGAAAGTATATGTTCCTGAGGAACTTAATTACATGTCAAAAGATAATCACCAGGGTTTAATTACATATTTAGGCAAAACACCTAGGGTTAGTTTATAACCCAGGTCAGGGATGTTACAAATTATCCACCCCTTACAAGGATTTCGTCCCCGAAATCGACAAAACGTATTAGGAGAAAAGAGCAGGGTATTTCCTTCTCATCTCATCCTCTAGCTCCCAAGTGGCTTCTTCGACACCACGGTGATTCCAGAGGACTTTCACAAGGCTTATATCTTTCTCTGTAACTTTTTAATTCTATTATCAAGGATTGATATTGGTCCTTCCTCATAAGATATGTCATCATTCAATTCTACCTCCATAGGTTGTAGAATTGACTCAGTGTCGGGGTGACATTTCTTCAACATAGAAATGTGAAACACAGGGTGTAGCCTCTGCAACTCTGGTGGTAACTCTAGTCTATAGGCTACCTTTCCAACCCGTTCAATGATTGGATAAGGTCCCATAAATCTAGGTGCTAACTTTCCTTTCCTTCCAAAGCGAAGGACTCCTTTCCAAGGCAAGACCTTGAGGTACACTCTGTCTCCAACCTGGAACTCTAACGGTCTACGATGCTTATCAGCATACAACTTCTGTCTATCCTGTGCAGTCTTAAGCTGTTGTAGTATAACTTTGATCTTCTCTGTAGTTTGTTGCACAAGATCAGGACCTAACAACTGATGTTCACCTGTCTCATACCAACACAAAGGGGATCTACAACGTCTACCATACAAGGCTTCATAAGGTGCCATATCAATACTATGTTGATAGCTATTGTTATAGGAAAACTCTATCAAGCTTAGGTGTAGATCCCAACTTCCAGTAAACTGGAGAACACATGCTCTCAACAGGTCTTCCAAGGTCTGTATGGTTCTTTCCAACTGTCCATCAGTATGTGGATGAAAAGCCGTACTAAACCTTAGCTTGGTGCCTAAGGCTCTGTGTAGCTGCTCCCAAAAGTGACTTGTAAACTGGGGACCTCTGTCAGAAACTATGGTGACAGGAACTCCGTGCAAACACACTATCTCTTGAACATATAACTGTGATAACCTTTCAGTAGAAAAGGTTGTTTTGACAGGTAAGAAATGTGCTGTCTTAGTCAACCTATCAACAACTACCCAAATGGAATCATGTCCTTTGCTTGTCTTGGGTAGGCCAACAACAAAATCCATGGTTACATGATCCCACTTCCACTGTGGTATGGGTAAAGGTTGCATTGTTCCTGCAGGCTTCTGGTGTTCAGCTTTAACTTGCTGACACATTGGACACCTCAGAACAAACTCAGCTACGTTCTTCTTCATCCCAGGCCACCAATACATATCTTTCAATTTTCGATACATTTTGGTGCTTCCTGGATGCATAGCATATATTGAAGAATGAGCTTCCTCCAGGACTAACTTCCTCAGGTTATCTACATCTGGTACTATCATCCTCCCATGATAGCATGCTACTTGATCATCTGATTCATGAAAACCTTCTCGCTTCTCATCACCATACTCAGATTTGATCTACTGAACTGCAACATCAACTTGTTTTGCCTCCCTAATCTGTTCTCTTAGGGTGGGTTTGATATGCATCTCAGCCAACAACCCGGCAATCCATGACACCTTCATCTGTACATTGTCTTGCCTTAAAGAGATAAGCATATCTCTCCTAGGGCATACTAAAGAGTTTAATTGTGCTCTATCCATGGTTGATGTTGCTAATTTCCTACTCAATGCATCTGCAACCACATTGGCCTTTCCTGGATGGTAATCAATTGTACAATCATAGTCCTTGATTAACTCCATCCAGTGATGTTGCCTCATGTTAAGCTCATGCTGAGAGAAGATATACTTAAGATTTTTGTGATCTGTGAAAATATGGAATGTCTCTCCGTAGAGATAATGTCTCCAGATCTTCAGGGCATGAACCACAACAGCTAACTCCAGATCTATGAAGACGACAACACACAGATCAAGGAAAGGTCGAAAAACTCTATTCGTGAGTTCCATGAATGCAGCCGGTGCATTGGTTAGTCCAAACGACATAACCGTGAACTCATAGTGACCATATCGTGTCCTAAAGGCAGACTTGGATATGTCACTATCCTTAATACGGAGTTGGTGATATCCAGACCTCAAGTCTATCTTTGAGAAGACTGTTGCACCACGCAACTGGTCAAAAAGATCATCAATCCTCGGCAATGGGTACTTATTCTTTATTGTTACTTTATTGAGTTGTCTATAATCAATGCACAACCGCATTGACCCATCTTTATTTTTAACAAACAAAACCGGAGCACCCCACGGTGAAGTGCTCGGTCGGATAAAACCTTTCTCAAGCAACTCTTGAAGTTGTTTCTTGAGTTCTGCCATCTCAGCAGGCGCCATCCTATACGGTGTCTGGGCTATAGGTTTTGTATCTGGGATCAAATTGATTTCAAAATCAATTTCCCGAGGCGGTGGTATACCTGGAAGTTCTTCAGGAAACACGTCCTTGAATTCCCTGACTATAGGAACTTTAGCAGGGTTGGGACCTTCTTTGGTAACATCTACTACATGTGCCAGGAATGCATAACATCCTTGCCTCATCAGCTTGTTAGCAACCATAGCTGATACAAGACAAATGGGTAGAATCTTTCTCTCTCCTTGAAAGATCCATGTGCTGCTATCATCAGCAAACACAGCCTGTTTGGATTCACAATCCAAGACAACTCGATACCTTTCTAAGGTATCCATCCCGAGGATTATATCAAATCCTTGCATATCAAGTGGTATAAGGTCCACTTGAATGAGATGATCAGAAAAGAAGAAGATGCAGGGAGAGCATACCTCCTGCAAAACGGCAGACCCACTCAACGGAGTCTCCAACAACAAGCTATCTGTCCTATGACTAATTGTCATATTGCAGCTACGAATCACTCTCTGAGTGACAAAGGAGTGCGTAGCACCCGGGTCAATCAGAACATATACAATACAGGATTTAGACATATCAGAATATAAAAGTTCCATCTGACCTGCCACTACCCGTGGATTGACCACTACATCTGGTGGGTTCATGGCATAGAACCTCGCTGTCGCCTGGTGTTGAGGTGGTGCTGATGATCCAGCTGGAGACGCTTGTCCACGTCCTCGAGCTGCTCCTTGAGATTGCCTTCTCTGTGATCCCTGTTAACTCTGTCTCGGAGGATGTGTCACACTGACAGGCCTAGATCGGCAGTCCTTCATCAAATGTCCCACCTTCCCATAGTTGTAACAACTCTTCTCCAATTGTTGTGGTATGGGTGGTCCTGTAACTGACATTGATGCTGAACTGTGAGTCTCTTGTAGTGGTAGGCTTCGTCCCCTGCCTCTACTCGGTGTCCACTGTGTCCGAGCACTAGTTCTGGGTGGTGGAGGTGTAGATGCAGAGAATCTAGGCTTCTTAAAGTCTCTAGATGAAGAACCCTAGAACTGTGGATATCTTTTATGAGTTTGTCTCTTCTCGACTACAAATTTCTCTATCCTTCGGACTGACTCAACGAAGGTAGCAAAACTCTCCCGATTCTCTAGGGCAGACACGGGAGTAGTCAAGTCGGCGTTTAAACCCTTCTCAAACCTTCTGATTCTTTCTTCTTCTGTGGTAGCCATGTGCGGACAAAACCGCAATAACTCCATGAACTTAGCTTCATACTCGCTAATGTTCATCATGCCTTGCCTCAATCTCTCAAACTGAGAGATCTTCTCGTCTAGGAAGGTCTTTGGAAAATATCTATTGATAAATTCCCGACAAAAATCTTCCCACGAGATCTCCACTCCAGACCTCTTCTGCTCTTCCATGGTCCACCAGTGACCAGCACTTCCCTTGAGAAGATAGACAGCATGTCTAACTTTCTGAGCTTCTGGGATGTTGAGGATTCTAAAAGCTTTCTCCAACTCGGTTAACCACAGATCGGCGTCTGCAGGATCAGCTGTTCCAAAGTATTCGGTTTCTCCGACATGACAAAGTCGCTCGAACGTCTTACCGATACCTTGTCCTTCAGGCTGGGCAGGTGCCCTAGGTGCAGGCATGGGCATCCTGTCGGTGATGTGTGTCATAGCAGTCATAAACTGCCCGAACATAGTTTGAACAGCTGGGTTTCCCATGTCAGCTGGGTCAAACTGAGGTGGTTCTCTGGGTGGCTCAGGTACAGGTTGTTCTATCTCCGGGTTCCTTGCACCTCCTTGGGGTGCAGCAACACTACTTTCTGCCACGTACTCCTCGTGTTGTTCAGACATCCTTAATTATCTTCTTCTCCTGAGGAGCAGAAGACTCTATTAGATAAGAAAGAAATACTAAGGATAGACTCGACATCCTAAGTCCTATGTCTCTGTAGACTCAGCAAACCTAGAGCTCTGATACCACTTAATTGTGAGCTCTGATCTCCAAAACCACGATATAAAATTAGCGGAAGCGATTCGATTAACAGCAGAAGACAAAATCACGGGAAATTAAAACTTTTCGAGATAAGATCTTGAATCTATAAAAACTTCTTTCATAAAAGGAGATAAACTGTTTACATCTCAGATAATTATTTCTTGAGTAATTATATACAACATGATACAAAATCTCAATAACTCAAAACCAAAAATCTCAGACCAAAAGACTCCAAGGACCTGAGAGTACAGAGAACACATAGGACTGACTATCTAACTATACAACTCAGCAGTCTGAATCTCCACCTGAGATTTACTACTGCTCCTGATGCTGCTGCTGCTAATATTGGTCACCTGAAGATTGATTCCTTCGCCCTCGACGACCACCTAAAAAGTTGAAATCTACTGGGTGACACCATTTTAAATAATTGTCCCAGCGAGAGTTATAACTCTTCGCCAGAAGCTTTATTATAGCAACCAAGAATAACATAGGCAATAAAAGCTTTAAGGTAAGGAACAACAGATTGTTATCAATTAGAACAACAACATTTAAGGAATATGAAGAACATGTATACTAAGTAAAGTATCTTCAACCAATGTATCTCGTAGTTCAACCTAAGAAGATATACTACGCGGTTGATTATGTTTTACAAACATCATTATGCCCTGCAGAGATGAGGTATACCGCTCATACTCCAACCGATCACTATTAAGTCGCATCGGTATCATACATAGGTCATCAAAAGAGCCGGATTCTTATGACCTCATCTTCCTCAGTCAGTAAGAGGATCAACATGTAGGACATCTAGTGTCTCTACTACTATAGCTTACCAGGGTATTCTGGTACTTCGCTATTAGAGTCACAGTGGCATTCTGTACTCTCTTCGCTATCGAAAGATTTCTTGTTTATCTCTCATCGATGCGGTATAAAAGATTTCCTCGGGAGATTAGTGTTATATCACCCCGGCATAAAACATAGTGAAGGATTGATAGATTAAGATACATCTACATCAATTCCTACACTAGGATGTAAGGAAATTCACATCCATATTACCCCACATATTCAAAAATATGTGCTCCAGGAATCCCCTTAGGAAACTTGTTTCACCATCATTTAACTCCTGACAATGATGGATCTATGATCAGGGCTCTACATGGTATGATTATACTTGATTAGTTAGGTACATTTCAGTATTCTTTTATCATCATACATGTTTTCAAACATTAATCATTAGCATAGCAGCTATGAAGGAAGAATACTAAATGTAACAAGCCTATCTCTCATCAATTATCATTTCTCAATATTCTCATCACAAGTCATCTCTTAAAGCATGACCTTGATGGTATTCATGGCTCTCACGGCCTATCAATCTCATAAGATGCTATTAACAAGGCATCAGGATATATATCACTATTCATAAAGCTAACAACATGCTTTAAATGAATATAGTATCATCATCCATACCTGGATATGATCATCCTCATAAAGGAACCTGCATGGTTGAATCAACTGATAACAGTAAATAACTCATTTAAAGAAGTTGTATCTCCCTACTCATACAAGACCTAGGTTTCCCTGGTTTTCATCGATTAGGGTTTAATATTCACATTACATATCATCACCCTAGAATTAGGGTTTACTATTCACCTCATGGTGAAATGATCTCATAACATCCTCATGTATGAGAAACATAATCATTAAAGACCTCAGATAAGATTAAGATTCATCAATTATCATAATTAGGGTTTCCATGATCTCACATAAGTGGATCATACCTAAACTTGCACATTTATGTATATTGAAGGTATTTTACTTGAGTTTCCATTATAATTGGTACTTTCTCTCTCCTCTAACTAGTAGATAGTGATTACACCACTCTAGATTAGGTTGGGTTAAGTCCTCATTGATTAACACAAATCAACTCATCACTATCATGTGATTAGGGTTTGATTAAAACAAGGTATCACTCAATTGAACCTCTTAGGGGTATTTTGGTAAATTACCCATTGATCATCATCATGGGTCAATTCATAAATCTCTTGGTCCCTTTATATCTTGAGTTACCATTATGGTTTAAATAAGATCATCATTGGACCATTTACACCTTCAAGTGATTAAGTATAATCAACCTTGAAAATCTCTAACTGGTTTAGGGTTTGACTTTCAACCTTCAACCCATTTGATTCTTAGATGATCTTGAACTCGTTTAACCTCAAACGACCTAGAACCCATTTGAGCCTTAAACGAGTGTGGACCCACTTAATCTTAAACGGGTGTGGACCCACTTGAGTCTAAACGGGTGTGAACCCGTTTGAGGTCAAACGAGTGTGAACCCGTTTGGGCTTAAATGAGTTTGGACTCATTTGGACTCAAACGAGTGTGGACTCGTTTGGACTCAAATGAGTGTGGACTCGTTTGGACTCAAATGAGTGTGGACCAACTTGGTTTCAAACCGCATAAACATAAAAGGTGACACATAGGTTATGATTGAATAGGGTTTCCTATGTTGAAGCCTTTAATTGGCCAAGGCCATGTTAACCACTTACAAATTGAGTCAATGAGGATGAGCCTCAATCAATTGGACTCCAATTTGACCCTCAATTGAAAGCTAATTAGGATTAAGTCTAACTCAATTAGGGTTTCCAATCGGCTAATCACCAATTTTCAACAATATGATTCAAATCAGAGTTGAACCTATCAATTGACCTCCAATTGGGCCCAAACTTGGCTCAAACGGTCTTGAGGTCTTTTAGGTGACCTCCAAACGATCTTGAGACCGTTTGACCAAAGTTTGACCAAAAACCAAAAATGATTTGATAAGGGTTGAGCCCTAATTAAATAAAAAATCAGCACTTTTCATCAATTTATCAACATCTTGTAATTGGACCCTCAAACCATCAAATTTCTTTAACCCTAGACATCCAAACGATCTTAGAGTGTCACTAAACGAGTGTGAGATCGTTTGGATGAACCCCCAAATGGGTTTGAACCCGTTTGGGTCCTTCAACCCAAAACTCAACAAGATCTATATTTTAATTCAGCAATTTTAACCCGATTAGGGTTAGGGAGTTGAAGTGCCTTCAACTCTCAATTGGTTGGGAATTAGATTACAATTCTTTATAGGAATGAAATTCAATATATTATGAACAGGTATCCCAAACGGTCAATGCTTGGTCAACTCACTCAAACGGGTTGGAACCCGTTTGCCCAAAAGTTCAAGTTAATTAGTTTGGAAACAAATCAGTACTTAATTCAATTCTATTTCCTAATTGATTGGCCTTCAACCTACGATTCCTTTGGAGTTAACCCCTCAAATTTGGTGGGTCATTAGCCTACATAATTTTGAACTGAAAACCCAAACGGTCCACGCTTGGTCAACCCTATGAAATGGTCTTGGGGTCATTTTGATCCAAACGATCTTGCAGGATCGTTTGAGATCAAACCGGTTGAACCCGTTTGACCTTAAACGAGTTGCACTCGTTTGGACCAAAAGGGTCCAAGGTCGTTTCATAAAGTGGCCTAGGAATCCATGCCCATCATCCTCAACCTCTGTTCAGGTCGGTTCCTCCACCGTTTTACTTGCAAACGAGCAAGGAAGAAGGGAGGTAGAAGAAGAACTAATCATAGAAAATAATAACAAAGATATGCATAACAAAGCTAAGGGTTAGAGTTATAAAACCCGCCTCAAATGTGGTTCCTAGAGCTTCCAAGCTTCCAAGCTTCAAGCCTTTAATGGTGTCTTGAGCTCCACAGGTCGGCCAAGGTTAATTCTTCAAGAAAAAGATGGGGATGGTCGGCTTAGAACAAGGAACCTAAGTAAGAAAACTAGCAATTCAACCTTGTAATACGATTTCCTCCATGAATCCAAGCTAGAAGGTGGTGTTCTCTTACCTTAGAATAGGTTGGTCATTTCCTTGATCTCCTGAGCTCCTTCCTTAGTCAGCCACATCAAGAGATAAGTGAAGAGTGAAAGGAAAACGTTGCCTTTGATTGCAAAGGAAAGGGTATAAGTACCTTTGGGGTTATTTTCATCATAAGGACAATTTACTTCTCCTTTTCACAACTAGGTCCTTCCTTTCTTTTAGGCACGTCCCTCCTCTTCTTTTATAAGGTAAAACTCCTTCTAAAACCAAGAACTAAAGGCAAGGAAGTTCAACTTATCACTAAGGTACATATGTACATAAGGGTCTCCTTACTTACATCTTGATGATTTAATTACAAAGGTGTTCCTTATTATATGATTATTCAAAGGAAATGCTCCCTTCATCATTATTAGCTTAAATGATGTCAAAAGTCATAAAAGATGTTCAAGATGGTGTATTTTATAAGTTTCACCCCACATTTGGGTAAATTGCACTTTAATCCAAATTAGGGTTTTTAAGCACAAGGATTATTCCACAAGCTACATCTAGATGCCCAAGCTTGGAAAATCCATCATGTCTCATCATATTTACTCATATGATGTCTCATTATCAAAAGAATATCTTAACATGTGAAATTGCAAGTTAACCCCTTAACTGGGTAATTTGCACATAAGCCCCTGCATTGCCAAAAATAATACTACAACTTTGATTAAAAAGGACAAAATTGAAGGTATATGTTCCTGAGGAACTTAATTACATGTCAAAAGATAATCACCAGGGTTTAATTACATATTTAGGCAAAACACCTAGGTTTAGTTTATAACCCAGGTCAGGGATGTTACATAAAGACCGTTTGAGGTCAGGAGATGTCATAAGTTGGATGATGATCCAATGGTCTCAATTTGATCTAATTCTAATAGGTTCAATGTTGGAGGGTCCATTGATTGCAAACCCTAGACCCAATAGATTGATTCAGTTTCAAAGCAATGGTTGATGATTCGATTTCAAGACTGAATGGATGAATTCAGTTTCAAGACCGAATGGATGGATTTGGTTTCAAGACCGAATGGATGGATTCAGTTTCAAGACCGAATGGATGATTCGGTTTCAAGACCGAATGTATAGATTCAGTTTCAAGATCAAATAGATTGAGTTGGTATCAAGACCGAATGGGTTGATTCAGTTTCAAATCAATTTATGATGATTCGATTTCAAAACCAAATGGGTTGATTCAATTTACAATTGGTCAAGACCGTTTGAAAGGTTGATCAAGACCGTTTGGAGGTCTAAACGGTCTCAGACCGTTTGAAGGTCCAAATGTTTTCAAACCATTTGGAGGTGTGGATCCAAACCGTTTGTAGGATTATTAGTCAAAACTGTTGAAGTTTCAATTTGATCTCAGAACTAAATGAGTACTATTAAAGTAACTCAAGATTGATTATAATGGAAGTACCTTTAAAGCACTTAGGTGAATGAGTACACTTGGAGTGATGTCGTTTGATGCCTATGAATATGATGAATCTAATACACCATAATAATCATAGGTGTAGGTATCTTAGTGAAAGGTTGAGCCAACTAAAAGAAGTATGGATTAATTGACATCCTAGAGATGATGAGAGAAAGGGGAACTCATACATGAATAATCAATATGCAATGTGCAACATTGACACCTTTAATAGGTGTAGGGTATGAATTAGGGTTTGATCCATTGTGATGAGATCATGAAACCCTAATCAAGAATGTTGATGAATTCTAAACCCTAATTCAGGGTAATTTAACGAAAAACCCTAATTTAAGGGAATGCTTCATGAAAACCCTAATTTTGGGTAAAGCTACATGAAACCCTAATTTTAGGCGAAATGTTATAAGAAACCTTAATTCAAGGTAAGGATGTAATGTGAAACCCTGATACAGGGTAATGTGATATGTAACCCTAATCCAGGGTGATGCTATGTGTTATGAAACCCTAATTAGAAAACATAGCCCTAATTTGTGTAAGGGGATGAGTAACTCTGATTGATATGAATTGGGAAACCCTAACCCTAATAAGGGTATAAGTGGTGTTACTTTGTATAGCATGGTGCTAAAATGTAATTGATATAAATGTTATCAAGTGTACTAACCATGCAGCTATCATGAGATGATGAGCATATCCAGGTATGAGCTATGATGTTTCATTTATTATTGTTAATGGGCCTTGCGAGACATAACATGCTTTGTTGCCTAGTGAGAGGTAACAAGAGATGAAATGGGCCATGTGAGCCATGTGAGATGCTTGTGTAGAAAGTATCATGTTTACCGTGGTCAGATGACCTGAAGGTATTAGTTACCTGATAAGTGGTAACAAGTGTTCCTTAATAAACTGAGGGTTTGAATACCCATTTTCTATAATCATGATGATGAGTTTGTCAAAGGATGAGAATGCTCCTGATCAGATGAGGGATTGAGATCCCAATTCTTTATTAAAGATTTGAACAGTACTTGATGAAAGCATTACACATTCTTTGTAGCAATTGTTAAAATAATTGATGTTTGGAAACTTGTTTGATGCTAAAAGAATATGGTAATACACTTAATTAATCAAGTGATATCATATAATGTAGTTGCCCTGACCACAAATCCATTAGTGTCAGAATTTGCTGAATGGTGAAACGAGTTAAACTCGGAGTGCATATTTTTGAATATGTGGGGGTAATTAGGCAATTATTTCCTCATGCCCCATACGAATGGCTGCAGGATATATCCTATGTATGAGATTGGTTACAGACCATACCCCAGTATGAGTATGGCTACGGGCCATGACTCCATGATATGATACCAGGCATTGGCTACGAGCCATAACCCTGAAGAGAGTATATGTTGTGGGCTATAACTCTATAGCGAAAATGCCAATATACCCTGGAAAGCTAATTGTAGTTTGACACGTGATGTCTCTGCCATATAATCCCGTACTGACTGAGAAGGTTGAGGTCTTGGAGTCTGGCTCTTCCATTGACCTTGTGTGGTACTGATGCTTTACATAATCATGGTCGGTTGGAGCATGAACAGTATACTTCATCTCTTCAGGGCATTAAATATGATTGTAAAATGTAATCAGTCGTGTAGCATATTTGCTTAAGGTTGAAATACGAGAATCACCGATTGATGTTATCTTGCTTAATATATCAGATAAAAGTTATACATGTTCTTCATATTCCTTATTGGATAAGTGACATGCGGCTTTATCTAGTTATAGATGAACTTCTTTGAATAAGAATATTGCTCTAACCTGTTTAGACATTGATTTAACTATTGTTGAATATATATATGATTCCTCTGCTCAGTTTTATTCTAATAAACTGCAATAATAATGTTTTTGGCGGAGAGTTATATCTCTCGCTGGTATTGGGTCTCACTCTGTTGGTCACCAACACTTTTTAGGTGGATGCGAGAGAAGAGACAGAAACCCTATAGCAGGGGAAGAACAACAGTAGCAGCAATAGGGATAGTAGTGACACTCAGATGGAGGCACTAGCTATCATATCTTGTATATAGAGTACTGTGTGTCGTCTCTGTACTCTCAGGTCCTCGGAGTTGTAGTCAGTAGTTAGTTTAATGAATCGATCTGAGATTTTGGCTTGATGCCTCAATATTTTTATGATGCATGTGTATAGTTTTAAACAGGGTAGTTGATGCTTGTAATCCTTGAGAAGGAATGGTACAACATATGTACTTGTGAACCAGAATGTAATTGAATTTCTTATGTTCTTTTTGAAAGTGTTTTCTAGTGTATGGATCTCATTGTAAATGGTTTTAATTTTTAGTAATTTTCAGTAATTCGTTGTTAATGACCGCTTCCGCATTTGCCTTTATTCGATGTTTGGGATTTGTCATCACAGTTTAGTTGGTATCAGAGCTATATGTTCGCTGAGTCTACAGAGACATAGGATTAAGGTTGTTAAGTTTGTTATAGTGTCTTCCAGTATATCTGATAGTGTCTTCTGCTCATATAGGAGAAGAAGAACTTGAAGATGTCTGGATCACACGAAGAACATGCTGCTGAGAGCAGTGTTGCTACACTAGGAGGAGGTGCAAGGGACCAGGCTAGGGAGGAACTAGCACCTGAACATCCCCAGTTTGACCCAGCCATGATAGGGAACCCATCTTTCCATGCTCTATTTGGGCAGTTTATGGAAACTATGACTCATATGGCGGATAGGATGTCACCACCTGCACCTAGGGCACCAGCCCATAATGAGGGATAAGGAGTTGGCAAGACTTTTGAGAGGCTTCACCAGGTAGGAGCCACAGAGTATGCTGGTATATCCGACCCAACATATGATGACTTATGGTTGACTGAGCTAGAGAAGGCTTTCAGAATCCTCAATATCCCAGAAGCCAAAAAGGTGAGACATGCAATGTACCTTTTAAAAGGGAGTGCTGGCCATTGGTGGATAATAGAAGAGGGCAAGAGGCCATGTGTTGAGGTCAGATGGGAAGAATTCCGACGAGAATTCTTCACTAGATACTTCCCCAAGACTTACCTAGATGAAAAGATATCTCAGTTTGAGAAGATAAGACAAGGACCAATGAATATTAGCGAGTATGAGGCTAAGTTCATGGAGCTTTTGCGGTTCTGTCTACATATGGCAGCTACTGATGAGGAAAGAATTCGACATTTTGAGAAAGAGTTGGACGTTGAATTAACCACTCCTGTGTCTGCTTTAGAGAACAAGGAGAGGTTTGCTACTTTCATAGAGTCCGTGAGATGCATAGAGAGGTATGTGATCAAGAAGCGATAGACCAGTGGTAAGAAGGTATACACTCAGTTCCAAGGAAAAAGGTCTAAAGGATTTAAGAAGCCAAGGTTTTCTGCACCAACAACACCATCAAGATTCAATACCCAGACACAATGGACGTCGAGTAGGGGTAGGGGTTGTAGTTTTGTTCCAAATAGAGCCCGCAACACAACATCAACATCGGTGACTGGACCTCATAAACCGTATCCTGAGACCAGGATCTATCATCAGTGCAGACAAGAGGGACATCTGGCAAGGGATTGTCCAGTCGGGAACACAATGGTGACTCAACCCCAGACGTAGAGTCAGCAAGGCTCTCAGAGGAGGAAATTTTCAAGCGGCACTCGAGGATGTGGACAAGCATACCAAGCTGGTTTGTCAGCACCCAACAACCGAACACCGGGTCAACAACAAGCAACGGTGAGATTCTATGCGATGAATCAACCTGAAGTAGTAGTTAACCCATGGGTTGTGACAGGTCAGATGGAACTGTTTCATTCTGATATGTCTTCATCCTACTTCATATCTATTTTAATTGATCTGGGTGCTACACATTCCTTCATCACTCGAGAAGTTATCCTTGACTACAATATGATAGTGGGTCATAGGGCAGAGAGTTTGTTATTAGAAACTCCTTTACTTGGATCTGCAGTGTTGCGGGAGGTGTGTTCTCCCTGCACTTTTTCCTTATCTAAACATCACATTTAGGTGGATCTTATTCCACTTGAGATGTATGGGTTTGATATAATTCTAGGAATGGACACCCTAGAAAAGTATAAGGTTGTCTTAGATTGTTGTTCCAAGCAGGTTGTGTTCACAGATGATAATGACACATGGATCTTTCAGGGAGACAGAAATATTCTTCCAACTTGTCTTGTGTCAGCTATGGTAGTTGAGAAGCTGATGAGACAAGGATGCTTTGGATTCTTGGCTCATGTAGTAGACACCACAATGGAGAGTTCTAATCTTTATGAAGTTCCGATAGTTAGGGAGTTTTAAGATGTGTTTCCTGAGGGACGTCCAGGTGTTCCTCCACCTTGAGAGATTGATTTTGAGATTAATCTAATCCCAGGCATGCAACCAATAGCACAACACCGTATAGAATGGCACCTGCGGAGATGGAAGAGCTCAAGAAATATCTTTGGGAGTTGCTTGAGAAAGGTTTTATCCGACCAAGTACTTCACCATGGGGTGCTCCGGTTCTTTTTTTTAAGAAGAAGGATGGATCGATGCGACTATGCATTGATTACAAATAGTTGAATAAAGTAACCATAAAGAATAAGTATCCTTTGCCAAGGATCGATGACTTGTTTGATCAGTTGCGTGGTGCAACTATTTTTTCTAAGATAGATCTGAGGTCGGGATACAATCAGTTGTGTATCAAGGAGTGTGACATATCTAAGTCTTCCTTTAGGACAAGGTATGGTCACTATGAGTTCATAGTTATGTCATTTGGACTAACTAATGCACCAGTTGCATTCATGGAACTCATGAATAGAATCTTTCGACCTTTCCTTGATCAGTTCATAGTAGTCTTCATAGATGACATCTTGATATATAGTAGAGATGCTCAACAGCATGAGTAGCACCTCCATTAGGCTTTAACTTTGCTAATAGAGCATGAGTTGTATGCTAAGTTTAGCAAATGTGAGATCTGGTTACCAGACGTTTCTTTTCTAGGACACGTAATATCTGCCTCAGGTATCCATGTTGATCCTAAAAAGGTAGAATCTGTCCTGCAATGGGAATAGCCAAAGACACCGACGGAGATATGTAGTTTCCTAGGACTGGCAGGCTATTATAGGAAGTTCATTAAGAACTTCAGTTCTATAGCTTTACCTCTAACCAAGTTGACCAGGAAATGTGTTCTGTTTGTCTAGAATGACAAGTGTCAACATTCTTTCCAGTCATTGCAAGAAAGGTTAACAAGTGCACCTGTGCTGGTGTTACCTAAGCAAGGGAAGGGGTACATAGTTTTCCGTGATGCATCTATGAATGGTCTAGGATGTGTGTTGATGCACGATAATCAAGTGTTTTCTTTTACCTCTCGACAACTTAAGAAACACGAGGAGAATTATATGACACATGGTTTAGAGCTAGATGATGTGGTCCATGCTTTGAAGATCTGGAGACATTATCTCTATGGAGAAACATTCTGGATTTTTACAGACCATAAGAATCTAAAATATATCTTCTCACAACATGAGTTAAATATGATACAATGTCGTTGGATGGAGTTAATCAAGGACTATGATTGTACAATTGATTATCATCTAGGGAAGGCTAATGTAGTGGTTGATGCTCTAAGTAGGAAATCATCATCA
This sequence comes from Alisma plantago-aquatica, assembly GCA_963693085.1. NCBI lineage: Eukaryota > Viridiplantae > Streptophyta > Magnoliopsida > Alismatales > Alismataceae > Alisma > Alisma plantago-aquatica. Next base: position 501,447,106 of record OY856415.1, read on the forward strand.
CCAGCCTTAGATAAAAAACAGTTGAACTCCCTAGTGTGCTTTGAAAGAGATATTCTTATCTCCTTGAGGAAAGACAATATACAGCTTAAGGTATCGTTGTTAGCTGGGCTGTTAGCTGAGATGCACATAAAACCTACTCTGAGACAACAGATTAAAGAAGCACAACAAGTTGATACTGTGGTTCAACAGATCAGGTCAGAGTATGGTAGTGAGAAATGAGATGACTTTCATGAGTTAGAGGATCAGGTAGTATGTTACCATGGTAGGATGGTAGTACCTGATGCAAATGACTTAAGGAAGTTAGTTTTGGAGGAAGCTCATTCTTCGATGTATGCAATGCATCCAGGGAGCACTAAAATGTATCATAACTTGAAGGATATGTACTGGTGGCCCAGATTGAAGAAGGATGTTGCTAAGTTTGTTATGCGGTGTCCGGTGTGTCAGTAGGTTAAAGCTAAACATAAAAATCCCATAGGAACAATGCAACCTTTGCCTATACCGCTGTGGAAATGGGATCATGTGACCATGGACTTTGTGGTTAGTTTGCCCATAACAACCAAAAGTCATGATTCCATTTGGGTGATAGTTGATAGGTTGAATAAGACAACACATTTTCTTCCTGTCAAAATAACCTATACTGCTGAGAAGCTTGCACAGATATATATAGATGAGATAGTGTGGTTGCACGGGGTTCCATCTACTATTGTTTCTGATAGAGGTCCCCAGTTCACGAGTCGATTTTGGGAACGACTACATAAAGCTTTGGGTACGTAGTTAAGGTTTAGTACTACCTTTCACCCACAGACAGATGGACAATTTGAGAGGACCATACAAACCTTGTATGACTTGCTTAGGGCATGTGTCCTTCAATTTGTAGGAAGTTGGGATCTACACCTGAGCTTAATAGAATTTGCTTATAATAATAGCTATCAGCACAATATTGATATGGCACCATATGAAGCTTTATATGGCAGACGTTGTAGATCTCCTTTATGTTGGTATGAAATTGGAGAATATCAACTTTTAGGTCCTGAGCTAGTGCAACAGACAATTGAGAAGATTAAAATAATACAACAACAATTAAAGGTTGCACATGATAGACAAAATTCGTACGCTGACAAATGGCATAGACCCTTAGAATTCCAAGTTGGAGATAGAGTATATCTCAAGGTCTCACCTTGGAAAGGTGTCCTTAGATTTGGTAAGAAGGGAAAGTTAGCTCCTAGATTTATGGGGCCTTATCCAATCATTGAACGGATTGGAAAGGTATCCTATAAGCTGGAGTTGCCACTCGAGCTGCATAAGTTGCATCTAGTGTTCCATATCTCTATGCTGAAAAAGTGTCATCCTGACACAGAGTTAGTTTTGCAACCTGTGGAGGTAGAATTAAATGATGATATATCATATGTTGAAGGACCTATGATGATCCTTGATAAAAGAATTAAAAAGTTGAAAAAGAAAGACATATGTCTTGTGAAAGTTCTCTGGCATCATCATGGCATTGAAGAAGCTACTTGGGATATAGAGGAAGAGATGAGGAGGAAGTACCCTTCTCTTTTCTCTTGATGATTTCAGGGACGAAATCCCTATTAGGGGTGGATAATTTATAACATCCCTAGCCTGGGTTATGCTTTAATCCTAGATGTTTTGTTTAATAAAGTTTAATAATATGCTTGCTCTTATTTCTTGAGAAGTAATTAAGGCCCAAGAGGAACTTATGCTTCAGTTTTAGTCCTTTTTGAATAATGTTGAAACAATGTTTTTCCTATTTTGGACTAATGTGCAAATTACCCAAGTTGAGGGGTTAACTTGCAAATGTTACATGATAAATGTTCCTCAAGTATTGAAGGATCACAAGAATGAGAATGATGTAGACGTATGGCTTGTAGAATCCTGAGTACCAAGACAGAGCTTGTTAAGCAATGTTTATGCATTAGAACCTAGTTTTGGTGTAATGTGAAATTTACCCAAAACCTAGGGTTCAATATGCAAAATACCACCTATAGAGAGAGTTCCTTATGCTTCTTTGCATCATGTAGAGAAAATAAAATGAGAGGGGCGTCTCATTTGAATCACCTTGGAGGAGAGAGAATTTTGATATTAAAATAATCAAGATTTAAGCATAATTGAAACCCTAATTCAATTTAATGCAAAAATAAATATATTAATGGAAGTACCTTTCAACCAAAAATGAGATGGTTGAATTTGGATAAGTGTGAACGTCCTTGTGCCTTGCAAAGGCCACGAAATATCTAAAGCAAGTGGAGAGTCCACTCACATTAGTTAACTAAAAAGTAATATCCACTCAATTTTGGATATTATTATTATAATGGTTAAGGTGCTTAATTTGCTTTCTTTTAATTCATGGATAAAGAAGAGGAATTTGAAGGGGGGATGATGGATTCACATGCAAGTAAGTGAGGGGGATAAGTGGCATCACTTTAGGGAAATAAAAGATTATTATATCACTTTCTCTCTCATTGAAATTCCCTTATAAACATCTCATTTCCAACTCAAATGAAAGGCTTTTTCGACCCTTCTTTCTTTCCTTACTTTGGTCGTGCACATGGAAGCTTAGGAGCAACAGTAGGACGTGCCCCAACCTGTAGGTAAGCTCCATAGTCATCTTCAACCTTGATTTCATGGTGGAAAGCGAAATTCAGTGCTTAATTTCTTCTCTTCTTCATTCAATCTTCAACCTTAGCCATCCATTTCACTCAAAGACTTGAGAACGATCCTTTGGAAGTTGAGTAAGCTTCATTCACCATTGAGGACGTGAAGCTTGAAGCTTGGATTCAATTTTGAAGGCGGGTTATACAACTTGAACCCTTAAATGTTATTATTACATTCAATTCCTCATCATTTGTTGATCATTTTGTTCTTCTTGAAATTCCTTTGATCAAATTGATAAAATTACCATAAGAATGGCAGTAGATTTTTGAAGGATCGAAGCTTGATGATGATGACATCATCTTAAGCACACATCTCAACAAAGGAGTGGGCAAACTGTTTTTAAAACTGATTAAGTCAATTCGGTTTCAAAACCGATTGAGTTGATATGGTTTCAAAACCGAATGGATAATTGAACCCAAGACCAAATGGGTAATTAAGCACAAAACCGAATGGGTAACTGAACCCAAGACCGAATGGGTAATTTACCTCAAAACCGAATGGGTAATTGAGTTCAAAACTGAATGGGGAATGGATCTCAAGACCATTTAAGGTCAAATGACCTCAAGACCGTTTGAGGTCAGGAGTTGTCATAAGTTGGATGATGATCTGATGGTCTCAATTTGATCTAATTCCAATAGGTTCAATGTTGGAGGGTCCATTAATTGCAAACTCTAGACCCAATAGATTGATTCAGTTTCAAAGAAATGGTTGATGATTCGGTTTTAAGACCGAATGGATGGATTCGGTTTCAAGACCGAATGGATGGATTTGGTTTCAAGACTGAATGGATGGATTCGGTTTCAAGACTAAATGGATGCATTCTGTTTCAAGACCGAATGTATAGATTCAGTTTCAAGATCAAATAGATTGATTCGGTTTCAAGATCGAATGGGTTGATTTGGTTTCAAATCAATTGATGATGATTCAGTTTCAAAATTGAATGAGTTGATTCGATTTACAATTGGTCAAGACCATTTGAAAGGTTGATCAAGACCATTTGGAGGTCTAAACGGTCTCAGACTGTTTGAAGGTCCAAACATTTTCAAATTGTTTGGAGGTGTGGATCCAAACTGTTTGAAGGATTTTTAGTCAAAATTGTTGAAGGTTCAATTTGATCTCAGAACTAAATGAGTACTATTAAAGTAACTCAAGATTGATCATAATGGAAGTACCTCTAAAGCACTTAGGTGAATGAGTACACTTGGAGTGATGTCGTTTGATGCCTATGAATATGATGAATCTAATACACCATAATAATCATAGGTGTAGGTATCTTAGTGAAAGGTTGAGCCAACTAAAAGAAGTATGGATTAATCGACATCCTAGAGAGGAAGAGAGAAAGGGGAACTCATACTTGAATAATCAATATGCAATGTGCAACATTGACACCTTTAATAGGTGTAGGGTAAGAATTAGGGTTTGATCCATAATGATGAGATCATGAAACCCTAATCGAGAATGTTGATGAACCCTAAACCCTAATTCAGGGTAATTTAATGAAAAACCCTAATTTAAGGAAATGCTTCATGAAAACCCTAATTTTGGGTAAAGCTACATGAAACCCTAATTTTAGGGGAAATGTTATAAGAAACCTTAATTTAAGGTAAGGATGTAATGTGAACCCCTGATATAGGGTAATGTGATATGAAACCCTAATCCAGGGTGATGCTATGTGTTATGAAACCCTAATTAGAAATCATAGACCTAATTTGTGTAAGGGGATGAATAACACTGATTGATATGAATTGGGAAACCCTAACCCTAATAAGGATATAAGTGGTGTTACTTTGTATAGCATGGTGCTAAAATGTAATTGATATAATTGTTATCAAGTGTACTAACCATGCAGGTATCATGAGATGATGAGCATAGCCAGGTATGAGCTATGATGTTTCATTTATTATTGTTAATGGTCCTTGTGAGCCATAACATGCTTTGTTTCCTAGTGAGAGGTAACAAGAGATGAAATGGGCCATGTGAGCCATGTGAGATGCTTGTGTAGTAAGTATCATGTTTACCTTAGTCATATGACCTTAAGGTATTAGTTACCTGATAAGTGGCAACAAGTGTTTCTTAATAAATTGAGGGTTTGAATACCCATTTTCTATAATCATGATGATGAGTTTGTGAAAGGATGAGAATGCTCCTGATGAGATGAGGGACTGAGATTCCAATGCTTTATTAAAGATTTGAAGAGTACTTGATGAATGCATTACACATTCTTTGTAGTAATTATTAAAATGTTGATGTTTGGAAACTTGTTTGATGCTAAAAGAATATGGTAATACACTTAATTAATCAAGTGATATCATATAATGTAGTTGCCCTGACCACAGATCCATCAGCGTCAGAATTTGCTGAATGGTGAAACGAGTTAAACTCGGAGCACATATTTTTGAATATGTGGGGATAATTAGGCAATTATATCCTCATGCCCCATAGGAATGGCTGCGAGCTATATCCTATGTATGGGATTGGTTACAGACCATACCACAGTATAAGCATGGCTACGGGCCATGACTCCATGATATGATACCAGGCATTGGCTATGGGCCATAACCCTGAAGAGAGTATATGTTGTGGGCTATAACTCTATAGAGAAGATGCCAATATACCCTGGCAAGCTAATTGTAGTTTGACACGTGATGTCTCTGCCATATAATTTCGTACTAATTGAGAAGGTTGAGGTCTTGAAGTCCGACTCTTCCATTGACCTTGTGTGGTATCGATGCTTTACGTAATCATGGTCGGTTGGAGCATGAACGGTATACTTCATCTCTTCAGGGCATTAAGTATGATTGTAAAATATAATCAGCCGTGTAGCATATTTGCTTAAGGTTGAAATATGAGAAGCACTAGTTGATGTTATATTGCTTAGTATATCAGAAAAAAGTTATACATGTTCTTCATATTCCTTATTGGATAAGTGACATGCTGCTTTATCAAGTTATATCTGAAATGTTTTGAATAAGAATATTGCTCTAACCTATTTAGACATTGATTTAACTCCTGTTGAATATATATATGATTCCTCTTATTAGTTTTATTCTAATAAACTGCAATATTAATGTTTTTAGAAGAGAGTTATATCTCTCACTGGGACTGGGTCTCACTCCGTTGGTCACCAACACTTTTTAGGTTGATGCGAGAGAAGAGGAAGAAACCCTATAGTAGGGGAAGATCACCAGAAACAACAGAGACATCAGTGACACTCAGGTGGATGCACTGGCTGTCATATCTTTTATGTAGAGTCCTATGTGTCATTTTTGTACTCTCAGGTCTTCAGAGTTGTAGTCAGTAGTTAGTTTAATGCACCGATCTAAGATTTTGGCTTGATGCCTCAATATTTTTATGTTGCTTATGTATAGTTTTAAACAGGGTAGTTGATGCTTGTAATCCTTGAGAAGGAATGGTACAAGATATGTACTTGTGAACAAGAATGTAATTGAATTACTTAGGTTCTTTTTGAAAGAGTTTTCCAGTGTATGGATCTCTTTGTAAATGGTTTTAATTTTTAGTAATTTTTAGTAATCCACTGTTAATGACCGCTTCCGCATGTGTCTTTATTTGATGTTTGGGATTTTTTGTCACAAATATTTTTGGGTATGTGATTAATTAGTGATCGATTGTGTTTTATGCTTTGAGTAGTTTCATTTAGTGTAACTGGTTCTTACAAGTTGGTATCAGATATTTAGGTTAACTGAGTCTATAGGGACACTAGGAGTTAGGACTAGGATGATGTCAAAGTTAGGAATATGACACAAAAATATGGTGCATATTTCCTAATCTCAATATGTGGGTGCCCTGGCCAGGTATTCAATTTTTTTAGAAATGTTATGTATGGAACTCTTAGATTGTTATCTTTTTTATTACTCTAATCAAGTTGTCATTTTGAAATAATCTAAAGAGCATAATAAAGCAGAAATCATGGTGCATGTAACTCAATATTACCTCATGAGAAGATGAGAATTACATCATTAACTATCAAAACTTGAATGCTTGGTAACTATAAGAGAAATATACAATAACATGAAACTTAAATCTGAATACAAATAAGTAAAAGTGGAGTTCTTGAAGATGAAATTCAAGAATATAACAAATTAAAAGATAGAGAAATATGTTCTTATAAAGTGAATCAAGGTATGAAATTCACATAAGATGGAGAGCATTCCTATGATAATTATAAAATGAGAAGATGAATGGGAACACTGACAAAGGAATAAGGTGGAACCTGAGTTAATCTCAAACCAGCCTATGTATGTAAGAAAAGTTTAATGTAAAATCAGCATGGCATGTGAAAGAAATTAAGGGAGGTGATCCTTGTTTAATGAAGAAATTTTGGAATAGATGATTTAGCTCTAAATAAGTGGTTGAAAAACGTAATAAAACAAGAGAACATATCCAAGTATGATAAATAGTCATCAAGGAAGGAGTAATGAGATATGTTAATCATGATGATTACTATGCTAATGGTAAGGACCCTGAAATGAAAAAGGTAAAATGATACATAAGAAGTTGTAACCTGCATAATAAAAATAGAATTGGTTAACGTTTTTCTAGTGACCCTTTAACAATGTTGCTATGATGTGGGAAGTGTGTTTCCTTTGTGTCTTCCCTTTCTAGGGCACAACTTTTAAGTGGATCATTGCCACTTGATATGTGTGGCTTTGTTGTAAACATGAGGGTGGATAGCTTTTTATAGCATACGATTTCTTGGACTATGGTTCCAAGATCATAAAGTATGTGATGAGTATGCTTTTGAGCCTTCAAATAATTAGGAAGACTCCTCTTATATGTCTTAAGATTTGATTATATTGGTAAAAGTAGATGAGACAAGGACATCAGTTCCTTATAGCATGGATACCAAGGTAATGAATCCTAGTATCCAAGATGTATCAACAATATGGGAAGTATGTGAAGGTTGGTGATGTTTATTAAATGAACATTCCAAGTATTCCTCTCCCTTAGAGAGAGAGAGTTGATGATGACCCTCTAAATGATTTTTGGAAGGAAAAACAAAAGTGATTTTATAATGTTGTGTATGGTCTAGTGATAGTTGGGCAAGACCACTATCAATGGATAAGAGTTAGAGTGGATGACACAAGTTACATTACCATGATGAGTTTAGGATTATGTCCTTTAGACTAACCAATGTACCAATAGAATTTATGAATCAGAGGAACAGGGTGTTTAGGTCATGTCTGACAAGTTGTAGCAAGCTTTGAATGATGAAATTACAACATATTTTAGAGATGGTCATTAACATGGTTAACATCTTTGCTAAACCTTAAGAATGTTGAAGCAACTGTACCTATGTGTGAAAATTCTAACAAGAGTGAGTTGGGGGTTGACTAGAGTATCCTCTTAGAGTTATGATACCTCAGTTAAGTATGTTATTTGAATCCTAATAAGAAGAAGATAATGGTGTTTCTCCACCCCTAACAAGGTCAATCAGGAAGTTATATTTGTTAATGGTTACATACAAGTGTGTGATTCTTCAACCAAATTGACGATGATTCCACCATGGAGATGATTGGATAATCCTCTAAAAACATATGCCTCATAGCTATTAAAAATTAGGAGATTCCTACCTGGTTGATTGAGTTGTTAATTACAACAACCATTAAAGGAGCATAGAGGTGAAACCTTGTAAAGTTGCATATGATAAGAGATACATAATGTTCTATGTTTGATAAGAGCCAACGAGTATGACTTTTGAGTAGCGTGTTGATACAATAGATATAATTTTAGGATGATATCTAGAATTTAAAGTTGAAAGTTGCCATTAGATTTTTACATGTGGCACAACAAGTTTCTATGTTCCATATTTGCAAATGTCTTCTTATGTGGGGGTTTTTATGCTGACCAAAGATAAGATATGTATTAATTGAAAGAGAAGAACATGAACTCTATAAGAGTGATGTGACATTACCATAATATGTATGTAAGCATGTAAAGATAATAGGATTAGGTTCCAAGAAAGTACCCATCTTTGTTTACCTTGGATTTCGGGGGCAAAATCCCTGTTAGGGGTTTATAACTGTAAGACACCTGAACATGTTTAAAGTGTTGAACATTCTTAATTACCATAATTGAATTCTTAGAAATATAATTCAACCTTTTTATATAATTTTTAATCATAATAAAAGCTTAAGTTTCAAGTTTGGTCCAATTTGAACAATGTTTATGCATGTTATGCAATTTTATGTACATTTTAGACTTTTCTACAATTTACCCAATTGGGAGGTTTTTGTTGCAATTTATAACTATGATTATGTTCTTTGGACGTTATATCATCATTCTTGAGCTTGTTGATCCATGGGGCTCCTAGTTGAACATTGGTTTGGAGGTGTTTTCCTCAAGGGTATTTTAGGGTTTACAACTTTATGGATGAGCTACCTTTAGGAGCTCCTAAAAAGCTATGCTTGACTTGGATTTCGATTTTTATAATGTTCCCTGTTCTAATTTCAGTTCTAGATGAACACATGATTATGTGTATGCTATTCCTAAGGTATAATATGACTTGTATTACATTGGGTTGACAATCGATGGTGCTAAACACTTATCAACCAATGGTCAATTTTAGGGTTTAAAGTTGATTTCTTCTAAAAAACACATGACTCAATGGTGGTACCATTGCAACAACCGATTGTGTTATATTCATAACAATTGATGGTGTTGAACAAGGGTGTCAACTGAAGTTCATCCCCTAGATCAGGTGTTGGCCTAATAAGAAGCTTAGTGATTAACAACTAAGTACCCTAATGATGCTATCAATCAATGGTGATATTAGTTTGATATTGGATGGTGATTAATGAATATAGTGATGATATAACAACCTATGATGACTTAATGGTCACTTATAATGGTGTATCAGGTCTCCACAACCTATGGTGAGTTAAGCATGTAGTTTTAGCATCAATTAATCATTAAACCAATGGTTTCTTGGGTCATTTGATGCAATGGTCGGACCATGATTGTTATAACTTCTGAAATTGTTTTATAACTTCTGTAATGATGAGATGATGAGATGATGAGATCAATCAAGTGAAATATCATGAATGTCAAGTGAATAGAATCATGTAATGATGAGATGATGAATAATATGTCTCATATGTTTTATAACTTCTGAAATTGTTATATAACAATGTTTGCTAGAAGTGAATTAGGATTTGTATGTCCACTTGTTTGATGCAGCCTTAATTCACCCAATTGGAAATAATTAATCAAGTGAAATTATAATCATGTAGTGCCCTATGCCACAGATCCATCTGAGTATCAGAACTTTCCAGATGGTGAAATAAGTATTCCTAAGGGAAACTCGAAGCGCTGACTATTGAGTATGTAGGGTGCTTGTCATCCTAAATCCAAGTGTTTAGAGGGGATGACTACGGTCATATCTAGCCCTTAGTTTGAGAACGACTGTGGTCATGTCTCAGTGATTATATATGTGATGAGATTGGAGGACAACTACAGTTGTACCTCATATGGTAGGGTATGTGTACCCACCTCCTTTCACTAGTGTCATGACCTATACTTGGGACAGACTAGGTTGTTAGCAGCTTGACCTTATGTGTCACTACGGAAGACCCATACTGATCGGGGGCGGAGAAGATCTTAGGAGTCTGGATCTTCCTAGATCTTGTATGGCACTGATTTTGACTTAGCAGTGGTCGGTTGGATTTTGAGTGGTATCCTCAAATTCCTCAGGGCATAATAAAAGATGTAATACATCTGTCTAGCAAATCTATTTAGGGTTATACATGAAACTTCATATTCGATGATAACCTTTGTTGTTCTATATACATAGAGATGATGCTTAATTCATTAAAAGTTAATAGATATTCTTACATTGTGGATATGCTCATGTTATAAATGTGTACATACAATAGTCATGTTTAAGTTGATAGAGATATTATTATTGTTGGCTATGATTACGACATTCATATAACATGTTGTTAGCTATGCTTATATTGCTAGCTATGCATTTATAACTAGAGATGCCTATACTACTAATCATGCTTATGCAGATAGTTGTACTTATATTGTTAGATCTACTTATGATGTTCATATGTTCAACTTGTTAAACATGTTGATGTTGTTAGCTATGCTTATGATACTAGACTTATTCATGATGCTAGAGATGCTCATGCTGCTAGACTCCTTATACTGTTAATAGGGATATGAGAATAGTCTGGCTAATGAAGATAGTTATTATCTGCTCCTTTATGTATTTTGTTAATCATCAATGCTATCGAGCTTATTTGTTATATATAATTAAACAGCTTAAATTGTCTCATTACCTAAAAGTAGTGGAATCAATAAACGTTGTTGGAGGTTATATCTTTTTATGGGACATAGGTCTCACCCTTGTGGTCCGCCACATATATTTAGGTAATCGGAAGTGATGAAAACAAACATGTAGTAGAAAAGAGGATCTATAGTAATGAATATTTGAGAGAGTTGATTAGATGTCTAGTGTTTCCTAGAGTCGTCTGTGTACTCTCAGGTCTAGACTGGAAAAGTTTGTATATGGTGTTTCAAATGAATTGGAATTTTGTTAGCATGTTAATGCTTATTTGTGTAGCATATACAAATATTGTTCTCCGGTGTATATTTGTTGTGGATAAGGTGATAGAACAATTTGTATCAAATTCTTGTCATAGTATGGATACAAGAAAGATATTGGGCTCTTATGCAAATATTTTTGAGCGGGTTTTGATGTTGAAATCAGTTTTAATTTACCTATATTTTTGTGTATGTGATTAATTAGTGATTGATTGTGTTTTATGTTTTATGTAATCTCGTTTAGTGTAATGGGACAACCCTGATCATATGACTGTGGAGTTTACTTGTCTGGAGTATGCTAGGTTGCATGTCTTAGTTTTGGTGGATTTTAATTTCCCTAAAAATCTCCAGACTAAAAGTGATGATGGTAAGATGGATATCATTCACTTTGAATATGAGTGGGAGCCCAATCATTGTGCTCATTATGTGAATTTTGGACATGAAATGGATCCCTGTTCAAACCCTCCTATGAAGAAGGTAGTTTCTCAACTGAAAAAGAAAGTGTCTATCGAACACTCCTATTCCTTCAGAGAACTCCGAGAAGTCTTGCATTGATACTGCTAATGTTGAAGTTATAACGATACCCTTGGAGGTTCCAACTGCATCTAGTGAGGAGTTACCATTTACAGATTCAGAGAGTAGCTCTCATCCTCCTGGGTCAAATCCCACCACTCCAAAACAATTTTCTTTACAATGGGAGACTCAAAAAAAGTCTACGTCACCACCTAAGACAAGAGTTGTGTCTAAAAGTGTCTGTGCAGTGAGGAATGTAGCATTGTTGAATGAGTTATCTCTTCTAGACAACATTACTGATGGGTTAGTGGTAATGCAAAGGTTTTAGTGTCCCCCCTTTCATCTCCCAATGGTTAGTCTCCTCTCGATCATCTCTTGGAATGTGAGAGGTGCCCTTAATAGACTCTCACATATTAGAAAGGAGTTTGGCTTTAATAAGGCATATATCTATATTATGATAGAATCCCATATGCAGGAGAAGGATATATTTAACACTGTCAAGTACATCTGGGAAGATGCTAAATACATTTCTAATGCTGATTTTCACTCGTATACTCACATTATTCTTATCTAGTCAGATGTTAACATCAATGTCAGAAAGGTCTAGGATAACAATCAGATTCTTCATTGTGATATCAGCTATGGTGACACTGAGTTCTATGTCTCTACTATCTGTGGTGGAAACAATGATTTATATAGAACTAGTCTTTGAAATAACCTCACTTTCTTTAGTACTGAGATTAACTCCCCCTAGTGTGTCCTTGTGAACTTCAACGTTGTCGGGCTGAATTTTGAGAGGTTGGCTAAATATCCCCCTTCTGCTAGAAGCATGTTAGACTTCAGTAATTCCATCTACAATTATGGTCTTCTTCAGATTACTACAAAGGGTTAGTTCTTCACATGGGATAGCAGAAGTAAAAAGGGTAACATCACCTTTGCTAAGATTGATGGGATTTTTTTCGACATTGCAATGCTTAACTCTTTTACGATACTTTGGGTGAGGTTATTGACACTATCATCAATGATCATAGTATGGTTGCTATTCATCCATCAAAGGAAAGGAAAAGGAAAACTCCATTTCATTTTATAAATATTTGGATTAAAGAAGATAACTTCCTGGATCTTTTCTATGATAGTTGGACTAAAGAGAACTATCCTGGTTCCCCCATGTACATAGTCAATTGTAAACTAAACAAGCTTCGTGCTGACTTGATTCAATGGAATAGTAATAAAGTTAAGAATTGTCTGACTAATGCTTCTGAGTTGGAGTCTATTGCTATTGACTTTCAACGCAAAGTGGATCAGGATCCTGGTAACTTGGAACTCCAAAATAGATTAAAGCTTGCTAGGGATGCTTCTATTAAGGAAAAAGAGGAGGAGGAACTCTTTCTGAGGTAGAAATCGAGAGTCCAGTGACTTAAGGTAGGTGATAAAAATGCACCTTTCTCCTATGCTTCCCTTAAAACTTGGAGAATCAGGAATAGCATCAATTCTCTAGAGGTGAATGGTCAAGTCTTCTATGACATGAACAACATCAATGGAAACATTATGTCCTATGATAAAAACATCTTCAACTCTGCTAGTAATTTCTTGGTGGATTGGAATATTGACTGGAAACTACCACGTCTTTCTCAACAAAGATTTGATCTACTTATAAAGTGGGTTACTAAGGAGGAGGTAGAAAGAATTTTCAAAAACATGAATGAAAACAAGGCTCCTGGACCATATGGGTTCAACTCTGTATTCTTAAACAACTGTTGGAGTATTATTGGCTCTGCCATCACTTCTGCTATTCTCATTTTCTTTGACAATGGAAAGCTTCTCAAAGAGTGTAATAGGACTTTTATCACTTTGATTCCTAAGATTCCTAATGCCTCTTGTGTTAAGGATTTCAGGCCTATTTCCTTATGCAACATTCTATATGAATTAATTACAAAATCATGGCCAATAGACGTAGTTCTATAATGACTAAGATTATTGATGAGAATCAAATGGCATTTATCAAAAGTAGTTCGATTAGTGATGCCATATTTCTTGCAAATGAAATGCTTAGAACCTTTCCTAATCCTCAGTGGACTAAGAACATGTGTGTGAAAGTGGATCTTTCCAAGGCCTTCAACTCTATTAGAAGAGACTATATCCTTTTCCTTGTGCACAATATTGGTTTCCCTAGTTGCTGACTGAGATTGGTAGATAAATGTTTTGATTCTGCTTCATTTCAAGTTTTGATTAATGGTTCTCCTTCTGAACCCTTTTAGGCCACTAATGGGGTAAGGAAAGGAGATCTCCTTTCTCCTTTTCTCTTTGTGATATCTATGCAGGGCTTCTCTTCCATTCTTAAAATGGTTTTTGCTAACAAGCAAGTAGTTCCTATTAGTCTTTTTGATCGAGCTAGTGTTTCTCATATTATCTTCGCTGATGACATACTTTTATTTGCTAAATCTGACTCTAACAATGTGATTAGTTTGAGTAGTACCTTGGAGGTTTTTCAATCCATCTCTAGTTTGAGACTTAATAATGATAAAAGCTAGTTGTTTATTAGTAAGTCTTGCCAATATGATAGCATCAACGATACTCTAAAGATTGCAACTTCCCCACTACATGTTCATTATCTTGGTTTGTCATTGTACATAGGTAAATTTACTAGGAGCATGTGTTTACCTCTCATTGAAAAATTGAAAATGAAACTTGACTCCTGGAAAGGGAGACTTCTCTTGTTTGCAGATCGCTTTGAGTTAGTCATTTCTACACTATCCTCTTATCATATCTTCTGGTCGGTTACGTTTCCTATTCCCAAATCTATTATAGAGGAATTAGAGAGGATGATGAGGAACTTCATCTGGAATGATGAGAAATACACAAGGCATCTTCATACTATTTATTAGAACACCATGTGTAGACTGAGAGTTGAAGGGCTCTTGGAATATGAATGATTAGAAATTTGTCTGATGCATGTATTATGAAGAATCTTTGGGATTTGGCTAGTGAGAAACATTCTTTGTGGGTGAAATGGCTGTATGAGAAGTATCTAAAAAATGATTCTATCTAGTCGGAAATGGAAAGAACTAATGCTTCTTGTCTTTGGAAAAAATGTCTGAGCAAGAGAGGTATTATTCAGAAACATGTGAGTTTAAAGTTGGTAATGGTGAGACCTTCAGGTTATGGAGAGACCCATGGTTACCAGAATATAAGAAATTGTTGGACTATGTAGATAATTAGTTTGTTTTCCATCTTAGGAAAGGCATTAATTGCAAGGTATGCACCTACATTGCAGATAACCTTTGGGTTTGTCCTCATTTTTGTGGAGATGAAGCTATAAAAAATGTTCTAAACTACTTATCTCCACCCACTGGTGGTAATGATGTGATTCTTTATAAAGGGAGTACTTATTTTCATCTAAGAGACAAGTGGGAATCTGTCAAAAATCCATATACCACGGTTGAATGGGGTAAGTGGATATGGTCTATCTACATACCCAATAGATATTCTATCATTCTTTGGAAGTGTTTCCTCAATAGGCTTTCAACCATTGATACTTTGAAAAGCTTTGGGTTTCAATTGGTTTGGAGGTGTGTCCTATGCGAAGCTGATGAAGAGTCTATGGAGTATATGTTCTTCAGTTGTAGTTTCATGTTTGTGATTTGGTCTTCTTTTTAGGATTTGCACAATAGGAGAGAAACTTTCTTATCTGACCTAAGTACCTTGAAGAAGGTTTAAAAGTCCCTTGATGATATGATGATTTACCACATCTAGACAGAAAGGAACCGAAGGATCTTTCTAGGAGTTCAAATAAGTTCGGTGAAGATTTGGGGGAAGAATTTGGATGATTTATAAATGCACATATAGATAGTTATGAATTGGTTTCTTTTTCTTTTCTCTTGCAGTTTTTTAGTTTTACAGTTAGCTCATCTTTTACCCTTTCTTTTTTTTCTTGTTACACCATGTAACAGGATCGTACATACTTTTTCTTGAGTAATGGAAGAGGCACACATGGATCACCAGAAAGATATTTTCACAAAACTTTCACATGGAGATGAAATCATTATATTGGATCATATTTCTCAATATTATCCTTGGAAAACTATTCCTATAATTATAAGTATATATATACATCTTATGAAAATTGAATGTCTTTTCTTACTTCTTGAATTTATCTATATATGTGCTTTTACTTGAAAAATTAGGAAGCATGCATATTATATTATACATATCCTAAAAGGAATATTAATCAAGTTTCATTAGAAAATTATAATAGATGTAACTAGATTTTTACCCATTTCATAGGATTTTCCAAATTACCACATCTGCTAAAGTTTTCCTAAAAAAATTAATTGATGACCTAAAAATAAACATGCATAAGGTTCACTAGCCAAATATCACCCAATGACATATGCCACTATTTCCAAAGAGTTTCATTGACAACATATTTCACCACACTCCTTGTAAATGATATGAACGAGTTTACTAAGAATTCCTCCAAGTGAAGGATTTGTTCGGACCTTTAGCCAACTCCACTTTAACATGTGTTTTTGTATAGTAATTAGTTGATAGATATTCACTTATAGTTACAACTATTTAGGTTCATCAAAGTCCACATGTTTAAATCCACTTGCCCTAGTTAACCCGTGATTTCTTAACCCCTTCATATCATATTTCCACCCAAACCTTGTCCCTACATCTTAACCATTTATATCTCCTTAGCTCTCTTTATCCTTTTCCATCATCCTATAATCTACCACATTTAGATCTGGCAAGAGGAAAAAGAAACACTTGAAAGCATATGAACACCTACTTCATATTCATTGATTGATACAAATAAATTTTAGCCTACCTAGTAACCCTAGGGTTTTGGAAACCCATTTTTAGATAAATTTTTTATAGTTTCTTTTCATATTATCATCCTAATGAATTTATTAATTATAGATTAATTTTGGATTTGAATAAGTCAAGCATATATTTAATGTGTATATTGTAATTAGACATAAAATAGTAGTAAAGGATACAACGAAACTTTTCACATGCATGTTAGAAAACACTTCTAGACTTGAAAAAGACCATAGATCGTCGGTCCATGTGAGGGTCACATAGATCCATTAGTGTATTAAATATCTGAGAATGATCAATGGTTGGTCACTTTGACTAGAAGTGGTTGACTTCAACTGAAATCTTCTATCAAAGTCAAACCACTTCAATCGAAATGAGAACTCCTTGATTGGATGATGTAAGGTCTGCTTTTCCCCTTACAACACACTACAACTAGTCACTTTGAACACTGGCAACATGTTTCAACCTTGCATTGATCAAAGACAAAAGAATATATTTTGGCACTTTAGTCATTACTTTTAACTTGCTGACATCGCCTGAGTAGCCAAGCATAAAATGGAGAGATATTGAAATCTACTTGGTGACGTCTTATGAAATTTTGTTAGGTGTATTTATTTTATCATGGCCTATCTACAAAAACTCTAAAAACTAGTGTTGATAAAGAAATGATTTTTCACAAGAAAAAAGGCAACAAGTAAGAATTGATCAAGAACTAAATACCTTAGCTAGAATCCTCTGACTTAATCATTTTAGATGCTTCATGTTTTCCAATATAAAACTTTCATGGTGAAATGAGTTGGTGTGAATTGCATATGGTAAGAGAAGACAATAGTCTGTAGAAAATAGAATTTGGAGCTCTCTTTCAAATACAAGTTGGATTAGCTGAGATTTGCAATCGACAATAAAATGTAAACCTAATGAGTGAGAAACTGTTAATTTTTCATGGTTCTATATAAATCCAACATATATGTGATGAATACACTTTTACTTGGCTTTCCACATTTTTTTGTGATGTCATATAGTTCAATGTCGATGAATTATGAATGATTTCAAATAGCTAATGATTGAATAAAATTCATTAAATTTTGGGATAAAAAATTTCATAGGCATGTTTATTATAAGTTTGACCCTAAGTTCTATATTAGCATAACCACTTCCAAAAATATGATAAATTTACTTAATCCAATTCTAGTATTGATTTTAATTTGAAAATGCATGATTATTTTCATATATTTAATTTTTTAGTTGAAGAAGAATAAATTTGAAAGTTCAGTAGGTAAGTACATTACATAATCTAGAAATTGAATTAATAGTACTAGGTATAGTGTTAAGTTAAAAATGTGTAGTAAATGAATTATCAATGAAAAGAAAGAATCAACTTTACTACATATTCCCTCAACATCATCTAGTCCATCTCCCGAGGTCTACAATGTGAAGTAATAAATGAGCATATCGAATGGAAAATTCTAGGATAACATAATATAGAGCATACCAGTGGGGTAAGAGGGAATAAGTCCAATGAGTATGATTTACTTGTTATAGTTAGGTACCTAGCAATAAATATATATTCTGGTAATTACTAATCTACATATAGTACACTTAGTTAATTACTTCTTAATGAGTCACCCCTTGTGGAATGAATAATGCATACAATTAAGCCATAGTGTTTCAACTCTCTATTTGAGGACCCAAGTTTAAAAGAGATGTCGAGTTTATATGGCTAGATTATATAGTAACCAAGGTCAGGGTGGTCATCCCAATTGTAGGCCATGGATCTAGCTTAATGGACATAGAGTCACGGGCCCATGTATGTCTTGTACAATGAGATCATTGTTTTCTATGTTACTTTCACATGTTATCTTACAATTTATGTGGGTCTAGAGAATAATAAATCAATAAGATATTATATATGATTCAATGATTTACTTCTTGTCGTTACATTCCATAATATGCCATGTTTAATGATTTATAGTATTCAATTGTGCTTGCATTATTTATGTATGTAATTTAATTAATAAATAAATCTAGATTATCAAAGGTGAATGGTAACTTTTCACATACTAAGTTAGTATCTCAAACTCTAATGCAATAATTATCTAGGTACATGCATAGTTCATTTAAAAGATTTGAAAGTCATTCATCGATAATAGTAGATCTGCATACATATTTAGAGAGTATAGATAGTATATAGTTTCTTATTCTACCTCTTGTCCTCAACGAGTAAGAGTTTAGACAAGGCAAGGTTTGTATATATTTGTATATAATGTAAATAAAATTCCAAAACTAGTTCCCTTTCACCTCAATTATGTTGAAAATTGGAACTTAGATGTGAATATTATACTTCTCAAATATGAGTGAATTTTGTTTAGTAAGATCAAATGATCTTCATAAAAGATTCATATGTATACAAAAAAGAAAATTTTAAGTATGATTTATATCAGTTATAGAAGTGATTAGTTAGTCAGATCTCACACCATTATGGGGATTAAACCATAGTTTCAAGGTTTGAGTCTCATCATTGATGAATTTGATCTCTTTAGCTATGATGTGATAAACCAATATGAGTAGATACTACCTTTATCATGAATCCTTTTGATGGATTGACTCATGAAATTGTGAACTTATTGATAAAAATATATAAATTACACACACAAGGCCCACAATAGGATGGGTCAACAAAGCATAGTTTAAGGTGGTATCCACAGAAAGAAAATGATGTTCAAAACAAAGTAGCTCCATTTGTCATGAAAATTGAAAAAGAAAATAGTAGGATTGATTAAATCATCAATTAAACTAAGGATTGTTAGGAAGTCTCTCTTAAATTATCAATATAAGACATGTATTTGGTGACATGAAACTTATCAACCACGTGAAGAACATTCATACTAGAAAATACATGATTTCCTTTTGGAACTTTGAGGAGTGGATCAATAACATTTTTTGTCGCAGTCATACTTACATCATGCATACATATGTGTATACCAATAATATTGACTTTGTTAATGTTGAAATTTTTTATGATCATTTTTCCAACATCAATCCCCCTCTCTCCCTCATCGATGTTCAGAAAGCTATGATAATAAGATCAGAAGCCTTTCCACCTCCTACCTTACACCCATTTCACAAGTTAAGGCACTGTTTTTAAATACCAACCTCCACAAAATTATAAGTAAAATATACATAGTGGATAATACAAATATTCTTGTATGTTCTCTCACATACTAACTTCTAGTGAAGTATCAAAGCATATCTTGTCTCATATGAAATCATGGTTTGAATCAATGCAAGACACCAAATAACTAACCCTCTTATGAAAATTTCATGAGTAGCATTTTTTAATACACCAGCAATAAATTACTTTTTACTAAATAAAAATAATAAGATAAATGAATAGGTACCTTGATGAATACCACCACCCTATAGTATTGCTAGGCTAGATACAAACCCTCTTCATCTTTTACCATGGGTTTTGAATATACTTCATAAGATCCTCTATATCCACCTCCCCCCTTCCCTTGCATATTTTCTTATGTCCAATGAACAACTAATGGATTACATGATGCAATAAGAAAATTATGTTGATATGTCATTGGTTATCTATATCATGTATAGAAGAATATTATTATGGCATGTCTATTTATTATGAAAAGGTGAATATTATCTAACTCATACCCTTAACCCCCTTTTTCACTATCTAGAAAGGATGTGTGTTGTAAGGACCCCCTTATCCTCCTATTCCTATTTTTGGTGGACTAGGAAAGCAAGTTCCATTAACCATGCATTTCAAATGATATAAAATCAAAGAAATAACATTTAACCATTAATAATCCCAAGACATGGGTATTATTTACAAAAGGGAAGATAAATCTCCTTAGAGAGAGTTTATGATATTATTGAATTTGTAGAAAGGCTAAAATTTTATGAAAGTAAAGAAAGAAAATAAACTATCTGCAATCCTCCTTGGTTTTCTTGTTCATGCATTATTCCTTCCTTGGATTTGATCCACAACTTCAAATCAACATTCTCATCCTAAAGAACCAAAAAAAAACATGGTTAGCAAATAATTGTAACGATCCCACCTCCCAGTAACCCCCAATTAAGGGAGACCAAGAGGTAAAAGTCATTATCCCAATTTCCAGATCAAAGGTTCGACAAATAATCAATAATAATTATCAAATTCTACCAGACTATATTGAAAAGTTGTGATAAAATAAAAACTTTGCATACTTTTTGAAATCTTGGATCTCTAAACTTCTATCCACTTATGAATTCTACTCTAATTAATCCTCCTTGTAGTTTAATTCATGTATTTTACAATATGACGATTTACTATTTGTCCTTTTGGCTTTGTACCTAAAATGCTGACAAACAAAATGTCAATTAGCATAAAGCTGGTATGTGGGGGAAACATTAATCATGAAATTATCCATAACAACGTATTGCAGTCAATTACAGTTTAACAAACAACTTTACATTTTAAATATAACTGCACGATCCATTCATACCCTATCCTCTGCATTGTCCCTGCAGTGGACCTGGATGCTACCTTCCTTATGGTAGATCCCCATTAAACCCCTCATGATCCCACCTAACAGGTGAATTAGTTTCTAGGGTTGAGTCACATGGCACTACTCGTAGGTAGCCCACTCCTTAACTCATGGCATGCTAAAGAGTCTCATGGCACTACACATGGGTAGCCCAATTTCTAACTCATGATCGCCTAGACCTTTCTCTAGGTTACAATTTTTAGCCATTTTAATGCCACAGAGGAGGACCCGAATCTAAGCCAGTTATATATACGTTTATAGTGATAATCATAGTCACTTTATAGTTACATGAAATAAATAGACATCCAACAGTTATTTTCAAGCAATCGATAAAATGTTCGGGAATCACCATGAAACTAAAGCGATTATTCATAAGCATAACCACATACCTGTCAGGTTGATTTGAGACAGAATAATCCATGCAAGTAAGAAATCCAAGAAAGCAAGCACACACATCAAGATCCTAAAATAATTATACAATTTCCTTTTATTACTCATGTCATCAAGATCTATTAAATCTAGCTCGCTTCCTAGGGTTTCTAGTCCACTTTTAGGGTTTTCATTGCAATTAGGGTTTCCCTTCATCTTTTACTATTTTAAACCCTAATTTAATGCAATTAATCACAAACCCTAATTATCTCAACATCTAATCCTCAATTTCAGATTAAAGGCATAATTAACCATTAAATAAGTCCATTAAGCCTCTTTTACATTAAAGCTACCATTTTTATCCTTTGTGTCCATGACAAGATCATTATGCTCATTTATCATCAATTCACAGTTCATTATGGTCTAATTCACATATGAACTCTACTTGTCATTAATTCTACCTTTATCCATTAGAAAACCCTAATTACTACATTAAGGGTATTTATCCACAATTAGAAACTTTTATACTCAAAATAGCTTAGAATTATCATATCTCAAGTTTATTCACGATTTTGAGTAATTAAAACCATTATGAGTCACTTTTACTAATATTAGGGTTTCAAGGCCCATTAAAGCATATTTATGCACACGAACTCTTAATTAAACTAATTACGTGCAAAGTTCATATTTTTTTTATCTTAATGTATCTTTTCATGATTAATAGGCTAATATCAACTTTAATCATCCATTAAACCCTACTAATTTCATTAATCATCGCAAAATAGAGTTTTCTTAATCTTTAATGCATTACAGTTGATAAATTACACTACTTTTTGAATAGAAATAGGAATTAGCCTTCAAATATATTTTTATTGAATTCCTCTCGTCTTTCTGAGCAAAATTCATATATTACGTGTATCCATCCGAGCTACGGTTAATTAGATATGAATTATGCAAAAGTTACCTTTTTGGACCAATCAGAAGCTGCCACATAGTTGTTTCCATGCAACATTGCTCGGTGGGTTTGTAAACATAACGGATTGTCAGAAATGGCCTCGGTAAGTCGACCATTCGTTCAATACCTGGAGGGGTAGAACGGTCCAATGACCGATGCACCTTCTTCTTCCTCATGACGGCATTGCTGCCGCCCTAGCTGTGTCTTGCACATCTACTCCTCCCTCCCTTGGACCTCAACGACCATCGGGGACATATCCCCTACCTTCTTCGTGCCCCTGCACAGGTGAGGCTACCTTGGGTATGGCCGCAATGGCCGGGATCAGGCTCCGCAAGCCCGCGGCTCACAGCCATGCTACAGGTGTGCCATAGGTGTTTGGGTGAAGTCTGACGCTCAAGGATGTTAGTTGATCATCCACTGGTCATCGGGGTACATTAGGCCTTCCTCAAGATGACTCCACATCTCTCTGTTGCTCCAGAGAAAACACCACCCATTGTTTAGGTTTCTAGACAAAAACGATGAAGAAGGAGAGAGAAAGGGTTCTTGGAATTAACATAGACTCACCCAAGGGCTCTACCCCTTATATAGGGGAGAGTATCCACACCCTACGGTGCTCATCCATGAATTAGCAATGCTCTTTCCCAATAGGAATGTGATTCCTTCATTAAGAATCTAGTTTCTCTCCCTCTCTCATATTTCTTTAATATTCCTTCTTCTTTTGATATTAGGATTTCAAAAATCATCCTTCTTATTCTCGTTGTTCTTTCTTTTTAATCCATTGGCACGAAATCCTATTTTCCTTTATTAGAAAATAATTTCTTTTTAGCAATACCACATAATCCATTCGTTATGCATCATATTATCTTCTTATTTGACATTATTGGTATTTTCTCTTTCCTCTTTCTTCATTGGGGCTCCTTAGACCCCAAGAAACTCCAAGATTTCGAAATTCCTTTTTAAGGATACTTATTATCCTTCTAGATGCATCTATATTCATTATTTCACATTATCTTGTATATTTCTTATTAAACTGTCTCTTTTTGAGGATTTCTCTTTATTTCTCTTTTTGTTTTCCTCATTGGAATTCCTTTTAACAGTAGTAATCCTTGGGATATGAAATTCCACCAAGGATAACCCAATTATACCTCTTCTCTCTTATTTTCCACATTTCATCATTGTTTTCAATTTCTTTCTTAATAAAGAAATATTTAATTGATCTTTTCTTTTCTTATTGCTTTCTTTTTGCAACTTTGGACTCCTTGGAACCCAAGGAACCTAAGAGGCACGAAATCCACCTTTAGATTATATATTTCTGCCTTCTAGAGGTTTCTATATTTTTATTTTCTCCATTTCTTATTAATGATGGAGTTCCTTTTGTTATTGGGCCCAATAGCCAATAAAGCCCATAAAACAATCATTGAGGCTATAGTAAACGAAATCCATTTATTTTTAAAAAATTATATCATTATTTTTTCAAATATCTTTAATATGATAAATCACATTTCCCACCAAATGAATCCAAAACTGGGGTTGTAACATCCTTCCCCTCTTATAGGAATTTTGTCCTCAAAATTCCATCAAGCAAACAAACAAAACAAGATAAGACTTTTACATGTCCATCATTGGCCCCTATGTGGCTTTTCCCTAACCATGGCACTTGCAAAGAACCTTTATCATCACATATTCCTTTCTCTGAGTTCTTTCACCTTGGCATTTATAAACCTCATAGGTGACTCAGGTCATTACAGCCTCCCTTTGGGGCTTACTAGGTTCATTGCTCGGCACATGGTCCGGGTACCTCACATAGTGCTCTAAATTGGACACATGGAACTCATCACACATCACATTATTATGAGGGGTAAGGTCAACTTAACCTTCTCCACCAAACCATGTCAAAAGAACCCATGCATCAGGGACTCAGCTCTCTTAGCTATAACTTAGAGGGGTCGGATTTTCATGTCACATATTCCCCCACAGTGAACTGCATGTCAGTCTACTTTGCATCAGCTTACAACTCATGTCGTCTCTGGGCTCCTTTCAGCCATTGCATGATCAAAGCAACTTCATCTGCACACACTGGGGGTCCTTTCTTGACCTTCATGAGGTTCCTTCACCAACATCATCTTAATGAAGTGGTGACCGGCACAACTTCCTTTGCAGAGCTCCTTTACATCCCGATACTGGCTATGGTGGTTATCATCACATCTTACAAAGGACAAAAATTGTCTCTATGTATCACCCTGAATGAGCACACATGCTCTCATCAGACCCTCTAGTCTGTATCACACTAACCATTAGTTAGGGGTGATAAACTATACTAACATCGAGTTCTTCATGTACCTACTTCCACCTTATGGAAGTGAACCTTTAGGTCATACTTAAGAACTTTTTAACTCAAACCATCTCTCTCGTATGTAGTTCAACCGGATCTTGTTGACTCAAGGTCAATTAGGTCAATGTTGACTCACGTCTAAATTGATTAAACTCGTGTTTTGATGATGACTAACCATTCCACATATTGGTGTCTAATGTCTCTACTTGAGTGATTTCAGATTAGGTATAGACACACTCCAATTGCCCTAACTTGCGCATATCAAATTGGAGAAAAGACAAGTCAAAGTCAATACAAGTGCACATTTTTGTAATATGATGTAAATCCATTAGAATCATGTTGTAAATCACTTGTAATGATTGTATGACTTGTAATTAAGCTTAGAAAAATATCAGGAGCACTTAGATCGAATATTAGAGCACTTTAGATGCAACTTTGAAAATTGATTATAGGCACTTTGTCGGTCGAGTTTCCCAGCCTGAAAACTCGACCGATCATCCTTGATCAATTTTCTGGAGATTGCATCGGTCGAGTTGTGTTTACACAGAACTCGACTGATGGAGTAACTGACCAAATCGATTTTCATTGGTCGGTCGAGTTTCCTTAGGACAAACTCGACTGATGGTCTGAATATCAGCTTTGTCTTTTACTCTATCGGTCGAGTTACCCTTATAGAAACTCGACCGATTGCACTGTACGGCAAAATGCAGAAAAGTGCTTCTAGCCGTTGTGGAGTTGCAACAAGTGAAAATAGATCTGTTGCAAGCCACAAAACGACTAGTTTTCATTCACAAGTGTTCCCAAAGGCTAAGAGGCATCCCCAGCTATAAATAGGACCCCTTGGGCTTCATTCCAAGGTGGAGCATTCATTGCAAACTCTATGTGAGGTTCCTATTCTATAGCTGAGTGCTTCCTACAGCCTCCTCTCTCTCTCTAAGCTTAATCACTTGCTACATCCATTAGAGTGAGTAGGAAATCTGTAAGAGAGCTAGTCCTACATGTATATCTTGTGAGGCTCTCACTTCCACCACCTCCATTTCATTCATTTCAATCATGAAGATGAAGGTTCTCTCTCTTGTTCAAGAGAGGTGAAGAAGAATAAGGGAAGGCATCCCTTGGTGAAGGCCAAGGCTGAAGACTTGGAGCTAGAGTGGGTAAGCACTTGGAGAAGGCAGAAGACACAAGCTCAAGTGGGTAAGTCCTTGGTGGAAGCTTCTCCGAGTGAAGGTGAATTCAAAGGCGTAAGATCCAAAAAGAGTGGGTAATTCCTGCAAGGTTGAAGACTTGGGCAAGAGTGGGTAAGTCCTTGGAAGAAAGGCAGAAGACTCTTGCAAAGTGGGTAAGTCCTTGGTAAGGTTGAAGACTCTTTGTATTGGATAGGTAAGTCCTTTGGTTGGTCAGGTATTGTATGTCTTATGAATGAATATAAGAGTGTAATAGTTTGTAAGTCCTAGAGGTTTACCTCTCTAGGCAAGTGGACTGCCACACTTCTAGTTTGAAGTGTGGAACCACTCTAAATAGCTTGTCTAATTGGTGCATGTTCAATCTCTCTCTCCCTTGCTATGTATGTTTTAGTTGCACACAAATTTCCTATTTAGCAACCTTATCTTGTGATATATCTTGAAGGATTAATGAATTTTGTTTAAGTGCTTTCAGCTCTATTCACCCCCCCTATAGAGCATCTAATCACCCATCTAGGATCCAACAGATCTGTCCCTTGACAGTACTCTTTCTTTCTCATGCCATATAGGTAAGGTGATCTACCATTACCCATATTGCATCTTGACCTTCCTTGGTCTAGGGGAGACTTACCACAACATCCATAGTGATGAACTCCCATTCCTTCTCAGGGACTCTTTTATCCTCTATATCGATAAACTGGGTTACTGGTGTTTGTCCTTCACCTCCTGGCTTGCATGGCAACATACCCCATGCAACTTTATCTTAAGCATCCAAAGTACTATTATCACTTATTATCTTGGTAGTACCATGGTATATCATAATATCCTGTATTGTCATGATTCCTTAGGATTGATTCCTCAGAAACCCTAAACCACTCTCATCTGGGTTTTATCACCTTCTTTTCCAAAGAAGTGCATCTGAGGTACTACCACAATCCTTTCATTTCATCAGGGACTAGGTTGGCTAACCAAACGACCTTTAACTTGATCAACCGATATTGTTACATCTGAGTGTTAGCCAAACTTATCTCTTTTCCATCTGAGGGTTAACCTAACAACCTCTTCGAGCCTCCATCTAAACTAGGCAGTTGTATATCATCCAGAGCATCCATTACCACTTCACATCCTTATGTGTTAGGTAACGTTGAAGACATACACCTCCATGTAATCACTTATCATCTCATCTTAGCTCTAAGTCTATCTTCATCAAGAAAACTCTGAGCTTATCCTCTTGGTTTTTCAAACTCAAACTTGTATGACTCATACCTCATGATAAAACATCCTCATAAGATGACTACATTATTACTCTTAGCATTTGTAAACCATCCATGTATCGTTCACTCTACCAGGGTATGTTATCATCTTTGTCCTCATAACTCGTGGCAACGTTCCAACTCACATCACCTTTTATCCTCGGTGTATGGCATGTGTATTGTCCTATCTCTCACTCCCATGACAAGAGGAAATAAGAATTTGGTTGCAGTCCAAATACAGAGTTCTTCCTATTCCAAGAGTAGAGATGGTACAACCGACCTTACCAGTACACCTTTAAATCTTAGTTGAAACGTGCAACTTATGCCTCTACATCACAATCATCTTGATATCAAAGTTACTCCCATGGAAACTGGTCTCAAACCTACTGAGGTTCACACATATCCCTTGGCCATCTCCTCTAGGTCTATAGGGTGCCGACACTTTAGGGGTCATCCCTCTTCCCTTATGCATCTAGAGAGTGCCCTACTCATCTGCCCTTTGGGTCCCATGAGTTCATGAAGGTGATCAATCTCCTAACCCATGGCCCTTAGACAATGATAGTTGTTACCACCTGACCCTATGGTCATGTGCAACTAGGGAATTAGGCAACTCCTACTTCCATCAGTCTTATCCCTACCTAACCCTAGGATAGACTTTAAATTCTAACTTAGTACATGTTCAACTTAGAACCTTACCCAAGCCTTCATTATCTCTTTCTCTGCATTCATGGGCTGACTTTCATCCTTTCACAGGGGTCATGGCAACCTGCCTGCCTTGGTCAGTCCCCCTCCCGGTTACCTCTATGGTAGCACATCCACATGCACTTAGAGATGGTTATTTATGGGTCTACAAGTTCATTCTCATACCATGTACTTTTTACTTAGCTTCTTAAGATCCTATGAGACATCTTTAGGTTACTTCAAAACCAACCGAAACCGGTACACCTTACAAAAGGGTCCCTCTCCCAGGATGGGAGGAAACTACACGTTGATAACAAAGGTCACAAATGTCCTTAGGTCTAGCATGCTTAACCCTAGCAAACTACTAAGGTACAAGCGGGCCACCTACTCAACCATGTTAGGTCATACTTGTTCTTTTTCCTCAATACTGGATCACGATCATACCTTCCCATGTCATCCACTTAGCTGTGAGGGGTTCATCAAACATACCTTTAAACTTAAGGGGTTTCCCTCTCCTCTAACCATGAGGAGTACCATGCTCGAATCTATAGAAACTCAAATCTCATCATGAGCATCAAGTACACCACTCCCCCTCTTAGGCCTAAGAACCCTAGGTTCATTTCTCTGATGTCCAACTATCTACTCAACCTCTTAACCATGATCCAAACATGTACAAGGTATGACATGCACCTCCTATCATCCTTCTAATCGAGCAACACTTCAGAGTTGAGTCCTCCTCAAGGACAACCAACAAGGTACAAGGCCTCACAACCTATTACTAAACCTCTCCAGGTCTAAAGAACTCTTCTTCCTATCTCAGAAGATAACCACTTATACCATGGGCACCTAGGTACCAGAAGCCTCATTCTCTCTCTAGGGTTTGGTTCCTCTAATGGAAACCAAGATATCATCAGCCTCCAAGGATCAAGAATGAGGCATCCACTTAGGTCGCATCATCCTCAACTCCCCACTTTTCCTCATATCTCGGGGTCTAGGCTTCCGACCTTCTTGCATGGTTCCTGCTCTCTCTCTCTAGAGCTAACCCTACAAACAGCCTTACTACCAGAGGTTCTCTCTCCATGAAGGTGGATCAAGCACACAAACATACCCTTACATGGGTGATACTTATGTTCAAACTTATGTTTGCTCAAGGTTATCCCTAGCCCTTTATGCTTATCTCATCATCTATCCAACATACTCTGTTGGCCAGGGTTTCAACCTACTGCTTGCACCACTGCCGTATTCTGGGTGCCTACTATGCCATTCTCATATAAGCTCATGGGGTTCCATAGGTTCTTCTCTAACCTCATCATTGAAGGAGATATCCTTCTCTCTACCATGCACGACCCTTTCCAGGATTGGGTCGTCAAAGTCACTAGGTCATCCAACCTCTCATGGCTCATATGGGCATCCCAAAGCAGGTCCATCCAAACACCTGGTCAACCATGACATCTAACTCATCCTGTCATCTCACCACTTAGGTTTTAGGGGTAGAATCATCCTCAGAGGATGTGCCAGGCCTCTACTTATAATGGAGGTCTCTACCTCCAAGACTAACTCAACTTATCCTCCTGTCAAGAAGGTCTAGCCTCAGGTCTCTCCTTAGGGCATGACAACTTATGTCATACGACCTAAGCATGTATCTATTCTTTAGTTTACGCTTAATCTATTAATCTTATGTCCATGACATCTTAATTACATGCTTTTCATTAGTTTGGTGGAGGATTCCTTGGACCTTACCCATACCCCAAGAGGGTGAGGAAAAGAGAGAAAACCCTAATCCTTAAGGTCCTTAACATCATTTTGAGTTGAGAAGAGATGAACAAGATGAGAGAGTCCTAAAGGTATCTTATTTCAAGTCAAATCCTAGGACATCGTCTAGACAGTCACATAATCTGGGAGTCCTCATATTCTGACTAGCGGTGTGGAAGAAAATCTTGCCAGCCCCCAGACGTGATCATTTTCTAAACACCTCAGTCTTTCGGAAAATCCTCTAATAACTCCCTTGGGTTCTACAGAGTTTGTAAAATTTAATAATTATTAAAGATTAAATGAGGAACCTAGGCTCTGATACCAAATGTAACGACCCCACCTCCCAGTAACCCCCAATTAAGGGAGACTAAGAGGTAAGAGTCGTTATCCCAATTTTTGGATCAAATGTTCGACAAATAATCAATAATCATTATCAAATTCTACCAGACTATATTAAAAAGTTGTGATAAAATAAAAACTTTGCATACCTTTTGAAATCTTAGATCTCTAAACTTCTATCCACTTATGAATTCTACTCTAACTAATCCTCCTTGTAGTTTAATTCATGTATTTCCCAATATGACGATTTACTGTTTGTCCTTTTGGCTTTGTACCTAAAATGTCAGCAAACAAAATGTCGGTCAGCATAAAGCTGGTATGTGTGGGAAACATTAATCATGCAATTATGCGTAACAATGTATTGTAGTCAATTACAGTTTAACAAACAACTTTACATTTTAAATATAATTGTGTGATCCATTCATGCCCTTTCCTATACACTGTCCCTATAGTGGACCAGGATGCTACCTTCCTTATGGTAGATCCCCATTAAACCCCTCATGATCCCACCTAATAGGTGAATCAGTTTCTAGGGTTGAGTCACATGACACTACCCGTAGGTAGCTCACTCCTTAACTCATGGCGTGCTAAAGAGTCTCATGGCACTACACATGGGTAGCCCAATTTCTAACGCATGATAGCCTAGACCTTTCTCTAGGTTACCCTTTTTAGCCTTTTTAAAGCCACAGAGGAGGAAGCGGATCTAAGCCAATTATATATATGTTTATATATAGTGATAATCATAGTCACTTTATAGTTGCATCAAATAAATAGGCATCCAACAATTATTTTCAAGAAATCGATAAAATGTTCAGGAATCGCCATGAAACTAAAGAGATTATTCATAAGCGTAACCACATACCTGTCAGGCTGATTTGAGACAAAATAATCCATGCAAGTAAGAAATCCAAGCAAGCAAGAACACATATCAAGATCCTGAAATAATTATACAATTTTATTTTATTACTCATGTCATCAAGATCTATTAAATCTAGCTCGCTTCCTAGGGTTTCTAGTCCACTTTTAGGGTTTCCATTGCAATTAGGGTTTCCCTTCATCTTTTACTATTTTAAACCCTAATTTAATGCAATTGATCACAAACCCTAATTATCTCAATATCTAATCCTCAATTTTGGATTAAAGGCATAATTAACCATTAAATAAGTCCATTAAGCCTCTTTTACATTAAATCTACCATTTTTATCCTTTTTGTCCATGACAAGATCATTATGCTCATTTATCATCAATTCATAGTTCATTATGGTTTAATTCACATATGAACTCTACTTGTCATTAATTCTACCTTTATCCATTAGAAAACCCTAATTACTACATTAAGGGTATTTATCTACAATTAGAAACTTTTATACTTAAAATAGCTTAGAATTATCATATCTCAACTTTATTCATGATTTTGAGTAATTAAAACAATTATGAGTCACTTTTACTAATATTAGGGTTTCAAGGCCCAGTAAAGCATATTTATGCACATGAACTCTTAATTAAACTAATTACGTGCAAAGTTCATCATTTTTTATCTTAATGTATATTTTCATGATTAACAGGCTAATATCAACTTTAATCATCCATTAAACCCTACAAACTTCATTAATCATCGCAAAATAGAGTTTTCTTAATCTTTAATGCATTACAGTTGATAAATTACACTACTTTTTGAATATCAATATGAATTAGCCTTTAAATATATTTTTATTGAATTCCTCTTATCTTTCTGAGCAAAATTCATATATTATGTGTATCCATATGATCTATGGTTAATTAGATATGGATTATGAAAAATTTACCTTTTTGGACCAATTAGAAGTTGCCACGTAGTCTTTTCCATGCAACGTTGCTCGATGGGTTTGTAAACATAATGGATTATCAGAAATTCCCTCGATAAGTCGACCGTTCCTTCAATACCCAGATGGGTAGAACGGTCCAATGACTGATTCACCTTCTTCTTCCTCACGACGGCACTATTGCTGCCCTAGCCGTGTCTTGCACGGCTACTCCTCCCTCCCTGGGACCTTGACGGTCGTCGGGGATAGATCCCCTACCTTTGTCATGCCCTCGCGTAGGTGAGGCTACCTTGGGTAGGGCCACAACGGCCGGGGACAGGCTCCGCAAGCCCGCAGCTCATAGCCATGCTACAGCTGTGTTGCAGGTGTGATGTAGGTGTTTGGGTGAAGTCTGACGCTCAAGGACATTAGCTGATCATCCACTGGTCATCGGGTTACATCAGGCCTTCCTGAAGATGACTCCACATCTCTCTTTTGCTCCAGAGAAAACACCACCCATTTTTTAGGGTTTTGGACAAAAATGATGAAGAAGGAGAGAGAAATGGTGCTTGGAATTAACTTAATCTCGGCCAAGGGCTCTACCCCTTATATAGGGGTGAGTATCCACACCCTACAGTGCTCATCCATGAATTAGCAATGCCCTTTCCCAATAGCAATGTGATTCCTTCATTAAGAAGCTAGTTTCTCTCCCTCTCTCATATTTCTTTAATATTCCTTGTTCTTTTGATATTAGGATTTCAAAAATCATCCCTCTTATTCTCCTTGTTCTTGCTTTTTAATCCATTGGCATGAAATTCTATTTTCCTTTATTAGAAAATACTTTCTTTTTAGCAATACCACATAATCCATTCATTATGCATCATATTATCTTCTTATTTGACATTATTGGTATTTTCTCTTTCCTATTTCTTCATTGGGACTCCTTGGACCCTAAGAAACTCCAAGATTTCGAAATTCCTTTTTAAGGATACTTATTATCCTTCTAGATGCATCTATATTCATTATTTCACATTATCTTGCGTATTTCTTATTAAAATATCTCCTTTTGAGGATTTCTCTTTATTTCTCTTTTTGTTTTCCTCATTGTCATTCCTTTTAACATTAGGAATCCTTGGTATACGAAATTCCACCAAGGATAACCCAATTATACCTCTTCTCTCTTATTTTCCACATTTTATCATTATTTTCAATTTCTTTCTTAATAAAGAAATATTTAATTGATCTTTTCTTTTCTTATTGCTTTCATTTTGCAACTTTGGATTCCTTGGAACCCAAGGAACCCAAGAGGCACGAAATCCACCTTTAGATTATATATTTCTGCCTTCTAGAGGTTTCTACATTTTTATTTTCTCCATTTCTTATTAATGATGGAGTTCCTTTTGTTATTGGGCCCAATAGCCAATAAAGCCCACAAAACAAGCATCGAGGCTATTGTAAACGAAATCCATTTATTCAAACAAATTATATCATTATTTGTTCAAATATCTTTAATATGAGAAATCACATTTCCCACCAAATGAACCCAAAATTGGGGTTGTAACAATAATCTTTCTAAGTACGATAGTGAATCCAAACTATGTGCATGTAATTTTTAACAAAATACATGACATGACAAGTCAACTCAAGTAATTTTAAATAACATAACTTCCATACTTCCATTATATTTCAACATGGAATCTTTCTCATCTCACGTGGTGAACCAATAATTGGTCTATGAATGGATTCTGAAGTGTATCTCCTATCTTCAGACTCATTGATGTGTATCCTACCATTAGACTCTTTCACCTCACTATATAATGGTACATAGATTACCCTCTAGGTGATTATTCTACATTATAACTTGGATGATAGTATCCCAAAAATTCTTGTGAGTTATCAGTTATTAATCTCTATTATTATGTCATAATGAGACAACTATTTATGATCTTTAGGAAATAAAGCATTCAAGACATTCATCATATCGATCCAACATTCATAAAGCCTGAAGAAATTTGAAAAGCACAATAGAAGTGACTAATCATAATTTAACCCACATATCTTATCATGAAAGGCATGTGATGTCTAATGTGCATGCGAGGTACATACTTGGACTAACGATTTTGTAGCCCTAATCAACATGATATATTACACAAAACTATTTGCAAGCACATGAGCTCAAAATATGCTCAATATAGAGAAGGCAAGTTAGGGGTCAATCCTTGGGGACTGGATTAGGACACTAAGCTAGCTAAGTTGTTTCTTAAGGTTTATAGAGTGGAATGTAGAGTGTTTAGGGTTTATTTGGGGGTTTGAGTTACAATAAGGTGAACAAACAAGAGATAAAGGAAAGGATCAACCCTAAGCTAAACTTACTCAAATCAATGCTAATTGACAAACTATAAGAGAAATTGTACTAAGTTAAACCAATCAATAATAAGAGAGAGCGCGTTTATGTACACTAGACTAGAAATTATAAAAAATGGAACAAGAAAGGACCAAACTAAGAAGTTAACTAAGAAAAAGCTATCACAAGCAATTTAAAAACAACAAAAAAGTTCTTTAGCAAGAACAAACTATCATGAACATGTCAGTAGACAAAAGAAATAAGAGACAACTAAATTACAAGAAGATAAGTTAGGTATCTAGCAAGTAATGTTGTAAGGGGGTTATTGGGGATGATTTGAAACAATAAACCATGTCATAGGGTTATATTTATGCACAAAAATATAGCTAAGGATCAATGTAGAATATGAATCCTATTCTCTTAGTTGGCCATGGGTGGCATGGTGGCGTATAGGGGAACTATTCCCTATCACTTCCCATATACCCTTACAAGTCTCTATTAATTAAGGGATAGATATTCATAGATGTATATTATCCAAGTTTAGGCTTCTAGGTGGACATCTTGAAATAAACTTAGGGGCAAGGAGTGGTATGGAGTATAGGCAAAAGGCATTTCATCTCCCACTATCTTCATATAACCACTAAGAAAGCCTTTTTGCTAAGTGCATGTAAAGGAGTACATCTAGTCACTTAGATCTTTCACATAGGCCTATTGGAATAGGGAGATAAAGGGGAAGGGGGAAAACTGTGTAAGGTTACTCTAAGGAACTTAAGAAATTTTACCACCAAAAAATCCCAAAATAACCCTTTTATCTATGCCTTAAATGATTCCATAGCTCAAAAAACCATAGAAAGAAGTAGGGAAAAATAACAATAAACTATACAACAATAGTCAATGAAAAAAAACTTTGGTGCAAAAAAAAATTCCAACATGGTAGCATGGTTACATATTTTTGCCCCCAAACAGCCCACAGAGGAAACTTAGCTACTCATGATCAAGGAAATAATTAATGAAAGGGTAGAAGAAGATAGAAACTCCATGAACGTGGATAGAAGAGCTAAAATCTTCTCCTCCAACAACTTCAAGCTCGTCCTCCTCCTTCAAGTGGGTGAAATGGCATGAAAGTGGAAGGGATATGGTCAAACTTTATAAAACTAGGGCTTTGTGGTGGAAAGTGTAAGGATATAGGGTAAATGAAGTAGGTGGATGTTAGGATTCTAGGAAAAACTAACAACTTATAACCTTTGCCTCTCAACGGCCACTAGTGTATATATAGGGGGATAGGGAGGCTAGCGTTAAGTGGGGGTTAGTATAGGAAATGTACTATAGCCAAAAGTAGGGTGTAAGGGCGGAATGCCTCTTCTGGCCCTGGAGGAGTGTGTGGATCAACTAGGAAGAATGATTCTTTTTAGAGTGGAATGACCATTTTCATGGTTGTGGTAAGGCCGTTCTGAGTAGACAACCATTTTGGCGATGAAGTTGTGATGAAACCCTTGATTGGGCCTTCATCTTGTTAATATTCCCATTATTCACATCGAGCTGCTTCATAATTAAAGTTTCCCAAATAATGGTTATTTTATATGAATTGCACTTGTGAGATCCCGTTACACTAAACGAGATTACTGAAAACATAAAACACAATCAATCACTAATTAATCACATACCCAAAAATATTGGTAAATTAAATCTGATTTCAATGTCCACACCCTCTCAGAAACATTTGCATAAGAGCCCAACATCTTTCTTATATCCATACTATTCCAAGAATTTGATACAAATTGTTCTATTGCCTTAGCCACAACATATATACACAGCAAAACAATATTCTTATATGCCACACAAACAAGCATTAGTATGCTAACAAAAGTCTGATTCATTTGAAACACCATATACAAACTTTTCCTGCCCAGACCTGAGAGTATAGGGATGACTCTAGGTCACACTAGACATCTAATCAACTTTCTTAAAGATTCATTACTATAGCTCCTCTTTGCTGCCACTTGTTTGTTTTTGTCACTTCCGATTACCTAAAAAAAATGTGGCAAACCACAAGGGTGAGACCCATGTCCCAGTAAGAGATATAACCTCTAACAACGTTTATGGATTACAACATTTGTAAGTAATTAAACAGTTAAGTAGTTTATCATATATAACAAATAAGATCAACAATACTGATTATTAACAAAATACATAAAGGAACATATACTAACTA
This sequence comes from Alisma plantago-aquatica, assembly GCA_963693085.1. NCBI lineage: Eukaryota > Viridiplantae > Streptophyta > Magnoliopsida > Alismatales > Alismataceae > Alisma > Alisma plantago-aquatica. The sequence continues at coordinate 501,483,430 of OY856415.1, forward strand.
TCATCATTAGCCAGACTGTCATCCTTTATCTTGTTGAAAATATAAGCAATTCAGTAGCATATGCATATCTAGCATCATGAGGAAGTCTAGTAACATAGCATAGCTAACAACAAGAGCATGTCTAATTGGTTGAACATATCAACATCATAAGAAGAGCTAACAATATAAGAAAAACTATCTGGATAAGCATGATTAGCAGTTTATGCATCTCTAGTTACAAAGGCATGGCTAGCATGCTAAACATAACTAACAACATGAGATAGCTAGCATCATGATTATAATCAGCAGTAGCAGTATAGTTATCAACACAAGCATAGCTATTGTATGTACACATCTACAATCTTAAGAATATCCACAACCTAAGTATATCTACTATCTCTTAATTGCACTAAGCATCATCTTTATGTAAAGATAACAAACAAGGGTTATCATCCAATGTGAAACATTGTGTATAACCCTAAACAAATATGCTACACAGATATATTACATATTTTATTATGCCCAGGGGAATTTCAATCGTACCATTCAAAGTCCAACTGACCCCTACGAAGGGCTATTCGGTTCCGTACAAGATCTACAATTGTTGGTATCCTAAGATCTCTTCCCATCGGTCAGTATGAGTAAAAGGCAGTGACATATCAGTCAAAGTTGCCACCATAGTGACATATAGTCTTGTAACTATCCCACCTTGGTATAGGTCACAGTACTAGCATCTAGGGTATTCAAACCCAAACACTGAAGTGCAACCACAGTTGTCCTCTAATCACATCATGTTAACATCACTGAGACACGACCGTAGCCGTTCTCAATCACATCAGATGTATGAGGCATGATCATAGCCATCCTCTACAATATGCATTATGGATGACAAGGATATATCCTCAACTTGCCACCCCCACATACTCAACAATATGCGCTCTGAGTTTCCCTTTGGAATGCTGGTTTCACCATCCAACAAGTTCTGACACTGAAGATGGCTCTGCGGAATAGGGCACTACATGATTAGAGTTGTACTTGATTAGTTATGCCAATTTGGTGAATTAAGGCTACATCAAACAAGTGGACATACAAACCCTAATTCACTTCTAGCAAGCATATAAATATCACAACTTTTAAAAGATATAAAATGTGTGAAACATAATTTTTCATCTCAACATCACATGGTACTATCCACTTGCCATTCATGAGACCACACTAGTCATCATAATATCACAAGATATAGATCATTTTCACAATATCACAAGGTATCAACCCTTATTAACATAAGAGGATTACACCTCATTCAGGGCTCAACCATGCCCAAAGGTCATTAAGACCATCATACTATCACAGGATATAAATCCTTTTCACAATATCACAAGGTATCAACTCTTATCAACACAAGAGGATTACACCTCATTCAAGGATCAACCATGCCTAAAGGTCATTAAGACCATCATAATATTCCCTATAAGATCATCACTATCTTTCCATACCTTATAACAAGGCTCAACAACATCACTTACATATAATACACCAGATCAGCACAATATTGCATTAATGAGCTAGGATATATTCATAAACATTCATAGTAGGCTTATATTAACATTAAGAACATTCCTTTATTACATCAACATGCAAGGAATCTAGATATGATTAACACTCATCATATTCATAATGCACATGTTTAGCAAAATAAAGTATCAACCATGTGGCTATGATAACCACAAATTAACACATTAAGGTTATGATCATGTTAAGGATGTTATTCCACCATCATTACACCATATAAGAATGTTATACATGAATATTCATCTTTATCTATTTGCATTAGAGTTAGGTTCAACATGATAAATTATATCAATGTTACTAATCAACACTTATACCCAAACCCTAACTCACGACATCCCCATTGGATCATGGATGCATAAGGTGAACCATCACCATCACATTCCATATTATTCTCAAGTATGAACCCACACATAAATCAAGGTGTAACCATGGGTTATAGCATACTAGGGTTTCAACAATAGTCTAAGAGTACTCCATGATTGTATTAGTCATTCAAGGACTATTCATACCCAATTACCATTATTTAGTTATATTAAAGCTAGGTATAACAAGTTATACCTCATTAGGGTTACATATAAATGCAATATAATTATCATCCCTTCTATTCATATGAGTGAATAGGAAATACTACCTTATTAAGGTTAACCCTCCATTTGTTCCATCATCATTCAACCCATATCACCATACCACAATGTCACCCAGAACCATCGGATGTTTAAAAGGTAAGACCATTGGTTGTTTACATAAGTAAACACCTTGGATAAACCACCTATGAAGCCCTTGATTTTTTCTCTATAAAGATTCACCATTTAACCCTATACATCCCTTGATTAACAACACAAAAAGTTCCATTGAGAGTAGGGTAAAACCCACAATCGACTGTTCATTTAAAACAAGCCATCCATTGTCAACAAGCAAGCTCCTTAAGTTGATCATATAAAGGAAACCATATAAATCCCATTATTAGGACCAACATATTACATTAACCATCATTCCACTTTATTGGAGGAATAAACATTAGATATTGACCATTGGGTCAAGTTCATATGTTAAAACGATCAATTACAGTATAGGTCCAACCATTGCATCAAGTGATCCAAGAAACCATTGGTTTAAGGCTTAATTCACGCTACAACTATATGATTAACTCACCATAGGTTTTGGAGACCTGATACACCATCATTAGTGACAATTAAGTCACCATAGGTTGTTAGATCAGCACTATATTCATTAATCAACATCAAATATCAAACTAATACCACCATTGATTGATAACATCATAAGGGTACTTAGTTGTTAATCACTAGGATTATAATTCGGCCAAAACCTGAACTAAAGGGTGAACGTCAGTTGACAACCTTAATCACCACCATCAGTTGTCATTAAGACAACACCATCAGTTGTTGCAATGGTACCACCATTGAGTCATGTGTTTATAGAAGAAATCAACTTTAAACCCTAAAATTGACCATTGGTTGATAGGTGTTTAGCACCATTGGTTGTCAAACCAACCTGATCCAAGTCATATTATACCTTATTAATAATGTATACATGAATACAGGTTCATCTAGAACTGAAATCACAACACAGAACATTATAAAAATCGAAATCCAAGTCAAGCATAGATTTTTAGTGCATGGATCATCAATTTCAAGTAAGAACATGAGCTACAAAGCTTATGGTAAGCAATAAACATGGAGAAAGTTATAAAACTTGCCTATAATTAGCATATAAACTCCCAAACATAAGAAAACACGAATAGTTAGGGTAGAAAATCCAAGCATAAGTTGTGAACTCCTCCATCTAACACCTTTCTTCATCAAATGAGCAAACCCTAAACATAAGGAGCAAGAAAGGTAGGGTTTTAGAGATTTAGAGCAATTTATACCATGGAACAGCAAGGTTTCGATCTGTATAAAGATAGGAGGAAGGATAGAAAAGAAATACATGGAGGTAATAAGGGGATTCTTACTCTTTTAGGTCAAGATCACTAGAAGGAAGCTTTTCAAACCCTAAAAGGAAGTCAATTGCAACCCTAGATTCTTTTTCCAAGAAGATTCCCTCTTTCTTCTTCCTTGGATAGGAAATTCACAGAATCACAGAGGGAGAATGAAGTTAATAGAATGAGGGAAGTCGTGGAGATAAAATGGCTCGTTTTGGTGCTTAGGGATAAGTATATGAAACTTTTTGATAAAGAAAAAGAAAAAGTTGAAGTTCTAGTATCTTTCCAAGTGTCCATGGCCTTAAACTATTAAGAATATAATAGAACACATACAAGAAGATCCCCCACCATCCATGGAGACATGATTATCCCTCGTTTCTTTAATTTCCAAGCAAAACAAATCATTCATTAGTTGATAGCTACTAAAGGTAGCTCATCCATGAAGGGGTAAACCCTAAAATACCCTTGGAGAAAACACCTTCAAACCAAGGATTAAATAGGTTCCCCATGGATCAAAAAGCTTAATAATGATGAAATAATATCCAAGGAACATAATGCAAGTGATAAATTGCAAAGAAAACCTCTCAATTGGGTAAATTGAAGAAAAGTCCAAAATGTGCATAAAATTGCATAACTTGCTCAAATAGTGTCCAAATTGGATCAAATTTAAAACTTAAGCTTGTATTATGATTTAAAAGCATATCAAAATTTTATATTAGGGTTATAAGAATTCAATTATTTTAATTAAGCTTATTCAACTCATTAAGTAAGTTTAGGGGCCTTACAACACTTGTGGATGTGAATTGCATGATATGTAGGTACTTTGACAACTACTTAATGGAAAGGAAAGAATAAGGTTGAACATAGGGTTTATATTATTTTTAATGAGTTCAAAATTATTCCATGATCACTCCTAACTACCCCTAGTTATCAAAGAATGCACTGAAGAAAAAAAATTCATGGGTGACCAAGTTCAAAATTCAAATTTCTATAGAAAATCCCCAAATTGGCCAAGGTACATAGGTATGGTCCTGCTAGAGAATCCAAAGCCATATACAAATAAATCAATGTTGAAGAAAGACAAGAATCACAACCACTATCTTCATTCACAATAGTACAACTATGGTGCTCACTATCCATCATGATAGTACCGCCTAGAACGTCTGTGACAGCTATCCTTCAAGACAACTATTTTCCAAGGAATGACCTCTGCAACTCATCCACCACAATTGTGGAACCCGCCAAGTTCATGGTACCTAAAACCCACCACCACATGGTGCCCAACATATCCATGGTTCCCAACATAATTTTTCTACTTCAATCCCAAAACTCTAAAATTCATCTAATCATTTCACCTCCAAACGATGGTCATTTTCTATTACCACAGTCATTCCTGTATTCACCCACCATAGACATAGTGAACACCATGAAAATGTTACCAGTCTAACCCTAATGATGATCTACTATCATTTTACCATCTTACCCCCACTTAATCCTTGCTTTTCACAAGCCTCAATATAAACATTACTTGCGTCTTAGAGTGTGAGTTTAGCTCCACTAGGCATTCATTTCTACCAACAACAATCCATCTACCACTTTCAACTCCCATTTCATCACCTTCCACCCAAAACCCTAACCTTCTGGGGTTTGGCCACTTTCTATCCCATTTCATTTTCATTCCACCATAGGGGAGGGAAGTACTCAAGCTTGTTGCTTCTAAAGAAAGACTCAACCACTACTTCAAGCTACATGGCTTCCTCTACCTCTTTGTTCCACATTTTTTTGTATTTTCTATTGTAGTGAGTATCTAAGATCCATTGGGAGGTTGTTTGGGATAATGGATGTTACTTTGATACCATTCTAGAAACATTACCGTAAACATTATAATTTTGTTTGGAGATGTTATATTAATTTTACATCTCATTTCCCATTTCTTTATGTGGTGATTGATGCTTGAAACCACCATAGTATAGGACAATGTTGTATATGTGGCTATTTGGGGAAAAGATCCCAAGTACAACTAGTGGATCCTTACCTAGTTATCCCTCATCCTACATGTTTGTCCACTATTCTATCATTAAATGTGAGATCCAAGTGTAGGTTATATGACCTGAGAGCCATCATGTGATGATTGTAAAAGGGATATTTTGTACTTGATTTGATTATTAACGAAAGGCAATTATACTTATTACATTTTTTCCATAATTGACATAAATAATAAATCTAATAATATCCTAGGAATGTATTAACTCGATGACTTATGGAGTATGTTAAGGACCTATACATGATATCATATGTATAGTAAGAGTATTTGTTATGTTATGTCACTAGTCAATTATTATTTCAGATATTATAAGAAAATAACAATAAAAATGACTAGCATGTATGATGAGTGATGACTATGTCTATTTAGTCATGATGTTGGATATCAACTTAGATTCATGGATATGTTAGAGAATAAGGTGTAATGGATAGACCCACCTTGAGATTGACACATGGAATTCATATGGATGGGGGGACCTTGATATAGTTGGACATGCTAGACTTGGAAAAGTGGTGAACCATTGGAGCCTTGAGGGGATACCACTTGTCCATTTGTATTATCTAGATTCACCAAGTTTTGGGAAGGGTTCCTCCCCTTCTCACAGTGAGAAAGAGACGTGGCTACTTTTATAGTCTTTGTCCAAGTCTATCAATGCTTTGTCCATGGGGAACACATCTTTCTTGACCTCATCTATACTTCTCATTCTCCCAAGAACTTACTTTTCAATTGTTGAATTATATATTTGGCTTTGATTTGGCCTTGGCTTCTCTTCTACATCATCATTGTGTTGTTTCCATGATAAGGTTGGGTGACTTTTCCACTTGGGCTTGTAAGATTGGGACATGGGACCATGGTAGTTGTTGTTCTAAAATATTATATCACTTTGACCTACTTCTACAAATTAATAGATTTCATAGAAAGTTTATAATTACCTACCACTTAACTCTTCATAAAATTCATCATATTGGAGAGAATCTTCATCATTTTCACTTGAAGAAGAAGGTGGTGGAGTAGATGGAGAAACACCAATGTTCCTATCATAATCATTTTCCGCATTTGAGGCCCTATGTCTTGGATTATCCATCGAGTGTTCAAAGAGGGTCCATGAATTTTTATGGTACTTTGCTATGAATATATACCACCACAAGAAGATTCTACTACCATTTAACCTGTCTAAGAGAATCTAGAGTAGAAAGATTTTACTAGCCACTACAATGGTACCTCAAGGCATGTCTACTCCCTTAGAAGCTTTTGGAACCTTTCCTAACTTTCATGAATTTGGTCATGTCCCATTTCAATAAAAGAGGTAATATTCCTTCTCATTTAGGTGAGCTATACTATTGAGTAGGACTTCTTAAGGAATTCATTTTTAATAGCTTCCCATTTCATCACCGCGGTCTTTGTATAATAACTTTCTTTTTCATTTTATTTCAAAGAGAATGGAAAGAGTATATGGTGAATGGAGCCATCATTTGTAGGAGGAGTTTTAAGGGTAGAGCAAGTCTCTAATACAATGTCAATATGCTTGTAGGGGTTTTCATTCTCAAACAAATCAAACTTGGGAAGAAGCACCTTTAAGAATAGAGAATACTTTCCCTAACATTTGCTCCATTCTTGTATCAATCAATGAGGTGTAGTTTCTTAGTGTGAAATAATCATGAATGGGTTTTGTTGCGGGTGTAATGGGTGTGTCACCTTGGTGCATTTATTCTTCATCAAAATTTTCCATCTCTTGGTCTTCTACTTGAATGATGCATCGATTCCTCCACCTTATTCTACCTATATTAGGTTCTATGAATAGAGATTCACTAGATAAGGAGTGGAATCCTAACATGCATTGTGACATGTGCAAAGCACAACCACTAAAAGAGAAACAAATTCAAAATCACAAATGCAAAAGTGTAAAAAATAATTAAAAAAATAGAAATGATGAGGGCTGCTAAGAAAAGTAAAAAGGAAACAACTATCTATGTCATATAAACCACTTCCTAGAGATGACACCAGAAAGTTTGTTGCACCCCAGTTTGGAACACACTTGGGCTAAGAAAAATATTTCTAGAGGCCCTAATTGACACACTCTTAATACGCATAACACTATCATGCAAGCACACAAGTCTAGATTGTAGTATAGATCTGGCATTTTAGGGGTCAATACATTAGTAGTGGGGTAGGACGATTACTAGGTATTGCTTCTTCAAGTCTCTAAAGCAGGGAGTAAGGTTTTTAAGGTTTGATTGGGGTTTGAAAAATACTAGGGTGAACAACAAGCAAGAGGAGAAACAAGAACCAAATCTAAGTTAACCCTACTCAACCAAATGCTAGCCAAACAAACTAGAGGAGCAGTTGAATGAAGACAATCCAATTACTAATAGAGAGAGAGACATTAGGAGATTAACTAAGTAAGAAAAACTAGCAATTACACTAAGAAGACAAGAAAAAAAGTAGACTTAGAAATTAACTAGGAAAAGCTAGAACAAGAAACTAAACAAGAACTACTTACTCTAACAAGAACTAGTTAGCGTGAATATAAAATGTGAGTAAACTAAAAAAGTAAGAGACAACTAACCAGCAAGAGAGACAATTAAGGTTTAAGCAAGTTGATGGGGTAGTGGGTTGTTTGAAGGATATGTAATAAATCAAACATGTCACGAAGTCCAATTCATGACAAACACATAACAAGTAGCTATCAAACCAAAAAAACAAGGTTCAATGTAGAGCATGGATCCTATAAGGAGTGGGACCCTATAGGGGACCCACTCCCTACTTAATTTGAGAATAAACTCATATATCCAAACATACTTACAAGCATGCTCTAATAGATAAGATTTTTTTAATTCTCAAATGATGATATACAAGAATAATCAGAGTTTAGCAGCAAAATAACATTTTCTTGAATATATTCAATTTATCAAAGTACATCATCATCTCCCTTGTAGGGTCACATGAAAGTTACAACATAAGGATCTAAGTAGAGGGATATCCAACTATCTCAAGTCTTTCTCCCAATAGCTTCACCTAGTAGGTGCACATTACTATGTCTATTTTTCCAAGTTCTACACATGGGGTTGTGCCACAAAGATCAATAATAGAAATAAAGGTTTTAGTCCATGCATCATTGGTAAATTAGGGTTGGATAACAAATATGACTAACTTAAGGGGTAACATGCACATACTCAGATTTTTTGATGTCCCTTCCTTTTGTTTTTTCCCTCCTAGGTGTTGTCTTTTAATCCACCCAGAGATGGCACAACCTCAGGTGTAGGACTTCAAAGACTAGACTCGGTGACATGGACCTTCTAGGTGAAGGTCATGGGAGATAGAGTTGAGATAGATGGATATTTCTCAAATTAGATCCTGACGTTGTAACTTTCATGTCACCCTATATGGAGATGATGATGTAATTTTGTAATCAAGTTTAAATTGAATATAGTCAAGAAATTTTATTTTGCTACTATTCATTGGTCTCTTTTTGTATATCATCATTCGAGAAGAAAAAAAATTATGTTTATTGGATCATACTTGAAATTATGTTTGGATGCATGAGTTTATTCTTAAATTTAAGTATGAGTGGATCCCCTCTCGGTCCCACTCCTTACAAGATGGTATTAGAGCCATAATGGTTAGATTTCTGACTATTTCAATTTTGTCTCCCTAATTATAACCCTTGCCTTACATAGTCACCCTCTAAGTGAGATACCCTAGAATTGACCTATAATAATTCATGAGATGATGAAAGGTCAATTTATGATCATAGGAATTACATATAAGAATCATGATGACTAAACCCTTATGTGAAGAGGCTCTAGTTGCACAAACCCTATTATGTAGGTTAGTTGTGACATGTGTCTTTGAATATAGTAGGGTTTGAATTGATAATGGAGTTAGGTAGTGAGGACAATGAAGTAGTAGGACAAGGAGATATTAAATGGAAATTGTGAATTGGTTTCTCGCATTGGTTTTTAGCTCATTTTGTTTTATATCGCATGTTTTTTCGAATAAAAACCTATTTTCCATTATACTACTATATGTACAAAACATTTCTCTAGTTTTATCAAAGCTTTATTGAATGAAGTCATAATAAAGGATTGTATGATGTTTGGAAATCCAAGAATTAGTTGGAAAGGATATCCTAAACTGTACTTCTAATGTTTGGAGTGATGACTAAGAAGATATGTCTTGTGATAAAGGTTAGTTGTAGAGAAGGATAAACACCCCTTTACTAATAATGGTAAACAAAAGACAAATGAATAGCAGCAAAATCGAATAACAATGACTATATTCAATTATATAAAGGGTACATCAAAATTTTCCCAATAAGGGTGTACATGATATATACAACAAAATATGGATCTTAAGATAGAGGGAAACTAAACTACATTAGTCTGTCTCCAAGAAATAAGGGATAGGTCCAAGATGAAAGGATGAACTCCTTATCCCTAATCTTAGGCAAGTCTATCAAGCTCCTGCTACACACTCTGATCCTAAACCTGGATGGTTGGGATCACCCAACATGAGGAGAAATAAAGTATGTGTCAATTAAGGGAATAAGGACAATTATAAACCAAAATATTACATGATAAAGATTTACTATGCTAACAGGGTCAAAATTATGAGGCATGTAATAAATAAGAAGTATTCTATGATAAACAATAATAAAGTTGCATGCATGAATAGCATTATGACTACAAAAACTAATATAGGGCTGAGGCGCCTACCTAACCTCAACCAATATGTGAGGGAGAGTAACACATTCCCAAACACCTATAGATATATAAAAATAAGGAGAGTAATCACATTCCCCTGGGTGAAATAACACATGCCCAACTATGGGTGGTTGTACACATGTACACTACATTAGTTATTTAGTCAATAATTCATCATGCTGAGTAAATTATATTGGAAAAGTGGAAATAAAAGTAATATAGTAGTGGGGTTCAAAACCCATGAAGTAATTGAAGTAAAGTTACCACAAGAAGGCAATAAAAAGATTAAAGGATAAGATTATGCCTCATTAGAAATATTAGGGTTGGATATCAAAATGTCCAACTAAAGGAACAAGTGTACACACTCATGCATAAATAGTGTTGCACATACCTTAATGTAGAGTCCTAATTATTTCTTTCATAAACTTGGTTGTATCCAAAACCACTTGAACCTAATTACAATATATATGTATGCATTAATGTTTCATATATCATAAAGTGTAAGTAAAACCCTAATTTTGGACCTTTTAGGAAAACCTTCAATTTAGGACTCAAAACTTGGACCAATCGATCAATTGGATTCTCCTGATTATGAAAACCTATTTATTTATTAAATTTGGAGTTAAAATGAATTTCTTGTCAATTGTAACCTTTTTATATAAATAAAATGATGTTTATAATAAACATTAAAACATTGATGCAAAATAATAGTTAAAAATCCTAAATCGGATTCCTTGTGAAAAATTCTTTCCAATGACTATATTTTGTATTTTTGATAAAAAATCAATTTTCTAAGAATTTTTAAAGAACTAACCAATCAGATTTTGAGAAAAAAAAAACATGCACACTTTTATCTAGATTCAGCAGATCTGGGCCCAGTGTGGATATGGTCCAATGGGATCCAAGCAGTGTGGCTTAAATGGCCAAATGATGAGCATTGCTGGAACAGAAAAAGAACAGGGAATACCATAACTACCCATGCAAGTAAAATCATACTATTAGCATGGCAGGGGTACCAAGGTCAATCATTGACCTGGTATCTTCCCCTCCTCACCGATGCTTGAGCAGACAGTCATGGAGATGAAACTCAATTCAGGATGGTGAAGTGAGCAGGGGCTCGGGCAAGAGCAAAATCTTGTTTGGGCTTCATAATACCCTCTCAAGACCGTTGAGCTAAAGCTTGAGCTCACAGTGTCCCCCAGATGAGGGGATTACCGGTGGAGGCATGGCTGGCTATTTTTTGAGAAACCAATAAAATGGGGGAAAATGGCTAGGAGTCCACTGTGAGAGCACAAATAGCAAAACTGGCGACTACATATAGGGGGATCATCCGAAAGTCCTATCGAACACGTTCGAAGCGAAACTGGGGTCGAGGAGGCATTGTGGTACTGAGATGACAAACACTGGAGAGCACCTCTAATAGGATCTATAGGACACAACAAACTAGGGCTATCTAGGTCAAATTAACCACATGAAAATGACCAATAGGTGTCAGCGATGCTTACTGGGCTCGCGATTGGGCTGAGGTGGTCAAAGTGGCGTGCATCAAGATGCCTTCGATGGAGAAGTAGGAGGAGAAGCTTGGGGACCTTAGGGGTAGTTGAGGAAAAATTGAAAGATGAGGAGAATGGGATGATATCCAAGGATCATGTATGCCCTCTTAAATAGTGATGGGATGGCCAGTAGCTCATTCTGCAAGATGGGGTGGCGAGAAGAGCAAAGCCCTAAATGGGTATTTCATCCACAATGTGTTATAGATCACGAGTAATGGCTTGACTTAGCTGGTGGAGAAAGGAAGAATCAATGATGAAGGAATCACGTGAAACAGTGGAGGATTGTCCGAGAAACGGACCGAGGAGCTAGACCAATACAACTGTTTCTGTCCCTCGTGTTACTGAAGAAGGTGAGGACTTCCTGGCCAAAAGATTGAGGATTGAATGGATGGGATCACACCCATCCCCTGGCTGAAGTAGAGCAACACATGATGTGAATAATTTATTGGATTATATGTTAAAAGCTCGCATAAATGAAATTTAATTAAAAACCATTGTCAAGTTATATACAAAATCATTTAAATCATTTTGAGGGTCAAACATTGATGAAATGACCCCAAATTTGGACCATAGGCTAAATTTATGGTCTAGAATATTGCTATGCAATTAGATCTCATTTTTTCTCATGTTTTGTCCCTTAATCACCATATTGGTCATTAATGTGTATATTAATGTATAAAAATGGTGAATTGATATGAAAAGGTTTTCTAATTTAAAATTTTGGGTGAAAATTTGATATAGACAACATATATTAATTTCAAGATTCATATGTTTCCACATTATTCTCTTTTAGTGTTTTATTGCCACATAGGAGGAGAGAGAAAAGGAAAGAGGATTATTCTCTCATTAACTAACTCAATACCACATTGTTTCTCATTTCTTGTCCCAAAAGCCATAAAAAATCTAAATTAATATAATCAACTAATTGTCTCTCATTAGTGGCCATTTTGCATTATTAGACTCTAATTAAAACACTAATTGAGGTAATTGTGCATAAACCCATATGTTGGCTCCAATATGAAACAATTATATTCCAAACCGCCAAATATTACTCAATTTCAACATTGAGAACAAAGAGGATAGAAAAGATAGGAAAAAATTTAGGACAAAGGCCAAAAAGGATATGAAGGAATTGGGAAGCTTTAAAATGGGTTAAATTGCAACTAAATCCAGGTACTAGTATGTTACATTAGTTGGCCTACCCTTTCTTTTGAATGTCGATGTGTACCTTAGGGTTGTTAGATTAGTAAAATAAAGACCTAAAATGAAACCCTATGGTGCTACGACCTGTTAGTTGGATATATGAATCACATAAACACACTAAAGTATTCACAACTAATCCATAAGTAACCCATAATCTCTTAGTTAAACTTTAAACTTAAGTTTTATGTTTTGCATGAGTAACTTGAAAATGAAGGTGATAAGGTACATGAGTTTTGGAAAGACTTTCTTTAAGCTTATAGTGTTGTTTGACTTACTAGATAAAGCCTTTTAAAGGGGTGGAGTATAGGTGATTGTTTATGTTGGGATGATTAGATTTCGAGGATGAAATCATTTAAATGGGTGGAGTGTTGTAATGGACCATAACTTAGAATCTTACCCTATTCCATGATTAGGAAGCTAGTTAGGTTTGTTCTTTGGATGTGACCAAACAAGGATTAAAATTTAGAACACATTTACATAATAATTTAATTATGTTGCAAAATGTAAATAAAATCATGAAATATATTACATACATTTTCTTTACTAACATGAGGAGTAAATAAAAATGAATAATTTGCATTGGAGTAGCAACTATCACTTTCATGTTAATATTTTCATATAACTTAATTAAAGTGGAATAAATAAACTCGAGATGTTAAATATGTAGAAGGTGAATTTTCATTCATAATAAATATATATATAACACATTTTGTAACAAGGTGGCAATATGACTTAATATAATGTATTGATAAATACAAGGACAATTTATCAAAATTCCTAATGGTATCATAACTCATAAAAAGAAATCTCAAAATAAAAATACAACTATGAAAATTTGTTCTTTGGGTCCCAATTGTCTCGGAACCAAGTTTCTTATTATTTGCATAATAATAACTAATTTAATTCTTTTTAGAGAAGAAAATAAGATAAAAACCAAAAGTTTTAAATAAATTACTAAAAGTCTCCAAAAATGGAATTAAACCCCAGATTCAACACATACATGCTAAAATAAGCCTATATGTGAATTTTAATCTTATTTGGAAAAACTTGCCTATCCTAGTGTATATTAGGAGAGAGAAAGTACATTTAATATGAAAATATTAAATAAAATGTTAAATCACCCCAAAAGGCATAATTAATTACAGAATTGCGTTCCTCATATTTAGGGGTGACAAACTCAACTTTCAATTTTTTATAATTTCATATATATATGACTTTGAGATTTTGGTGTATCCAAATGATCTCAGAATATTCCATGAAGATATAATCATTTATTACATGTATGGTTAAAATTTCATAATTTTTAGAGACCATTTGGATAATTATGAAATTCATATGTGCCAAATAGTAGTTGTTGCAGATGTTTTAGTTAGATGGATTAACGATTTTATTTTTGATGAAAATTAATGGAAGAGTTGCTAAGCAGGTGTTGAAGTGTGATATAAAATTTCAGACCAATCAAATCTTGTTTGATGGTTCAAAAAAATTATACAAGAACTATTATCAAACTAAATTTACTGGTTCAAATCATTTACATTGTTTCGGTGAAATTGTAATAACTTTCATATCATGAGTTTCCTATGTCCAATTAAGGTGAAATTTTATAATAGAGACTTTTGATTACAATGGTGATTTTTTTACAAACTTTGGAGAAATAATGGATTCACTATTTCTGGAGATATGGTTTATAAATAGTGTTTGAAATCATGATTAATGGACAACGTGATTTGAAATATGTTTTAAAGTGTTTCTGAGAAAAGAAAGTCTTAGTGAAGCATTGTGCTATTTTATTTAAGGATAAGTTCAAATTTGGTAGACAAGAATTTATTGTGAAAATTATAATGATGTTTTGATGGATTGGTGAATCTTAATGACAACTATGACTTTTTACATATATTATGTTAGCAGAATTATGTAGACCTCTAAATCTTTCCATTTTTATCTCATTATTAAATAGAGAGAGATATAGAAGTTTTATAGAATAAAGAAGATTTAATTAACATTTCATAACATTGAAATTTATAAGTTTTCAAGGTTACAATATTTTGAAAATGAAAGTATTGAGGTGTATAATGTTATTTTAAAGGCATCAATGTAATTTAGTAGTAGGTTGGTGGCAGACATAATGTACAAAGATGGTATGGAATATTAATATATTAATTACACCAAGGAATTATGTTAGGAGATGTAAGATTTTTATTGCAGCGGAGAAGTTTTATTTTATTTTTAAATATATTTTAATGTAATGAATTAATAATCATAGTGTGGAACATATTATTTGACCAAAATGTTGTTTGAATGGTCAAACCAAGTAAATACGAGTTTCTTTTAGCACAATGTGAAATTAAATTATAAAGGAAGTTGGACCACAACTTTTCTCCTCTACTTATATAAATACACCCTATTGACTATGTACACGCACACAAAAAACAAGTTAGATTGCTTCCTCAACCCCTCTCTTGTGATTTTATCCCAAGATTGTGATGACAACACATTGTTGTAGCAAGATGGCATTTTACTCTTCCTCTTCCTCTTGATTCAGACTTAACACTCTAGTTGAGGTATGTGCATCTTTTCTATTTTTTAGGCACTTCTATTATGATCAAACAACCTTTCCCATATGAGGCATGAGTAGATACTCTCTTTTACATCATTATGAAATCCTTATTTTATGGTACAATACTTATGGGTCTTCTGACCCCACATGCTTTATTTTTGGATGCTCTCATCCTATAATTTCATATGGATTAAACTTGTACTTGCCTTTTCCTAATTATTTGCATGCTTAGACTAGCCTTATTTCTTGTAGTGGTACATTTATACAACCATATATACAGGGATGTGCTTTTCCTCCCGAGGGTTCTTTTCCACCCATTATTTATGGAGGTGTGCTTTTCTACCAAGGGTGTGTTTTACACCCATTATTTTAGGTTGAGATCCAATGGTGTCTCAACCCATCTTGAAATAATTTTAGTCATTGTTTATTACATGTACAATTTGTTGTTTTTGTTAATAGAAAATTTTAAAGGAAACATTCCCTACTTGACATTATGTAGTTAGACATGCCTCATCTTTTGGCCTAATCTAATTCTCTTGGCAGTTATTTCTCTTTACAATCCCTTAATTTGATGCTCTTCTTTTGAACCTTCTAAAGTAATGCCTAGTTGTTATTTACTGCACATACCCAGATTTTTTGATGTCCCTTCCATTCATTTTTTCCCTTCTTGGTGTTGTCTTTCACTCCACCCAGAGGTGGCACAACCTCAGGTGTAGGAATCTGAAGACTAGACTTGGTGACATGGACCTTCTATGTGAGAACATGTTACACTAAACAAGAATACTCAAAACATAAAACACAATCAATCACCAATATTTAACCACATACCCAAAAATATGGGTAAATTAAAACTAATTTCAACATCAACACCCACTTAGAAACATTTGCATAAGAGCCCAATATCTAACTTGTATCCATACTATGACAAGAATTTGATACAAATTGTTCTATCACCTTAGCCACAACATATATACACAGGATAACAATATTTGTATATACCACACAAACATGAATTAACATGCTAACAAAATTTTGATTCGTTTGAAACACCATATACAAACTTTTCCTACCCAACCTGATAGTATAGGGACGACTCTAGGACACACTAGACCTCTGATCAACTTTCTAAAAGATTCATTATTGTAGTTCCTCTTTACTTCCATTGTTATATTGTCATCACTACTAATTACCTAAAAAGATGTGGTGAACTACAAGGGTGAGACCCATGTCCCATAAAGAGATATAATCTCCAACAAAGATTATTGATTACAACATTTGAAGTAGTAGATAACTGAGTAGTTTGAGTATTTAATAATCAATTGAACAGATTCAGCAGTTCAAGTATGCTAAATAGATTAAGCAATTAATCTTAGCAACAAGTATGATTATCAATGTATATATAGATAATAAAAAAATCCATTTCTCTGATAGATATCTACTCCGATTTCATCAAATTGCATCTAATAACAATCATCATCATTAATATGACTATCATCATATTTCTTTCTAACAGCACAAGCAATCTAGTAGCATAAGCATCCCTGACATCATGAATATGTCTAGTAACATAACATGTCTATCAATATTGGCTTCTCAAATAAAGGGAACAAATCTATATTAGAAGTAAAACTAACATCATAACACAATTAATTGCATAGGAATGATTAGCAGTTTAAGCATGTCTAATTACATAGGTGTTGCTAGCAATATTAAACATAGCTAGCAGCATCATCTTAACCATCAGTGTTAGTATATTTGACAACATAAGCATGTTTACAACATTAACATAACTACAACATAAGCATATCTATTATCTCTTATTGTACTATATATGTTCTCAGTGAAAAGAAAGCAAATAAGGCTTATCATCCAGTATGATGCGTTGGGTATAACCCTAAACAGATATGTTGCATGGCTGTCTTACATCTTTTATTATGACCTGGGGAGTTTGAGACGTACCGCCCTAAGTCCAACCGACCCTGCGAAGGGCTATTCAGTTACATACAAGATCTAGGAGTGATGGTATCCTAAGATCTCTTCCCCTTAGTCAGTATGAGTAAAAAGGCAGTGACATATCAGTCAAAGTTTCCACTACAGTGACATATAGTCAAGATGCTAACCACTAGTCCGCCCTTTGTACAAGTCACAACACTATAAATTAGGGTATAAAAAACCCTCTAATTTGAGGTACAATCGTAGTTTTCCTCATTCACATCAAATGTCTGAGGCATGACCATAGCCATCCTCTATAACCTACATTGTGGATGACAAGGATTTATCCTCAACTTCCCACCCCACATACTCTATATTATGCACTCCAAGTTTTCCTTAGGAATTCTCATTTCACCATCTAGAAAGTATCTCACACTGAAGATGGCTCTACGGCATAGGGAACTACATGATTAGAGTTGGACTTGATTAATTATGCCAATTGGGTGAATTAATGTTGCATCAAAAAAATTGACATACAAACCCTAATTCACTTCTAGCAAGCATATAAATATCACAACTTCAAAATATATAAAATGTGTGAAACATAATTTCTCATCTCATCATCACATGGTATTATTCACTAGCCATTCATGAGACTACACTAGTCATCATACTATCACAGGATATAATTCCTTTTTCAATATCACAGGGTATCAACCATTATCAACACAAGAGGATTACACCTCATTCAGGGATCAACCATGCACAAAGGTCATTAAGACCATCATACTATACCCTGCAAGATCATCATTATCTTTGCATGCCTTATAACAAGACTCAACAACATCATTTACATATAATGCACCAGATCAACACAATATTGCATTAATGAGATAGGAGATATACATAAACAATCATAGCAGGGTTATATTAACATTAAGAACTTTACTTTATTACATCAACATGTAAGGAATCTAGATATGATTAACCCTCATCATATTCATAATGAACATGTTTAGCATAAGAAAGTATCAACCATGTGGCTATGGTAACCACCAATTAACATATTAAGGTTATGATCATATTAAGGAGATTATTTCACCATCATTCCATCATATAAGAATGTTAAACATGAATACTAATCTTTATCTATTTGCATTAGAATTAGGTTCAATAACATAAATTATATCAACGTTACTAATAAGCACTTATACCCAAACCCTAACTCACGGCATCCCCATTGGATTATGGATGCATAAGGTGAAGCATCACCATCACATTCCATCGTCAAGTATGAACCCACACATAAATCAAGGTGTAGGCATCAGGGTATAGCATACTAGGGTTTCAACAACAATAAGAGAGTACCACATGATTGTATTATTCATTCAAGGACTATTGATACCCAATTACCATCATTTATTTATATTAAAGCTAGGTATAACAAGTTATACCTCATTAGGGTTACCCATTAATTCATTATGTTTACTATCAATTCTAATCATATGAGGGAAAAGGTAAGACTATATTATTAAGGTAAACCTCCATTAGGTTTCAACATCACTCAAACCATACAAGCTTACCATAACCATCATCCCAAAACATTGGATTGTTGAGAAGGTAAGACTATTGGTAGTTTACATAAGTAATCACCTTAGATAAACCACCTATGAAGTCATTGAGTTGTCCTCTAGAAAGAGTCACCATGTAACCCTAGACATCCATTGATTAACAACATGAAAATTTCCATTGAGAGTAGGGTAAAACTCATAAGTGATTGTTTATTTAAAACAAGTCATCAATAAATGAGCTTCTTAAGTTGATTTCATGAAGGAAACCATCTAAATCACTTTATTAGGACCAAAATATTAAATTAGGAATCATTCCAATTTATTGGATGAAGAATGATTAGATATTAACCATTGTGTCAAGTTCACATGTTAAAACCATCAATTGGAATATAGGTCCAACCATTGCATCGAATGACCCAAGACCATTGGTTTAAGGCTTAATTGATGCTACAACTACATGCTTAACTCACCATAGGTTGTGGAGACCTAATCCACCATCAGTAGTGACCATTAAGTCACCATAGGTTGTGGAGACCTAATCCACCATTAGTAGTGACCATTAAGTCACCATAGATTGTTAGATCAACACTATATTCATTAATCACCATCAAATATCAAACTAATATCACCATTGATTGATAGCATCATTAGGGTACTTAGTTGTTAATCACTAAGATTATGATTAGACCAACACCTGACCTAAGTGGTGAACTTAAGTTGACACCCTTGGTCACCACCATCAGTTTTCATGAAGAGAACACCATCGGTTGTTGCAATGGTACCACCATTGAGTCATGTGTTTATAGAAGAAATCAGCTTCAAACCCTAAAATTGACCATTGGTTGATAGGTGTTTAGCACTATCGGTTGTCAAATGAACCTGATCCAAGTCATATTATACCACAGTAATAATTTACACATGATCACAACTTCATCTAAAACTGAAATTAGAACAGGGAACATTATTAAAATCAAAATCCAAGTCAAGCATAACTTTTTAGTGCATGGATCATCATTTAAAAGCAAGAACATGAGCTAGCAAGCTTATGGTAAGCAATAAAAGTGGAGAAAGTTATAAAAATTGCCTCAAATTAAAAGATAAACTCCCAGATAGAAGAAAACACGAGCAGGTAGGGTAGAAAATCCAAGCATAAGCTATGAACCCGTCCATCTAGCACCTTTCTCATCAAATGAGCAAACTGTAAGCATAAGGAGCAAGAAAGGTAGGGTTTTAGAGATTTAGAGCAATTTCTACCATGTAACAACAAGGTTAAAACCTAGAGAAAGGTATGAGTAAGGATAATAAAGAAATACATGGAGGAAATAAGGGGATTCTTATTCTTTTAGGTCAAGATCACTAGAAGGAACCTTATAAACCCTAAAAGGAAGTCAATTGCAACCCTAGACTCGTTTTCTAAGATGATCCCATATTTATTATTCCTTGGACAATAATATCACAGCATCATAGAGGGATAATGAGGTTCATAGAAAGAGGGAAGTGGTGGAGAGCAAATGGCTCATTTGGGTGCTTAGGGATAAGTATATGAAACTTTAAGATAAAGAAAAAGAAAAAGTTCTACTATCTTTCCAAGTGTCCATGGCCTTAAAATATTAAGAATATACAAGCACACAAACAAGAATCTCCCCCACCATCCATGTAGACCTTCTTAGCTATTATTTGTCGAATTTCCAAGCCAATCAAATAATTCATTAGTTGATAGCTACTAAAGTTAGCTCATCCATGAAGGAAAATACCCTTAAGGAAAACACCTTCAAACCAAGGTTTAAATAGGCACCCCATAGCTCAAAAAGATCAAGAATGATGAGAGAATATACAAGGAACATCAATGAAAGTGATAAATTGCAAATAAAACCTCTCAAATGGGTAAATTGTAGAAAAGTCCAAAATGTGCATAAAATTGCATACCTTGCTCAAACAATGTCCAAATTGGACTAAACTTGAAACTTAAGCTTGTATTATGATTAAAAAGCATATCACAAGGTTAAATTAAGGTTCTAAACATTAAATTATGATAGTTAAGTATGTTCGATACTTTGAGCAAGGTCAGGGGTCTCTCAACCATAAACCCCTAATAGGGATTTTGCCCCCGAAATCCAAGGTACACATAGATGGACACTTCTCATGCACATAATCCTCAATATTACACATGGTTACTTCCATATTATGGTAATGTCATATCACTCTTATAGAGGTCATGTTCTTCTCTTTCAATTCATACATATCTTATCTTAGGTCAGCACAAAGACCCCCACATAAGAAGACATTTGCAAATATTGAATATAGAAAATTGTTGTGCCACCTGCACAAATCTAATAGTAACTTTCAACTTAAAATTCTAGCTATCTTCCTAAAATTATATCTATTGTATCAACACATTACTCAAAAGTCATATTCGTTGGCTCTTATCAAACATAGAACACTATGTATCTCTTATCGTATGTAACTTTACAAGGTTTCATCTCTATGCCCCTTTAATGGTTGTTGTAATTAACAACTCAATCAACCAGGTACACATCTCCTAATTTTCAAGAACTATGAAGCATATATATATATATATATATATATATTTATTTATATATATATATATATATATATATATATATATATATTTATATATATATATAGAGAGAGAGAGAGATAGAGAGAGAGAGTCAAGCTAGAACACACTCAAGTGTGTTTGCATATCAACACTATTTTTTGTAAAATTTAGACCATTTATCTTCACCATCATACTATAACTAGGCTGCATACAAATTTTGAGCCCATTTGGATGAGTGTAAGTCACTCATCCAAGGGAAACAAAATTGACGCGCAAAACTAATTTGAAATGTATAATTTTTGCGGTCTTTATAACATGACCTACAAATGTCTAAAAGTGCTCCAATTTTGCATATGAGCTACTTACAACATGTTTAAGAAGATTAATAGATTAGCTTTTTGAAAAACATATTGCATCATGAAAAACTACTTGAGTGTATTCTGCTCCAAATACACTCGAGTGCATATATATATATAAATATATATATATATATATATATATATATATATATATATATATATATATACATATATATATATATAGAGAGAGAGGCTAGAATACACTCGAGTGTACAGATCACGCCGTACACCCCAATGGTGTTTGTCTATCTAGACCATGTTTTTCTAAAATCTAATCCATTGATCTTCATGGTTATAATAATAATATGCCACATAAAAATTTGAACTCATTTGGATGAGTGTAAGCCACTCATACAAGGACAACAAAATCGACGAACAAAACTAATTTGAAATGCATGATTTTTGCCTCCTTTAGATGCACGACCTATAAGTGTCCAAATGAGCTAAAATGTATTATATAGTATGTTCTTAAGATAATTAAGAAGATCAACGGTTTAGATTTTTCAAAAAGTTACTACATCTTCAAAAATGACTAAGGTGTACGGTGCCTCTAGTACACTCGAGTGTACACTAGCCAGACTCTCTCTCTCTCCCTCTCTCTGTCTCTGTCTCTCTCTCTCTCTCTCTATATATATATATATATATATATATACATATACATATATATACATACATATATATACATATATATACATATATATAGGCAAATGATCCAGTGAGAAACATATCTTGGTGAGAGCATGAGAAGCATTTGAATAACTTTGCACAATGATCCAATTTTCATAATCTAACATATTGACTGGAAATATACCCTATTAGTCACGTTACAACAAAATCTCATCATCATAGGACTTGTATTACATGCACAACAAGAGAATACTTTTTAACGCTCAATATTGAGTTTTAGACTGACAGTTGGATGTAAAATGTGTATATTGTATATATGAATATGTAAACGATCTCCGATTGTGATGATTTTTTGTGTGAAGGTAACTATAATGATGTTCTTCCTATCCATAAGGTTGTATATTGAAAATAAGCTACAACTTTATAGTTATTCAAATGCCTCTCATGCTCTCACCGTAGAATGTTTCTCACTAGATCGCTACCCTGTATGTATATATATATATATATATATATATATATATATATATATATACATATATATAGGATTCTTTGATCATCTCAATGGTGAATTGACCATCTGTTTGGTTGAAGAATCATACATTTGTCTGCAACCAATAACAAATATAATTTCTTGATTTACCTTGTTAGGAGTAGAACAATGACATTGTCTTCATCTTATCAGGATTCACATAACATACTTAATAGAAGCAACATAACTCCAAGAGGATACTCTAGTCAACCCCAACTCTCTCTTTTTAGAATTGTCACACATAAGTATAGTTGCTACAACATTCTTAAGGTTTAGTAAAGATGTTAACCATGTTAATGATCATCTCTGAAATACTTTGAGATGCCATCATTCAAAACTTGCTACAATTTATAAGACATGACCTGAACACTCTAGTTATCCTATTCATAAATTCTATTAGTACATTGGTTAGTCTAAAGGACATAATCCTAAACTCATCATGGTTATGTAACTTGTTTCATCCACTCTAACTCGTATCCATTGATATTCTGATCCTAGTTTATCTTAAAGGAATACGGTAACACATGTATGTTGATCAAAAACCCATCTATCCTTGATAGTGGTCTTGCCCAGCTATCACTAGACCATACAAAACATTATAGACTCACTTTTGTATTTCCTTCCAAACAATATTTTGAGGGTCATCATCAACTCTCTCTCTCTAAGGGAGAGGAATACTTGGAATGTTCATTTAATAAACATCTCCAACCTTTAGATACTTCCCATACTGTTGATACATCTTGGATACTAGGATTCATTACCTTGGTATCCACCTCATGTGCTATAAGGAACTCACATCCTTATCTCATCTACTTTTACCAACATAATAAATATCAAGACATATAAGAGGATTCTTCCTAATTATTAGAAGGCTCAAAAGCAAACTCATCACAAAATTTATGATCTTGGAACCATAGTCCAAGCAACCTTATGCTATAATTATCCATCCACTCTCATGTTTACAATGAATCGACACATACCAAGTGGCACTGATCCACTTGAAAGATGTACCCTAGAAAGGAAAGACACAAAGGGAAACACACTTACCACATCATAGTAGCATTGGTCAAGGGTCACTTGCAAAAAGGTAACCAATTTAATCTTTATTATGCAAGTTACAACTTCTTATGTATCATTTTACCTTTTTCATTTCGGGTTCCTTACCATTAGAATAGGAATAATCATGATTAGCATATATCACTACTCCTTCCTTGATGACTATTTATCACAATTAGGTATGTTCTCTTATTTTATTATGTTTTGCAACCACTTATCAATAGGTAAATCATCATATTCTTCATTTTCTTCATTAAACATGGATCATCTCCCTTAATTTCTTTCACATACCATGTTGATTCTACATTAACATTCTTACACACAAAGGTTGGTCTGAGATTAACTCAGGTTCCTCCTTATTACTTTGTCATTGTTCCCATTTGTTTTCTCATTTTTACTTATTATAAGAGTTCTCTCCATGTTATGTTGATTTCATACCTTGATTAACTTTATAAGCACAAACTTATTTGTCTTTTACTTTATTATCTTCTTGAATCACATCGTCAAGAACTCCTATTTTTCTTATTTGTATTCAGATTTAGATTTCATGGTGTTGTATCTTTCTCTTTTAGTTACTAAACATTCAAGTTTTGATAAATAATGATGTAATTCTCATCTTCTCTTGAGGTAATATTAAGTTATCTACACCATGGTTCCTACTTAATTATGCTCTTTAGATTATTTCAAAATGACTACTTGATCATAGTAATAAAAAAATAACAATCTAAGAGTTTCATACTTACCATTTCTTCAATAATTGAATACCTAGACAGGGCATCCAGATACTGAGATTAGGTAGTATGCACCATATTTTTATGTCATATTCCTAATTTTGACATCATCCTAGTCCTAAGGCCTATTGTCCATGTAGACTCAGTCAACCTAAAGCTCTTATACCAACTTTTGAGAACCTATTACACTAAACGATATTATTCAAAACATAAAACACAATCAATTACCAATTAATCACATACCCAAAAATATGGGTAAATTAAAATTGATTTCAACATCAACACCTGCTTAGAACCATTTGCATAAGAGCCCAATATCTTTCTTGTATCCATACTATGATAAGAATTTGATAAAAAATGTTATACCACCTTAGCCACAACATATATACACAGGATAAAAATATTTGTATATGCCACACAAACAAGCATTAACATGCAAACAAAATTTCAATTCGTTTGAAACACCATATACAAACTTTTCCTACCCAGACCTGAGAGTACAAGGACGACACTAGGACACACTAGACCTCTGATCAACTTTCTCAAAGATTCATTACTGTAGTTCCTCTTTACTTCCACGGTTCTATTGTTGACACTTCCGATTACCTAAAAAGATGTGGCAAACCATAAGGGTGAGACCCATGTCCCAGCAAGGATATAACCTCCAGTAACGCTTATTGATTACAACGTTTTAAATAGTAGATAACTGATCAATTGGAGTATTTAATAATTAATTGAACAGATTCAACAGTTCAAGTATGCTAAATAGATTAGCAATTAATATTAGCAACAAGTATGATTATCAAAGTATATATAGATAACAAATAAATCAATTTCTCTGGATAGATATCTACTCAAATTTCATCAAATTGCATATAATAACAATCATCATGATTAATCTTACTATCATCATATTCCTTGCTAACAACATAAGCAATCTAGTAGCATAATTATCCCTGACAACATGAATATGTCTAATAACATAACATGGATATCAATATTGGCTTCTCAAATAAAGGGAACAAATATATATGAAAAGTAAAACTAATATCATAGAACAATTAACTGCATAGGCATGATTAGTAATTTAAGCATTTCTAATTACATAGGCATGGCTAGCAATATTAAACATTGCTAGCAGCATCATCTTAACCATAAGTTTCAGTATATTTGACAACATAAGCATGTTTACAACATGAGCATAGCTACAACATAAGCATATATATTATCTCTTATTGTACTATACACGATCTCATTGAAAAGAATGCAAATAAGGTTTATCATCTAGTATGAAGCATTGGGTATAACCCTAAATAAACATTCTACATATCTATCTTACATCTTTTATTATGACATGGGGAGTTTGAGTTGTACGACCCAAAGACCAACCAACCCCTGCGAAGGGCTATTTAGTTATGTACAAGATCTAGGAGTGTCAGTATCCTAAGATCTCTTCCCCTCAATCAGTACAAGTAAAAAGGTAGTGACATATCAATAAAAGATGCCACTGCAGTGGCATATAGTCAAGTTGCTAACCACTAGTCCACCCTTGGTACATGTCACGGCACTAGAAACTAGGGTATACAAAACCCTCTAATCCTAGGTACAACCACAGTTGTCCTCATTCACATCAAATGTCTGAGGAATGACCATAGCCATACTCCATAACCTACATTGTGGATGACAAGGATATATCCTCAACTTGCTGCCCCCACATACTCAATAGTATGTGCTATGAGTTTCCCTTAGGAATACTCATTTCACCATCCAACAAATTTGAAACTGAAGATGGCTCTACGACACAGGGCACTACATGATTAGAGTTGCACTTGATTAGTTATGCAATTGGGTGAATTAAGGCTGCATCAAACAAGTAGACATACAAACCTTAATTCACTTCTAGCAAGAATATAAATATCACAACTTCAAAATATACAAAATGTGTGAAACATAATTTCTCATCTCATCATCACATGGTACCATTCACTTGCCATTCATGAGACTACACTAGTCATCATACTATCACAAGATATAAATCCTTTTCACAATATCATAGGGTATCTGGTGCGCTCCCGCTAGAGGCTTGCAACACCGGCCAACTAGGGTGGCCGAGTGCAATCCATGAGGTCGGGAGGCACGGGAGATGGGATCTTTTCTTTCGAAATTTGTATGGTCCCAAATCGAGGTGATCACTAAAACTAAAATAGTTTGCCCGCAAGCGTACATGGTACTGTTATAGTATAGGCGAAAGGCAAGATGCGGGGTCGAACCACAGAGATAGAGGGGGTACTAGAGTTAGAAGGCGTAAGCTACGTTCCTTTTGCGTAGATTAAGGTTTTTAGGGTTTTAAGTTTGGTTGGTTGTTGATTAAGCTAAGTGAGCAAGTAGGAAAAGCAATATGAAACTAATTTATCAAAAAGCTAAATTAGCAATCTAAGTCAACAAGCTATCTAAAGAAGAGCAAGAGCAAACTACACTAGACTAAGCAACTAGCAATTGAGAGCCTAAGTTAACCACTAATCAAGATCAAAGACCTAAATTAACACTTACCTAGCAAAACTAGGCAATCAATTAAGTTAACTAAAGCAATTGAACTACACTAGAATTAACAAGCAAACAGAGAAATTAAGGTTTTAAGCAATTAGATGAAGGAGGTGGGCCGTTTGGGAATGTGACCTTGACATTAATTGGGGGATGTCACCATAATAAGCAATTAGCATATTTCATTCTAGACTACCAAACCAAACAACAAGGTGAGTGCTATGAGGATGTACCCTATGCTACTAGTTGGGGAACTAGGGCTAGGTGTAATTCTCATAGGACTTACCAAGTCTAGGTCTCTAGGATAAGTGGTATTAGTCAATTGAGGACCAAGGGTAAGGATGGGAGTAGAGATGAGGATATTTGACCTCATGCCACTAGCCACCTCAGCCTTTAGGAAATCCTAGGCAATTTCACTAATCACACTTATACTAGTCACTTAGAACTCACATTTGCATGTAGGAAGAAGGTGATTATGTAGGAAGATAGGGGGCTAGCTAGGGATCCTAATTAAGGACCTAGGAGCCAATCCTATGATAGCTACATAGAAACCAAAACATCCTAGAGGCAAATGTCTTCAAACACCACAAGGCAAGAAATTAATGTAATTAAACAACAATCACATGCACAAGTAATGGGAAATGAGATACAAGCAAAGGCAATCATCATAGAAGTGAAATATGTTCATTACAAATTATATTCCCCCAACATGGTATCAAAGTCACATTTTTGCCCCAAACAGCCCACCCAAGGGGGGCTTAGCTATACATGATCAAAAAAGAAACAAAGGAGAAGGGAAAGAGAGTAGGAAACGCCATGGATGCTTGATGAAGCTTGACTTCTTCACCTCCTTGCTTCCAGCCACAAGCCTCCTCCTCCAATGGTGCCCAAGAGCATGGAAATGGTGGAATGGATGGATAGAAACCTAAAGAAACTAGGTTTCTATGGTGGAAATGAGTGGAAAGTGGGTGGAAGTGGGATTAAGTGCAAGGAAAGTAGGTTGATGGGAGTAATGGATGCAAGGGAGTAGCTGGGTTGCGGCTAGGAAAGGTCTCCCCAAGATGATTGCCACCTTTATAGCCTCTTTTCCCATATCAAGAATGATAAAATCGGCTGGGAAGAAGGCAGAAGTATCCTCATCAAGACGGACTAGCACATCATCCACATGCCCTCTAGGCATCATTATAGATCGGTCAGCCAACTGTAGAGTGCAATGGGTTGGCCTCAACTCCCCCATTTGGAGCTCAACAAATAGATCATATGACATCAAGTTTATGCTAGACCCCAACTCAAGAAGAGCCTGGTCTATGCGATGTGCCCCGATGTAGCTTGAGATGATGGGAGCACCGGGGTCTTTTCTTTTCCGGGGAATGATGTGTTGGAGAATGGAGCTCACTTGCTCACTGAGCTTGATCTTCTTAGGCATCCTCCCTG
The DNA here is from genome assembly GCA_963693085.1 of Alisma plantago-aquatica. Classification (NCBI taxonomy): domain Eukaryota; kingdom Viridiplantae; phylum Streptophyta; class Magnoliopsida; order Alismatales; family Alismataceae; genus Alisma; species Alisma plantago-aquatica. The sequence goes on from OY856415.1 coordinate 501,512,323, forward strand.
TTGTCTTTCTTTTGAAGGTGAACAATTCTTTAAGGAACTTTGCATAGGACGGAGTTTCCTTGACCGCATCTATAAGAGGTATGTTGATTTTCACTTGCTTGAAGATCTCCAAAATATCTTTCGCATGCTTTTTTTTTCTTTGCAATAGAAGGTTCCTCGAGTGCATCAGGATATGGAGGGAGTTGTGACCCCAATCGGTCCAAATCAACAGTATCATCCACTGGTATCACTGGAATCATAGTATCACTGCTCCGTATCACAGTATCAATGTTCGGCGTCACGGTATCAACCCTGCCTATTATCATAGTATCATCAATCTACATCTCACTATAAACTTGCTCAGCCTCAGTGTCATCTCTACCAACAATTGTAACATGGGGGCTCTCCAAAGTCCTGCCACTCCTCAATGTAGTCACTGCCTTCACATGCTCATGGGTGGTAGGAGAGGGAGCTTGTGGAGGTGGTTGTGGTTGTTTGGGTGGTGGAGGCCTTTGGTGAGGGGAGTTGGGATTTTGAAGAATGAATTGGGGTTGCGGTTGTTGTTGTGGTGGGGGTGGTATTGTGGAGGTGGTTGTTGGTAGGTGTGAGGTGGAGGTGGAGCATATTCATAATTGAGTGGCACTTGAGGAGGCTAAGGAGCATAGGGGTTTGGTGGGGCTTGGTAAGATGGTGGAACATAAGCACTCGAAGTGTTCCCTAGAAAAGTCCCATCATTGTTCGGATTTGGCATTGGTTGAGATGGAAGACTACCTTCTTCTCTTCTAGACAAAGAGTGAGAAATCTGATCCAACCTCTGCTCAATACGGTTTATAGACTGCCCATGTGCTTTGACATCTTTTTTTTACTTCATCTAGGCTTCTTAGCATTCCTAGTACCTCGTCCTCAAACTTGGAGTTGTAGCGTGGCTTTTGCTGCCCTATCCTTGTCCATCCTCATTCTATTGTTTCCAAGAGAAGTTTGGGTGGTTCCTTCACTCGGGAGTGTAGGAGTTGGACATTGGGCCCTGGTTGTTGCAGCCACTAATGGAATGTATAGCATTGACTTCCTCATCTACAGTATCAACAGCCATTGTGTGTTGGCTAGAAGAGCCACCCACTTGATTCTTCATCATCCGCATCATATCAGCCATGATCTTTGTCATATTGGGGTCGATGGCATTGCATGCGGGAGCCACGGAGGAAGGTGGAGGAGTGTAATTCTGGCTGCATTGCCCCCCTTTAGTGGAAGCTCAGTGGCGAGAATTCCCAGCGAGATGCTCAAACAGCGGCCATGATTCCTCGGGCGGCTTTGCCATGAACGTGCCCCTGCAAGAAGAATCTACGTTGTTTTGGCTTTGCTCCTCAAGCCCAGTGTAGAAGGCCTAAACTAGCTGCCAAAGAGGAACCTCATGATGAGGGCAGTCACGAAGCAACTTCTGGAACCTCTCCCATGCCTAGTGGAAGGGCTCGTTCTCTTTCTGGGCGAATGACGTGATGCACCTTCTCATATAAGATAACTTGGAGATGGGGAAGAACTTCTTGAGAAACTCGTTCTTCACCTCATTCCAAGTGACCAACTCTGGCCTCAAAACATACCACTCATTGGCTTTCTCCTTGAGGGAGAAAGGAAAGAGTGTCCTTCTGATTGAGTCGTCGGTGGCGGCTGGAGTGCGGAAAGTAGAGCACGTTTCAAGGAATGCGTCTATGTGGTGGTAGGGATTCTCGTTCTCCATTCTTTAGTATGTGGGGAGAAGTCCCAAGAGTGTCGGCGAGATGGAGAATTGCTGACCGGGCATTTGGTCAACCAGTGTGGCTATGGGGGAGTTGTAGTTCCCCGGCGTGAAGTATTCATGAAGCGGGCGATGTGGCGGTGGAGGTGGAACATCCGGTGGCGGGTTGTTCTCGGCCATCTCGGCCTCTCGGTGAAGGTTTCGGCGAGCTTGACACCTTCTTCTCCCAATCTTGGGGTCATAAACCACCAAGTCGGTGCAAGTCGAACGCGTGCTACACATGCACAACTGTCACCTGCGCAAGTCACAAACAAACAACAAGGAGCCAAGTTAGCGAACCAATATGCAAAAGTAAAACAAAGAATAAATAATAGCAATGGTGAGGGCAAAAGGAAAGGCTAAGCTACACTATCTAACTAGGCCGAGTGCCTCTATCCCTGACAATGACACCAGAAAGCTTGGTGCGCTCCCGCTAGAGGCTTGCAACACCGGCCAACTAGGATGGCTGAGTGCAATCCATGAGATCGGGAGGCACGGGAGATGGGATCTTTGCTTTCAAAATTTATATGGTCCCAAATCGAGTCGATCACTAAAACTAAAATAGTTCGCCCGCAAGCGTACAGGGTACTGTTGTAGTATAGGTGAAAGGCAAGATGTGGGGTCAAACCACAGAGATAGAGGGGGCACTAGAGTTAGAAGGCGTAAGCTACGTTCCTTTTGTGGAGATTAAGGTTTTTAGGGTTTTAAGGTTGGTTGGTTGTTGATTAAGCTAAGTGAGCCAGTAGGAAATGTGATATGAAACTAAGTTATCAAAAGGCTAAATTAGAAATCTAAGTCAACAAGCTATGTAAATAAGAGCAAGAACAAACTACACTAGACTAATCAAGCAACTAGCAATTGAGAGCCTAAGTTAACCACTAATCAAGATCAAAGACCTAAATTAACACTTAGCTAGCAAAACTAGGCAATCAATTAAGTTAACTAAATCAATTGAACTACACTAGCATTAACAAGCAAACAGAGCAATTAAGGTTTTAAGCAATTAGATGAAGGAGGTGGGCCATTTGGGAATCTGACCTTGACATTAATTGGGGGATGTCACCATAATAAGAAATTAGCATATTTCATTCTAGACTACCAAACTAAACGACAAGGTGAGTGCTATGAGGATGTACCCTATGCTACTAGTTGGGGAACTGGGGCTAGGTGTAATTCTCATAGGACTTACCAAGTCTAGATCTCTAGGATAAGTGGTATTAGTCAATTGAGGACCAAGGGTAAGGATGGGAGTAGAGATGAGGATATTTGACATCATTCCACTAGCCACCTCAGCCTTTAGGAAATCCTAGGCAATTTCACTAATCACACTTATACTAGTCACTTAGAACTCACATTTGCATGTAGGAAGAAGGTGATTATGTAGGAAGATAGGGGGCTAGCTAGGGATCCGAATTAAGGACCTAGTAGCCAATCCTATGATAGCTACATAGAAACTAAAACATCCTAGAGGCAAATGTCTTCAAACACCACAAGGCAAGAAATTAATGTAATTAAACAACAATCACATGCACAAGTAATGGGAAATGAGATACAAGCAAAGGCAATCATCATAGAAGTGAAATATGTTCATTACAAATTATATTCCCCCAACATGGTATCAAAGTCACATTTTTGCCCCAAACAGCCCACCCAAGGGGGGCTTAGCTATACATGATCAAAACAGAAACAAAGGAGAAGGGAAAGAGAGTAGGAAACGCCATGGATGCTTGATGAAGCTTGACTTCTTCACCTCCTTGCTGCCAACAATGAGCCTCCTCCTCCAATGGTGCCCAAGAGCATGGAAATGGTGGAATGGATGGATAGAAACCTAAAGAAACTAGGTTTCTATGGTGGAAATGAGTGGAAAGTGGGTGGAAGTGGGATTAAATGCAAGGAAAGTAGGTGGATGGGAGTAATGGATGCAAGGGAGCAGCTGGGTAGCGGCTAGGGGTGCTCTCTATCGAGCCCTAGAAGCAACTAGTGCTTATATAGGAGCTAGGGCTAAGTGGGGGTAAAATAGGAAAAGCAGTGCAAAGTTGTGTAGGGTAGGTGGTCACCACGGTCGTGGTGGGTGTGCCACGACCGTGGTGAGGGTAGTGGGGAATGGCCGTGGGGGGTAAATATGGTCATGGTGTGAAGGAAGTGGTGAGATGGTGGTGGCCACGGCCGTGGCGGAGTGCCACGGTCGTGGTGGGTAACATGCACCACGACCGTGTTGGGTAACACAACCATTTTGGAGGGGGAGGAGCTGACCCTGAGGAGGGGCCACGGGCATCTTGATCTTCTTCGGCCACAGTCGTGGCGACTTGGCCACGGTCGCGGTGTTCTGGGAAAAAACCTTGTTGGCAACTGACTTCTTGCCATTAATTCCCACGACCGTGGTAGGGTGCCACGGCTGTGTTCTCTTCTCCTGACCACGATCGTGCTGATGGCCACGGTCGTGGTGTCTTCACTGGACACGGTCATGGATGGGAGGCCACGACCGTGGGACTCGATGGAATTTCCCTATAGCAACCTGTTGGATCTTGGCAATAAATGCACGACCGTGGCATTGTGGCCACGGCCGTGGTGAGGCTTGACTTCTTGATTTCTCTTATGACTTTGTCATTTTCGGATGTCTTTGCTTGGGGATGATTCTTGGCCACTGGAGGTAGGTTGAGGGAGACTTTGGGGCCTTCTTTGGGTCCCTCCTTCTCTCTCTTCCATCTAAGCATGGTCCAAGTACCTGAAAAACAGTGCAAAGAACATCCATAAGCATATTTGCAATGATATTCATATTGGGGAGAATAACATGTAATTCTAATACATTTAAATGTGATAAAAGTACAAAATGACACAAGATACAGCCCTAGAATAGGGTTCGATCACCACCCCAAACTTGAAACATACTTGTCCTCAAGTATGCTCCAACTCAATCTCTTTTCTATTTTCCACAATCAAAAGATATAACAAATGCAATATGATGGGCGACAAATGCTAAATGGGATCAATGGTGACTAGGTACATGCAAATCACTTCCCTCCTCTTATACTTTCACAAACCAATCATGAAGAGAGCACAAAGCACATGAACTTCGCATATAATGCATGGGTTGCACAAGTTATCAATATCTCATCAATAAGGTTTCGGGTAGACCGTTTCATGATGATGTTAATCGTTGATGACTAGGATGTTGTTTCACCTTCATGCGTTCAACCTTATGCTTCAAGTTATGCCAAATGACCCACATGGCTGCAAAAAGGGATAAAGTGAGCTAGGTTTAATGTTTCCTAGCTCCATGGGTATGAAAGAATGAAGAAAGGGTTGCGGTAAGATTTGGAGTGCTATTACACACTCATATTTTCTTTATTTGAATGCTCTTAAACAGGAGCATCCTTTTATTTTCTTTTTGCATTTTGCAATTTTTTTTCTTTCTTGCCCTTGGTGTAGATAGGGCAAATGGTGGATAGAGTGAAGTGAGGAGATCAAGATGTGGCCACCCCAAACTTTTGGAGGTGGCCACGGCTAATATGTACACTTTGGCATCTTTTTATGAGGCGGAGGGGTATGAAGATGGTGGAAGAATAGTCGGGTCAAAGGGGGTCACTTGGCATGATCTTCCACATAAGGTCTCCTGAATGAAAACTAGTCTGACACTTCACCATAGATATCACATCACATGAATGAACCAAATGAAATCCATATATCAATCAAGTAACTCCACAAACATTAAACGTTCTATGCTTGCTCGGATAATAATTCAATCAAACCAACACATTCCCAAGGGAGGCGACGAGCATGTAAGAAGTCGCTCGTTGATACCACATAGCACTTCATCACAACATATCATCTTGTATTTGTCAAAGATAAGCAATTTCATTCAATATGGTAAAGATTGAGTCAAGACACGCTTTTTTGGACAAGAAACATCAAATCTGGGCAAAATTGGCCAAAAAGGTGCCAAATTGCACTAAATCACATTCAAACACAATTTTAGGTAAAAATCAAGTAAATCCTAGCTAAAACATGCAAAAATTAGCAAAAACCTACATGAGATACAATGCATGGCTGAAAAAGCAAAATTTTTGAAAAATTACTCAAAAATGCAGAAATCAACTACATGCCATGCAAAGATGCAATGCAAAGAACAAAAACAATAAAACTAAACTAGATGGCAGAGGTGATATCAAAATGACAAAATGAGATATAGAGTGGTGCATACCGCCCTACCCACCCCAAACTTTAGAATCATGCTGTCCTCAGCATGAAACTATAGCTTAGGGGAGATAGGGGAAGTGTCAAGGCTGCGGTGGCTGGTTCGGCATCTGCGGAGGATCTGGAGGAGGAGCTGAGGCTGGAGCTGAGCTTGATGGAGGATGCTGGTAGTAGTGCCCCCAGTAGTCATCCTGGGGTGGAGGGTACGCTTGTGGATGTCCAGCTATACCACCCCAAAAGTCTGCACCCCATTCGGGGTTTCTTGCTGCCTGGGCATGTTGGTACTAGTACAAGTGGTTGATCTGATAGTGCATTTGATGTTGATCTTGACACATGTACTGCTGGACAAGCTGCATGTCACCTTGGGTCTTCTGAATATTCTCAAGGTGTGTCTGGATTGTGGCCATGTCATAGGCATTCCGGGTGGCTACAGCTGGGATGTCCCCTCATCCCTCCTTGTTCTTTGGGGTTGCCTTTATTCTGCATCTTCTTGCTCCTACCCTTGTACATTAGATTCGGCAACGTCTTCATGTACGACAGCGGCTCCCCTAGTATACGTCTCCCTCGGGTGGTCATGCTGTCATGCCATTAGTTTCTCCCTCATCCTGTTACCAGGTCCCAACACGGATATTAGGGGTTCCATGTGATATGGTAGCTCTAGTTCAAAATCCTGCACACTTGTAGTTAAATAAATCATTCTTTTATCCTTCATTTTTATGGTGTGCGAGCGCGTCAGATAGTTGAGGTCAACAAGTTCTGCCTCAATTGCGTCTTGTGCCCCTGAGAGATCGTATCCCAATGCCAGTGCAATAGAAGTGATGAACCCTCCCATAACGAATGACTTCGAGCTCTTGTAGGGTACGCCCTTTAGATGGTCAATCAAAAGAACTCCAAGGTCAATATACCTCTTGTAGTGCATACCGATCAAGACAATCATATCCTTTTAAGAAATGGTGCCTTGGTTGTCGTATCTGCCCACAATCATGTTTGTCAAGACCTTCTGCACGTAGCGCGTTAGTGGGTTACTTAAGGCAGCAGTTTTTGATCTACCCGCGTAGTAGTCCTCATTGCCCGTTTAGCTCTTCCAATAATAGGCATAGTACAAACTGGCCTCTCTCTCTAATAAGCTGTCATCCAATTTCATGGCTTCTTTAGGACTAGAAGCGAAGATATCATTCAGCTCAGTGGAAGTGAGGGTGTGCATGTTGCCCATCATGGCAAATCTGAATGCATCACAACCCCTCACTTTAGTCTTCTCGAGTGTGGCAAAGAACTCTCTGGTCAATGCGGGATATGTAGGTTGGGATGTGAAAAGAATATTCCACAACCCAATCCTCTTCAAGCCCATTTCCACTGCCTCTTTGATTCCTAGATCCTCAATGGTCTTCTCACAACCGTACCTAGAGGCGACGACTCACCTTGTCATGCACTCGGGGTAGATGAGATCGAACTTCTTTTGCCTGTGTCCTCTACCATAGGACACCCCCTCCGGTGCTTTCCCAGGGTCTTTTCTCTGTCTGCCTCCAAATGTGCCAGAACATCGTCTCCTTCATGCTCCAGCTCCACCTCTTCCTCCTCACTGTCTTCTTCTTCCTCCATCGCGTAGGACTACGACCCCGAGCTGGTGTCAAAATTGTACCAGTGGGCCGAATTCTCCTCTTCTTGTTGTAATTGTCGCGAGGGTTGCGACTGCACACCACGCCTCGCCGTCACCTGAGACATCGAGTGGCGGGCTGGTGTAGGCTTCGGTGGGAGTCGGGATGATGATGGTGCCACTTTAGATTTGTGACTTCTTTTTGTAGCCACCGACTCGATTTCATCAAAGAGGTTGTCCAAGTCGACCCCCATGGACTCCTCATCTTCTTCGTACTCTCCCTCGTAGGTGGCATCCGTGATGTGGTGGCTATTGGATGAGTGGGAGTGCGATCCGCTCACCGATTGCGACCGGCGGAGGGAATGGTGGGCGGAGGTGGTAGGTGAGGGGGTGTGGGATGGAATGGACACATCAGAGGAGGTGTTTTTAGAATGCCATTTCCCTCCGGTGAGGATTTTCGTCCCTTTGGTTATGGCTCTCCCAATCTTTTTCATGGTGGAGATGGAGGTGAAGGTCGTGATTTTTGGATTTTGGTGGTGAAAGTGGTGTGGATGTGGTTTTGTGGGTGGAATGGAAGGATAGCGATGTATGGATGGTGGGTATATGATTTGTGGTGGATTTGGGCGAGAATGGAAGGGTTTTCATGGAGGTTTTGTGTAGGGGGGTTGTAGGGCGGTGTAAGAACCCTGACCTTTGTTTAGGGTTTACCCTATTTGCTTTGCTTAACCCTGATTCTTAGTTGCTTGCTAATTACCTTTAGTGGTGGTTAGGGTTTGGTTGTGCTTTGTTGAGAGTTGGGGGTGCTACTTGCGATAACCCAAGTCTAGGGTTTGTGGGCAAGTTTGCCACCTTGTGAGGTGTTTCTCTCTCTTTTTGCTTCCTATAGTGTAGAGAGGAAGGCTTGGGCTCGTTGCTTGAAGTTCTGTTGGGCTTGGTTGAGCTTTTTGGGCCTTGAGGTGCCTTGCTTTGGTTTGGTTGCACCTTGTATCAGCCAAAAAGGGAGTGTGTCGCCCATGGGGTGTGTCTCCCATGGGGTGTGTCGCCCATGAGGAGTGTCGCCCATGACCTTTGACCAAGCTTTGACCTAGTTTGTGTCACCTCTAGTGGACACTTGGTGCTTGAAGCTTGCATGTGGCAATGGCCTTGGACATGTGTTTAGGGCTTGCAAGAGTGGTGGCTCATGCACTAGGACAAGTTTCCCTAGGTGGGCGACACCTTGCTTGGCTCTACTTTGTTTTCTCCTCCCTTCCCTTCTATATATGTGTTCTTTTCCTCTTGCTAGGGATCCTTTAGTCTCTTGGTTCTTTCTCCACCTTGGTGCACGATACGCTTCTCCCTTGCAAGCTTGGTGGACGACACCCTTGGAGGAGCTAGCTTGGTGGCCGATCCTGCCTTGGAGCTTTCTTCTTCCTTGGAGCTTGGAGTTTGCTTAAGGCGGGTTGCATAACTCCTAACCCTAACTATACTACCTCCTTTCATGTTCTTATATGTTACTAGCTTTGTTCCTTGCCTAGTTGTTCTTGTTGGCCGAACCATGTGTTCTAGGGTTCCTTGGTGAGCAATACTCTCTTCTCTCCTAGGTCTTGAGGAGTGAGCTCGAGCCCTAGCATCATGAGCAACACCCCTCTCTCGTTTAAGTTGAGAGGTGAGCTTGTGTTCTAGTTGCTTGAGCAACACTCTCCTCTCACCATGGACTAGAAGGGTGAGCTTGGTGATAGTGGTGGTTCTTTCTAGGGTTTTCCTTGTGTTTCCGTTTGGGGATAGTTGATGTGCAAGACCCCTCTTTCCTAATCGATTGAGGTAAGCCTTTTTCTCGACCCTTTAGGGTTTTGGGTGCCCTTGTGATCGAGGTATATGTTGATCTTGTGAGTGATACCTTGGTCGTTATGAGTGTGGGGAGGTGCTTCCCGATAGCCCTCTTGACCTAACCCCTTATACGACATGGAGTGTTGGTGACGAGCGATATCTCTAATTTCTATGACGGGCGTCACAATATCACTTTGCCTTGTGACAGCCGTTAGGCCATGGTTTGAGTGGCTGGACAATAAGTCTGTAATGGTAGCTTGAGTAGTGCCCTTGGATGATACCTCCTGTGGGATAACCTTGCCCGATATACCCTTTTGACGGGTTGCTAGCAGATGGTGATGGGCGTTGCAGCTGAGAGGCCCGACACAGTCGTTGCCCAATAGGCAAGGTGCACGGCAGACTCTAACGCAGCATTACGCGTTGCTTGGTGACAGTCGTTATATGATGAGCGTCATGAGATGGACTTTAGATGAGGGCATGCTGCCCGACACAACCTTTAGTGAGGGTTCTTGGTGCTTCTAGTGAGGGTTATGCCCACATACATATGTTGTTTCACTCAATGGTAATTATTATGGTAACTCTTGCTTATGTAACTCCATATCTTTATACATGAACATGATCATCAGTTGATGTATGATTGATATAGAATCTTTAATGTCACTCTATATTGATAGCATGGTCTTCTGTTAAGCCTATGATTATTGTGTACACTAACCATGCAGGTGATGATTAGCCAAGAAAAAGGCTATGAGAAAAATGTGATGAGTAATATTACTTTGATAGTTACTCTTGTTAATGAGATTACATGTATGATGTGTTTGTCCCATGATGATGATGTAAGCCCTGAGAGGCAGTGGCAATATATGATGAGGGATTGAGATCCCATGGTATGTGATGATCCTTGAGATGGATCTGGATGATTGGCAAGAAGCCAAGTGATAACATGTGAGATTGGATCCTTGTGATGGATCAGGTTGATGTGATTACAATAAAAGTATAATGTAGAGCTTTATGTTGTTTATTTCCTATTATAGTTTACATGTTATATAACTTGGTTGAATCTTGCAATCCATATAAAAGATGTTAATTAATTAGAGTGGAATATATCATGTAGTTTGCCCTGGCCATAGATCCATCATCGTCAGGAGCTGGTGATGGTGAAATGGGTTCTCCTACGGGTTAACCCGGAGCGCATATTGTTGAATATGCGAGGTTTCTCCTAGCCTAAAGTGAGGAGGTAAGAGTGCAACTTCGGTTGTAGACTTGGGATATGTGATGAGCATGGTGAACAGGCCCATGGCTCAGGATATGTGATATAAAGAGCATCAATGCGTTCATGGCTCAGAGCACGGTGAACAGGCACGTGGCTCAGATATACTAGCGTCGTGACCTGTACCGAGGCGGGCTAGAGAAAGGGTAGCCTGTGGAGCTGACCCTGTGGCTGAGGCCACTTGAGCATGAGACTGCGGTCCTACTTTGGTTCTCATGCACTGACCACGAGGGGAAAGGTTGTATAGTTCGGATCTTCCATTGACCTTGTATGGCACCGGCTCCGGGTTTCGCAGCCGTCGGTTGGATTTGAACGGTACAGTTCACTTCCTCAGAGCATAAAAATACGTAATCCAGCCGCATAGTATTTATTGCTTAAGGCAAAACATGGAACATTGGTTGAGGCCTTGCTTGCATAGTTAACCTTGTTATACATACAGTTACTTATATGTTCCTCATGTTATGCGAGAAGATCTTACAATCTTATGTTCCATAAAGAGATAGTTAATGATATGTCTTCCATACAACCTGGTAAGCTTGATGGTACAAATAGCCTTACTGCATAGGCTGTTATTATTCTACGTTTTAGTGTTTATCTTCTGTTGTTGCTTTATCCTTCTGGTTTTATAGTTTCGGCGGGGAGTTATGTTTCTCACTGGGACAATGTTCAATTGTCTCACCCCGCTGGTTTTCAGGTGTTTGTGCTAGGAGTGGTGGTGTTCACGGAGTTGCGGTCGAGCAGCAAGAAGAGCATTAGGAGGCAAGAGATGGATATGATGCTGTTTTGGTGTTTTGTAGTAGAGTCTAGAGTCATCCCTGTAATCTCAGGTCCTTGGGAGCGTTTTGATGTTGTTTCACGATGTATGGCTGTTGATCCTCTATATATCCTGCTGCTGGCTGGATGTGGGCCTTTATGTTTATATAGCAGGTGATGAACTCATGTGATGACAAGACAGTTGTTGCTCTAAGCTGTGGACACATATCAAGGCTTGTATATGTTTATATAACATGTTTTTCTGTAGGATGAGGACGGGAAGGTAATAGTTCCTCAGTTTATCTTTTTTCACAATCGGTTTTAATTAACCCGTGTTTTTGATAATCTGTGGATATGGTGTTTTCCGCATGTTTTCGTGTAACACCTCGCTATCCGTGTGATAGTGGGATGTATTGCCATAGGCGGAGTGGAGATGGATGAGGAGATGGAGATGCGATTGGGAGAGATTAGGCGGTGGAAATGGTAGAGGAATGGCTGGGGATCGATTTGGAATGGATTGGGGATCAAACGGAGGTGGATTTGGGGGTTGGAGGAGGTGAATGGGGGAGCACACAGCCATTTTCCGCCACCACGGTCGTGTTGCTGGAGGTGGAAGATGATAGAATGAGGAGGGGGTCGGGTCTGGACGTTTAAAAGTATATTTTTTCCTAAACCGGGTTCGGCCACGGTCGTGGCAGGTGGCCACGGTCGTGGCCAAGGCTGGGTAGCACGTTCGTGGCGGGTGCCACGGTCGTGTTGTCGATGAAGAGAGCCCCGACTTGACCTCGCCACGGTCGTGGTCGTGTGCCACGGTCGTGGTCGCGCACCACGGTCGTGGCCTTGTCCTCCTGCCACGGTCGTGGCTGATCTTGCAAAAACCATGTAACTTCGGCCAATTTGCAGCATTAATTCCCACAGTCGTGGCCCTCTTTCCTCAACACGGCCGTGGTGAGGACCACAGTCGTGGGCTGTCTCTTTCAACACGGTCATGCTGGTTTGCCACGGTCGTGGCCGAACTTCAAAACAACCTGTAACTTTGGCCAAATTGGTGCAATAATTCCCACGGTCGTGGCCGTAGACCACGATCGTGCTTGGCCACATGAGCCATGGTCATGGTCGAGCTCCACAGTTGTGGTGTTGTTTTTCTTTCAGCTTTCAAACTTTAAAACTTGAACTTTTGATTTCATTTGTTCTTTTGCCACAAATTTGACTTAATGGCCATGATTTACTTCTAAAACCCCTCTCTCTATTGTCTAACACCTGCACCTCATCAAAACTAAAAAAAAAACATCAAGCACAAATGTGCGTGTGTGTATTGGTGTAAAATAAAACTAAAGTATTGAAAAGGAAAAGGTTCGAGAATCTCAAACCATGTGGGTTGCCTCCCACTAGCGCTAAAATGTACGCCTTCAACCAGGCTTATTGATTGTTGGACTTTTTCACTTTTTTTTCTTTTTTTTTAGAAAGAAGACTCTTTATTAATCAATCAAGTGTCAATACATAGTGTTCCTCTACTCAAATTCGGTCGATGGCCTGACAGGCCCACCTCCGAATTTTCAGACATACATTCTTTGAGAACAAGGCTTCGAATCCAGCTTGGAGGCCTGCTAAAAGCCTGGTCTAGTAACGTGCAACGAAGTTGGCATTTGGCCATTGTGTCTGCAACACCGTTGCACTCACGACTCACGTGACATATTATCACATTCTCCGTCATCGTATTCTTCACTCGACTCATCCAGTACGCAAACTTAGGGTACCGATCAACTTCCTCCCCGCATAACTGCATCGCCAGTTTGCAATCAGTTTCCACAGAGCAATCGTTCCAACCATTAGCTCGGGCCAGCTCCAGGGCAAAAACGACCCCAGCTAGCTCCGCCGCAGTGATCGATGAACATTTGATCTTCTTCGACCATCCCCCGAGCCACCTTCCTTGAGTATCTCTAGCTAACGCTGCAATCGCTGCTTTGTCTCCTTTAACTGCTGCGTCGACATTCAGTTTTATCCTTCCCGTCTCCGGTTTCCTCCATTTGTCATCTCTACCCGGACGTTGACTAGTGTTTTGTTTCGCCCACGCCGTCGTAGTAACCATGATGGCCTTCTGAATAGCACGTACTTGATGATCTATCGGGCTAACTGCACCCTCAAAGACCTCAGCATTCCTGAACCCCCACACATTGCAGCAGATAATCCGAAAGACCTCTTTCAAAAGAGTTGTGATCCCATAGGCGTTTTTCACCCAAAGCTCAATGGTGTTCGAACCAAAGAACTCTATCGGATTGCTACACCCGGGGAACTGGTTCCATATCATATTAACTTTCTTGCAATCCCTCAGGGCATGGAGCACGGACTCATCTGTCTTCTTACATCTGGGGCACAAACCATCTGTAGACATGTGCCTTGCCAACCGACGACCATTAGTCAAAAGAGCTCCATGAGTGACCAACCAGGCGAATGTGTGGATCCTGGCTGGACCTGCAGCTTCCAAACAGACTCCCAATCTCCTGGGCACGCCCTTTCCTTTCCCTCCCTTAGTATCCCATAAGCTGACTTCGACGAGAAATTCCCATCCGCCGTATGATTCCATGCCCTATAATCTTTGTGATCAGTAGTGTCCGGGACATCTAAGGCCATTATCGAATTAACCGTAGTTGCATCGAACCAGTAGTCCAAGAACTCCTTGTCCCATTCACCCATGTCCAACACCAGGTTGCTGACCATCAAATCCTGTAAATCATCGGGGATAATATGCTTGCAGCGATTCTTTAGTTTGACACCTTCCTCCACCCAGACATCGTTCCATACATGAATCATTCCTCCTCCCACTGGGATCATAATAGAGTTGTCCATGATGAATTGCTTCCCCGCAATAGTCACCTGGCCAAGCCTAGAAGTCGAGTTTTTCTTTCCCGCTACAGCAGTAGTGAAGCGAGATTGTACAACCTTGCACCAAATGGACTCCCTCCCGATAGCAACCTCCCAAGCATTCTTCATGAGCAGAGCCTCATTCCATTCCCTCATAGACTTGATGCACAGTCCCCCTTTTGATATGTTGCTCGTGACTTTGTTCCAAGCCACCAGAGAAACAGGTCTCGTCTTATAACTGCCTCCCCAGATGAACCTTCTAATGGTGCCATCGATACGATCACACAGACTGAGTGGAAGGGCCGCAGTTTGCATCGTGTAGGTTGGAATTGCAGTTAGCGTGGCCTTCGCCAAACAAACTCTCCCTGCCAGTGACAGTGTCTTAGCTGCCCAGGCCTGGACCTTCCCGTCCACCTTGTCAAGAACATTCGAGTACGTCTGTTTATCAACCTTGGAATGCAGGATCGGGACTCCAAGATACTTGCCCAAATTTTCAGTAGCAACAAACCTGCTAAGTGTCGTTATAGACCTTTGCACTTCTCTGGGAACACTCCTTGAGAAGAAGATATGATATTTTTCCGCTGATATCATCTGCCCCGACACATTGCCAAACACCTTGAAGCATTGCAGGATTGTTCTTATCTGGGCACGGCTTGCCTGAGCAAAAAGGATTCGATCATCGGAAAAACATACATGGGCAATAACCGAGCCAGTTCTGCCCAGTCTAATGGGTTTCCATCTCCCGTCTGCAACTCTCTCCTGAATCAACTGGGAAAGACGCTCAAGACACAGGACGAACAAATAGGGAGACAAAGGGTCCCCTTTCCGCAATCCGCAACTCGCCTTGAACTCCCGGGACTGTTTGCTGTTCCAGACAATGGTAGATGATCCCTCTGTAATAGATGACATAATGAATTGCCGAATGTTAACTGGGATCCCCACCTGCAGCAAGGTATCCTCAATGAATCTCCAAGACATTCTGTCGTAAGCTTTGGACAGGTCGATTTTGATGGCCATTGTCTTCGCTCCCCTTGGATTGCGCATGCCATGAATAATTTCCTGGACCAAAGCAATGTTGTCCGTGATTCTTCTTCCCGGAACAAAACTACTTTGCTCCACAGAGATCCAAGTAGGTATAAACTGTTTCAATCTCTCAACCACTAGCTTGGAAGCTATCTTCAGAATTATGTTGTTAAGCGAAATAGGCCTAAGTTGCTCGCATTTCTCCGGACGTGAAACCCTAGGAATAAGGACTATCGTGGCATCGCACAATCCTTCATCTGGTTTCCTGCCTACTATAAGATTTTTAACTGTGGTTGTAACTGAAGTGCCCACAGCCTCCCAGTTACCTTGCAAGAATTCCACCATGACCCCATCAGGACCAGCTGCCTTGAAAGGCTTCATCCACTTCACGGTGTCACTGACCTCCTCCGGTGTGGGTGCTTTGGCCAAAGACTCCACCGCATTCCTCGACAAAGACTGGAACCTCCCCGGGACCCTGGCACAGTTCAATCTGTTCCCTCGTGTAGGTTCGGTCAGGATGTTCTGAAAATGATTGACCACCATCTCCATTACCTCCGCCTCATTAGACACCCAACTACCTTCGCCATTCTTGAGAGTAGTAATGTTGTTCTGCCTCCGTCTATGATTCACCCATGCCTGGTAGAATCTGGTATTGTTATCTCCATTCTGAAGCCAATGGATATGAGCCTTCTGTTTCCAATCCTCCTCCTCCTTGTTAATAAGAGTTTGGAGATCAACCTGCATATTAACACACAGTTGGTCAGAAATAGGATCGTAATGTTCTGCGAGCATATGCTGCAGAGAGGTGATATTGCGTTGCAGCCTTTGTTTCTCCTTGTACTGGCTTTTTCTCTCTTGCTCGTCAAGCTTGAGCAGATCATGCCTAGAAGTTTGGAGGTTATCATAAAAACCTTGCGAATTCGCCCATTTCTCCTTGACCAGCGATCTGAACGCTTTGTTAGCATTCCAGGAAGCTTTTGCCACAAAACGCTTCTTCCTCGCCTCCTTCATGCGCGGTATGAGAAGCAACGGGCAGTGATCGGATGAGACCCTCGGCAGATGTTCGATGAACCATCGAGGGTACTCTCTAATAAACGCTTCATTCGCGAGCACGCGATCCAGTCTTTCCTGTAAACATCCGTGTTTATAAGTGAACCGTGGGCCATTGAAGCCGAGGTCCGAGAGGCATGCCTCCATGATAGTCTCCTTGAACACCCTGGCTTCAGCAAAGTCATAGCGATCGCTACCCGATTTCTCCGCCGGAGACAGGGTGGTGTTGAAGTCCCCCATAACTATCCATGGGCCATCTATGCTGTTACTGGTGTCGATAATGTGCTTCCACAAGAGATTCCTCACTGTTTTATGTGGATTCGCATAGACAAACATCACAATTACCTTGTTCTCCAGCCTACATGTTACAAATTGTCTATGGCTGCAGATGATTTGGACTAGATCCTCTCCACCCTTCCAACAAATCCAGATACCACCAGAAAAGCCCTGAGCTTCCACTCTGAACGAGCAATTGAACCCAAGCTTTTTGATGGTTTTAATGGCTTTTCCACCACTAATCCTTGGTTCTAAGAGTGCCATTACATCTGGTCTGTGCTGCCGTATATAATTGGATACCATAGCGCATCGGTCCTTATTACCAATCCCACGAACATTCCAACAGAAGAGACGCATCAATCTACTAAACGAGTGCAAGGATGGAAGGAAGAAAGGATCGGCACCTAGCACTCCCCCTCACAGCTCTTGCCTACCGAATCGACTTCCAAACTCTTCGTACTCACCTCACCTGTCTCATCCTGACCATCTGTTGAGTGATCCAGGTTGGGTCTACTCTCTTCACTGGCCTCCATTTGAACAATTCTGCTACTCCTTCTTCTAGGGATCGGATCAGGGGCCTTTGTCTTCCCCTTCCTCTTCATCTGATACCCGTTACTTAGGCTTGCTTTCCGGGTTAGCAGAGGCTTTTCTTTTTCTCGATCTCCTTTCTTATTCTTATTCTTCTTCAGACGAGAGGTGACTGTTATATCCCTATCGGGTGGTTGGACTCCGATTTCCTCCATGACGATTTCCATGACTACATTCTCCTCTTCATCCTCCACCATTATCACCTGGTCTACCTCGGGGTTTATGACTTTATGCGTGTTCTTCGACTTCTGCTTGTCATTCTGATTTTTGCCCGGTATATCCTTCGATTCCTTGTGAGTGTTGGTTACATCTTTAAGAATGCCTTCTTCGTTCGTCGATTTACCTTCTCCATTCAACGATTTCTTCTTGCGCCAAATTTTCCGGGGTATTGCTGTTGCTTCAGCACCTTTTCTCCTGCATGTTTCCTCACTGGCCTCCTCCACGTTTTCTTCTATATCTTCCTATTGTAAACCCGCAAATCGGTTCATCCCTGTTGTGGTACGTTCAGCAGGAATCTTCTCCTTCGTAATCGGTCTTTTCCTTTGCGCCTTCTTCGATCTTTGTTGTTGCCAATCATTTGTTGTCCCAGCCTCAGTGGATAATTGTTCAGTTTGCAGTTTCTCTATGCCATTGCCGTCCGTCGTCCCCTCCTGCGCACTGGGTTCCCTGCAGTTCTTAGATATGTGGCCCTCCTTGCCACATCTCGCACATGCCCATGGCAGGCCCTCGTAGATAACCTCATACTCAACCCCATTGATAAGGATTGAGGACGCCAAATCCTTAGATGTGTCTATCTCTACCGCCAGTCTTGCAAAACGGCTGCGAGACCTGTTCTCCGTGTGGACATCCACCTTCATCAGGCATCCCAAGGCCATACCCAGGTACTCAAAAATTGTTGGAACATACAGATGCAGCGGTAGATTCATGATACGTACCCACGTAACCATGTAATCCGGCAGGTTCTCCGACGGTTTGAAGTTGGGGTACCATTCCCACACAATCACGTTGCAGCCGAAGATCTTCCACGGTCCCCCTACCAGCGCCTCGTCGAAATCTTCCTTGCATGAAAGTTGCACCACAAAATGCCCATGTTCAAGCTCAAACATATTAAAGCGACCCTTGATCCTCCACAGGAGTTTAAGCTTGTCCCTTAAAGTCATGTACCCGATCTCCGTCCCTAGCATCCTTACCACCACCGCGTATCTCCACGGTCTAACGAGATCTTCCTCCACATCGGGATCGATCTCCAACGCCGGGGTGCCGTCCATGTCTTCTAGAGAGACCGCGGCCCTCGGTAGGTTTTCTTCAAACAGCTTATCAAGGAATTACACCTCCGTCTGTTCTCCAGCGGCAGTCTTCCCCGCATCCGCTTCTTTACTTTTCGTCACACATGCGTACGAGACACCATCCACCCTACCAGCAGCCTGGGCCGTTGCCAGAGATCCTTCCAGTCTCGAGTTCGTGGCTTGCACCTCCAGATCCGACTGTTCCTACCGGTTGGCGTCACCCCCTCCTTGCCCCCGCATACCAGCCACCGAGAAGTTGAGACTGATCTCGGGGATGGACAGGGCCATGGCGCCTTTGCGTTTCCCCATTCTTCTCCCCCTCTTCTGTGTTACCCCCCCACCACTATCACCGAGCAAGTTCCCCATCTCCTGATCTTCTCTGCCCGTCCCTGCTCCCAGATCGAAAACTCGATCATCTCCACCCCCCTCGGGATCGCCCCCCCCCCCGATCGCCCTCGCGATCGCCCCCGCACTCCCCTGGAAACCCTAGCGCCGCCATCCCATCAATTTTATTACCTTAAGTATCGACTTTTTCACTTTTTTGGAATCTTCAAAAGATCCTTGTAGTAGATTCCTTTCTCATCCTCATCCAAGCATTCTTCTTCATCAGATTCTTCCTCTACAAACATAACAATATCAAAATCTTGATTGGCCTTGTCCGGGCCGACTTCAACCACATATTTCAACCTTTTCCCATTGACGGAGAATTCCTTTGCTCCTTCTTTTGCACAAATGACCATTGCCCCAAATGGGTACACCTTCTTGACAAGGTAAGGACCTTCCCATCTAGACCGAAGCTTTCCAGGAAAGAACTTCATTCTTGAATTGTATAACCATACCCATTTGCCGGGCTCAAACTCTTTCTTTTTTATGATCTTATCATGTAGAAACTTGGTTCTTTACTTGTAGCTCTTTGACATTTCATACGCATCATGCCGCATTTCTTCTAGCTCATGCAATTGAAACTTTCTTTTCATTCTGGCACTCTCTTCATCAAAGTTCATCTTCTTCAAGGCCCAAAGTGCCTTGTGTTGCATCTCAACTGGCAAATGGCAACTCTTACCATAGACAAGCTTGAACGGTGTAGTGCCAATCGGGGCTTTGTATGCAGTCCTATATGCCCATAAAGCTTCATTGAGGTGAAGTGACCAATCCTTGTGGTCTGGTCACACCGTCTTCTCCAAAATGATCTTTATCTCCCGATTTGCCAACTCAACTTGACCACTCGTTTGAGGGTGGTAATGAGTAGCTACACGATGGTTAACTCCATGTCTCTTTAGCAGCCCTTCAAAGGTGCGGTGGATTAAATGACTCCCGCCATCACTAATCATAGCCCTTGGAACACAAAAACGGCTAAAGATGTTGGATTTCACGAAATCACACACCACCTTGTGATCATTTGTCCTTGTTGCCACAGCCTCAATCCATTTTGATACATAGTCTATGGCGACCAAGATGTAGACATACCCGAAAGAAGGAGGGAAAGGACCCATAAAGTCAATCCCCCAAACGTCAAACACTTCCACCACAAGAATAGGTGATAAGGGCATCATGTCCCTCTTTGAGATAGTGCCCACTTTTTGGCACTTGAAGCAATTCTTACAAAAGTCATGAGCATCTTTGAATAATGTTGGCCAGTAGAATCCACATTGAAGAATTTTAGCAGTCGTGCGTTTCCCTCCAAAATGACCTCCACACACTCCGGAATGGCACATAGATAAGACTTCTTGCTGCTCCATCTCTGGAATACACCTCCTAATGAGTTGGTCTGGGAAATACTTGAAGAAGTGAGGGTCATCCCAAATGTATTTCTTGACCATAGCAAACAATCTCTTACTTTCCTCTCTTATCCACATGCTAGGTATCCTCCCACTAGCTAGGAAATTCGCTATGTGTTTGTACCATGGATTTTGGGCAGATGAGATTAAGAGGAGTTGTTCATGTGGCATTGTCTCTTTGATTGGACTTGTCATATCAAAAGGTCCATCAAGGTGGGAGAGATGATCTGCTGCACCGTTTTCTACTCCTTTCTTATCCACAATTTCTATGTCAAATTCTTGGAGCAAAAAAATCCATCGGATCAACCTTGGTTTTGAGTCTTTCTTGGACATGAGATACTTCAATGCAGCATGGTCCATGTAGATTGTCACTTTGTTTTGCAAGAGATACGGTCGGAACTTGTCAAGAGTGAAGATCACCGCAAGCAACTCCTTCTCTGTAGTTGTATATTTTCTTTGAGCATCGTCTAAGGTTTTGCTCGCATAGTAGATAGCATGAGGAATTCGGCCAACACGTTGACCCAGCACAGCCCCCACCACCATATCGGATGCATCAGTCATGATCTCAAATGGCAAAGAGAAATTCGGGGGAAGCATGATAGGAGCAGAAATAAGCCTTTCTTTCAAATGATTGAAGGCTTCAACACATTTGTCATCAAACTGAAATTCAATATCTTTCTCAAGCAATCGACAGAGAGGTCTTGAGATTTTTCTCAAGTCCTTTATAAAGCAGTGGTAGAAACCTGCATGTCCCAAGAAAGATCGAACATGTCTTACGGTGGAAGGAATGTTGAGTGTAGAAATAAGGCCCACCTTGGCCTTGTCAACTTCAATCCCATCTTTAGAAACTCGGTGTCCCAGAACTATACCCTTAGGTACCATGAAATGGCTCTTTTCCCAAGATAAAACTAAGCGAACTTTCACACATCTTTCTAGAATAGCAGCTAGATGTAGCAAGCACTCATCAAAGGTTTTCCCAAAAATTGAAAAATCATCCATGAAAACTTCAAGTGACGAATCAAGCATGTCAGCAAAGATTGAGGTTACACATCTCTGGAAAGTGGAAGGGGCATTGCACAATCCAAATGGCATTCTCCGGTAGGCAAATGTACCACTTGGACAAGTGAATGTCGTCTTTTCCTGATCCGCCGGATGCACATCAATATGAAAATATCCTGAGTATCCGTCAAGAAAACAATAGAAGCTCTGTCCAACCAATCTCTCTAAAATCTAATCAAGAAATGGGAGTGGGTAGTGATCCTTCTTTGTCTTTTCATTGAGATTCTGGTAATCAACGCACATTCTCCACTTGGATTGCTCTCTCACCGGCATAAGCTCACCATCGATATTTTCTACAACCGTAATCCCACTCTTCTTGGGCACAACTTGGATGACTCACCCACGTACTGTCAGAAATGGGATAGTGATGGAGTTGGAACTTACACCAAAAGATTTTCAGTCTTCCAATGGGAGTCCCAGGATTCTATCACCAAAAACCCTAGAGAGGATGAATGTCTTCCCTAGGTTTACCTAGAACTGGTGCTTAGATAACAACTCCAACCCCATAAGAGTATGGAAGCCTTATCATAGTACAGATTTAGGATCGAACCCAAAAGACAACGGTCTTGTTGCAAGCAACAAGATGGAAAACGTACAGCACTTCACTTAGTTACTTTACTAATTGGCACTTATATCAAAAGGTTGGATTTTGATTGGTTTTTAGACTAAAGCATGAAAAGTAAATAAAGCAAGTAAAACTAAGATTTAACAAATGATGATGAATCACTGGGGTTAAGCAGGTATTCACCACCGCTACACATGCATTGTTTATGTACTAATCAAGCAAGACTTATAAGCTAGATGCATGGATGTTCCACAAGACCGATGCCTTATAAGACAAGAGCGATGCTTTGCATACAAGGATGATCCACAAGACCGATGCCTCGTAAGACAAGAGCGATGCATTGCATCCTTCGATGTTCCACAAGACCAATGCCCATATAAGACAAGAGCAATGCATCGCATCCTTCAAGGGTTAAGTAGCTCTCATTCGGTACATTTCTACGTGTCAATGAAGATATGTAGTCTTACAAAGAGAGAAATCTTACTCAACCTCATGAAACGTGCATCTAAAACTAACAAGCGAGCGATAATTATCAAATCGAATAGTGTCTTTGTAGGCCTAGTCTCCTATTCGGATAACCTAGCTACGAGAAGTGCGGGAATGTTGCAACGCCAGCCATTCCCGATCAAATGGTCACATGCTTTACATCATTCCCCTCGCAAAGCGTGTTCCTCGACTTACCAAGGCTACTTCCATACAGATGGAAGTGTAACGGATGATAGTGAGTATACTCCACTCTTTGAGATACACTCCTAGACACCGAAGCGGATGCGTGATGGATACACACACCAGAAACCAACACTAAATCGGTATTCGAGTCTCGAGAGCGGTCGTAGACAAACCACAACAAAAGACAATAGATGCATACAAGAACGTGGCCATCATTCAAGCATGTATGAAACGATTTAGTATTAAAACGAAAGGATAACATATTTTTAGTACAAAGCATAAAACATGGGCAGCGGGGCTAGTCCCCGCGCCCCAGTGGATGGAACTACTCGCTCCTCATAGAGGGAGCAACAAAGGAGGAGGCAAGAAGAGATAGAAAGAACATCATCTCCACTGAGGAGAGAAGGTTGAACCCTTGGTGGAGAGAGCAACGATCTTCACCCTTCGTGGCTTGCTTGACGACGGATCTTCTCCTATCACCTTCTTTGTTGATGAGAGAGAAGGTAGCTTTGCAATGGAACGTGAGTCTCAGACCGGCAGCCTCGGGTGGTAGATGGAGTTGTTCTGGTAGTAGAGAGACAGCCTCTGGACGTCTGGACCCCCCAGGGATGGCCCTTGAGGTCTTATTTATAGGCCTTGAGTGAGGTCAAACGGTCTTGAGACCGTTTGGGTTCAAACGGTCTTGAGACCGTTTGGCGTCAAACGGTCTTGAGATCGTTTGGCGTCAAATGGTCTTGAGACCGTTTGGCATCAAACAGTCTTGGGACTGTTTGAACTCCATGCGGTCTTGGGACCGTTTGGCTTCATGCGGTCTCGGGACCGTTTGAGCTCCATGCGGTCTTGGGACCGTTTGGCTTCATGCGGTCTCGGGACCGTTTGAACTCCATGCGGTCTTGGGACCGTTTGGCTTCATGCGGTCTCGGGACCGTTTGAACTTCATGCGGTCTTGGGACCGTTTGGCTTTATGTGGTCTCGGGACCGTTCGAACTCCATGCGGTCTTGGGACCGTTTGGCTTCATGCGGTCTCGAGACCGTTT
Source organism: Alisma plantago-aquatica (assembly GCA_963693085.1). NCBI lineage: Eukaryota > Viridiplantae > Streptophyta > Magnoliopsida > Alismatales > Alismataceae > Alisma > Alisma plantago-aquatica. Next base: position 501,535,880 of record OY856415.1, read on the forward strand.
GAACTCCATGCGGTCTTGGGACCGTTTGGCTTCATGCGGTCTCGGGACCGTTTGAACTCCATGCGGTCTTGGGACCGTTTGGCTTCATGCGGTCTCGGGACCGTTTGAACTCCATGCGGTCTTGGGACCGTTTGGCTTCATGCGGTCTCGGGACCGTTTGAACTCCATGCGGTCTTGGGACCGTTTGGCTTCACTCGGCCTTGAGGTTGTTTATTCTTTTATGATTTTTTTGTGCTTTTTCTGCAAATGTAAAAGGAAAAAGTTAGTTTGATGATGTATTTACAAAAAGGGGTAAAATTAGGTTTATGTACCGTATAAACGCAAAAAGAGTATGGAAAACTAGAGAAAAAGACTAAGATAAACTACTAAAATAGGAGGTTATCACCCCCCCCTAACTTAGAGTCTAGCTTGTCCTCAAGTTAGATAGAGCTGAGACATGAAATGGCGAGGCGATCTTAATTAGGGTCTCCATACTCTTGCTTCAATTCTTGACCTGAGTTCCCCAGGGGTCATATCGAGGCTTATTGCATGCCTTGATTCTTTTGGATTTTGAAAGTTGCTTGGATCTCAGGGTTTTTTCGTATCTCAAAATTTGCCTTGGGACCACATTTATTTTGTGCATGCCGTTGACTCTAATCAACTTTATACCTCTCTGGAAACCTACTGGAAGCTAGAGAGGGTATGAGGGTTGGCTAAAGGCTTTGGAGTGTAGCTCCCCTTCGAGTGGGGGAGGGCTGTCTATGCTTTTTAGGATCTCACTACCGGGCACGACACATCTGCCTTTATGAGGGCAGCTGAATGTATCGGCCGGGCAAGTCCTTTATGAGCCTTTTCATATACTTGGAACTTTTAGGGTTTCACTACCGGACGCGACACATCTGCCTTTGTGAGGGCAGCGGAATGTGCCGGCCGGGTGAGCCCTTTATCAGTTCTTCATATAGGTCCTTATGCGTGGCACAACTCTCATGTTTTTATTCGTCTCTCTGGCTTTTATTCAAAAACTCACAGGCTTGGGTTTTGGAAAGAGGATTTATTTTGGGCGGCCAAGCCTCTTTTATTTTGAAGAGAGGGAAGCTGTTCTTAAAGTTTTTCAGCATGCACTTATTTGGTTTGTGGTCCACTTGCAGAACTTTTTGATTCGGAAGTTGCCTAATTTCCCTCTCGTCCTCGAGATCTCGGCTTATTTCTGCCCTGATTTTGACCTGTGGAGAGTCAGATAAAGAATTGAAGCAAAAAATACGGGATCCATAGTAGGTGGAAATTGATAAATCGCCATTTGATGTCTGAGTGCTATTTACTTGCAGAGACTAACATGATTCTGGGGTTAGTTGAGGTGACTATTTAAAGGGGTATAGAAGTTGATACCTAGCCCTTGTCTAATGAATCCCCCCCTAACTTATCACACACTCTGTCCGTAGAGTGGCAAAGTGATAGGTAGAGAAGTCAGTAGAACAAGGGCTGCGAGCTAAGGCAGGTTTTCGGTAGCCCCTGGAGATCGGAGTAGAGTGGATGCGAATTGCCCTCGTAAAGATGGGGGCAATTGCGGCAGAAGGCTGGGCGATTGAAGTGCTCTTTGCTGTATGCCTTGGAGTGCTGACACAGGAGCTTCATTAATTTCGCAGCGCACTCTTTTGCAATTTTGTCTTGATATTGTCTAGCAGATCCTTTGCTTGATCATTCTTCAGGTTACTGTGGTAGCCGCTGCCTTCGACATCAGTTTCCTTGGGATGTCCTACTTCATCATCCATGGATTGAGTTAGGTAGCTACTTTTCAATATTGATTCCATCTTCCATGTTGCCACTAACTGGAGGATAGTCTTTGTTGCAAGTGCTGCTTGATATGTGCTGCTTGGTTACACAAAAGTTCATGATATCTTTGTCCTTCAAAAGTAGCTTAAATACAAATACGTCTCCAAACCTCAGATCGTTTTCAAAGAGAAAAGCTTTGGGTTTGAGGACCGTTTGGTCCCAAACGGTTTCAAGATCGTTTGGTTCCAAATGGTTTGAAGACCGTTTGGTTCCAAACGGTTGCGGGACCGTTTGGTTCCAAACGGTTTCAAGACCGTTTGGTTCCAAACGGTTGCGGGACCGTTTGGTTCCAAACGGTTTCAAGACCGTTTGGTTCCAAACGGTTTGAGGACCGTTTGGTTCCAAACAGTTTCAAGATCGTTTGGAAAGCAAAAAGTCACAGGTCGCCGGCGCGGGAGAAGGTGGAACAGTGCGCAGGTGAAGAACGCACCGGCGCCTTCGAAAACGATGAGAAGAACGGCGACGGCGATGAAAACGGTGGGAGAGTCGGTGAAATCTTTTGACAGCAACGGCGATGGCGGAGCAAGAGACGTCGTGCGATGGTAAAGGGAACGGCACTGGCGTCATGATGGTGGTGACAGAACGGCGCGGCAACGAAGGCGACGGGTCGGTTGATGAAACCATTCGATAACGACGGTGATGGCAGCATAAGCAGCGACTGGCGATGGAATGTGGAGTCGCCGGACTACCTTGCGGAAGGTGGACGGAAGGATGACTTTGCGCGGTTGCAGCAAGAGCAAAAAGGGAAGCTCTCCGCACGAAAACTCTGGAGAAAACGAAGGTTCGAAGAGAGAAAGACGGAGGGGCAGGGTCGATATTTATAGTGATAGGTGGGTGAGCCTTTGTATTCCAAACGGTTTGAAAACCGCTTGGTCCCAAGCGGTCTCAAGACCGTTTGGTCTCAAACGGGTTCAAGACCGTTTGGTCCCAAACGGTTTGAGGGCCGTTTGGTCCCAAACGTTTTGAGGATCGTTTGGCTCCAAACGGTTTGAAGACCGTTTGGAGGGGCACAAAAGGTTTGTATATTTTTATGTTTTTTTTTGGGTATGTATATTATTTTTTTGTATTTTGGTTTATGAATTTTTATGTTGTTTGTTTTATGTATTGTTTTTGTAGTTTTGATTATGTAGATTTTTTTGTATTTTTAGATTAATGATGAAAGAACTTAAAGAAAGCAAAACAAATTCAAAAGAAATTAGAGAAGGTGATACTGAGGTCTTGGGTTGCCTCCCAAGAAACGCCTTGGTTTTACGTCACTGGCTCGACGAAACTGTAAGGTTGTTATGCTGTGGGCGTAGCATCTCTGATATCGAGAGTTTGTTGATGTGTTTTGTCTTCCTGAGTGTAGTATCTTTTTAAACGGTGCCCGTTAACCATTCGTTCTCCTATGTTGTTGTCAATGATAATGGCGGCTCCAGTTGGGTAGATATGTTTTATGGTGAAGGGTCCGGACCATTTTGTTCGGAGTTTTCCGGGGAATAATCTGAGCTTGGAGTTGAATAAGAGCACTTTGTCGCCAACGGCGATATCTTTTCTCTTAAGATGTCCATCGTGCCACATTTTTGTTTGCTCTTTATAGATTCTGGCACTGTGATATGCTGTCATTCGGAGTTCTTCTAGCTCCTGTAGCTGGAGTTGTCTGTTTTCCCCTGCGCTTTTAAGGTCGAAGTTTAGTTGCTTGATGGCCCACCAGGCTTTATGTTCCAGTTCTACTGGAAGATGACATGATTTGCCGTATACCAAACGAAACGGGGTTGTTCCAATTGGTGTTTTGTAAGCATTACGGTATGCCCAGAGGGCGTCAGGAAGTTTGGTGGACCAATCAGTGCGGTTTTTATTCACTGTTTTTTCAAGAATCGCTTTTATCTGTCTATTAGATACTTCTACCTGGCCACTAGTTTGTGGGTGGTAAGGTGTGGCAACTTTGTGATGGACTCCGTATTTTCTTAGTAACGCTTCGAAACTTCGTTCCAGGAAATGGGTCCCGCCATCAGATATGACCGTTCTTGGAACTCCAAATCTCAGAAAAATAGTGTCTTTGAACAATTTGACAGCAGGTTTGGAGTCATTGGATACGGTGGGTATAGCTTCGACCCACTTTGAGACGTAATCTACTGCGACTAAAATGTAAGAGAAGCCATATGATGAAGGGAAAGGTCCCATGTAGTCTACCCCCCATACGTCAAACAGTTCAATTTCCTGCCACATGGTAAGAGGCATTTCATCCCTTTTTGATATGTTGCCCGAAAATTGGCATTTATCACAGGCTTTGACAAAATCATGTGAGTCTTTTGATATGGTGGGCCAAAAGAAACCAGATTGAAGAACTTTTATGGCAGTTTTCTTGGCGCCCATGTGCCCCCCCGTGGGTCCTGAGTGGCAGTGTTCCAAAACCGAGGTTATTTCTTCTTCTGGAAGGCACCGGCGAAAAAGTCCGTCAGCACAGAGGTAAAATAAGTAGGGTTCGTCCCAATGATAACGTTTTATATCATGAAGGAATTTCCTTTTATCCTGATATGAAGCAGACGGGTGGATGATCCCTGTGGCTAGATAATTGACGATATCAGCAAACCAAGGAAAACTATGAGTGGCCTTCATAAGCTGATCATCAGGAAGAGAATCGCTGATAGGGATTTTATCTTTTTCTTCAACCTCGATTCTACTGAGGTGATCGGCTACAACGTTCTCTACGCCACTTTTATCTTTGATTTCTAGGTCGAATTCTTGAAGCATTAATACCCAGCGGATGAGCCTGGGTTTGGCGTCCTGTTTCTGGATCAAATGTCGGATAGCAGAATGGTCAGTGTAGACGATGACTTTAGAGCCGATCAGGTAAGAGCGGAATTTTTCGAAGGCGTAGATGATAGCCAAAAACTCTTTTTCCGTGGTCGTGTAGTTTTTCTGTGCTTTGTCAAGCATTTTTGATGCATAGTAAATGACATAGGGTTTCTTATCGATCCGTTGTCCTAAAACGGCTCCTATGGCATAATCACTTGCGTCGCACATAATTTCGAATGGTTGCGACCAGTCTGGAGCCCTTAGAATAGGTGCGGAAATTAATGCTTCTTTAAGGGTGGAGAAACTTCGCATGCAATCTTGGTTGAAAATGAACTCGACATCTTTTGTCAGGAGTTGGGTCATGGGTTTAGCTATTCTCGAGAAATCTTTGATGAACCTTCTGTAGAACCCTGCATGACCTAGGAAAGCTCGAACGCCCCTTATGTCCTTCGGAGGTGACAACTTTGAGATAACATCAATCTTTGCTTTGTCGACCTCAATTCCCCTATCACTTACTCTATGTCCGAGGACGATACCTTCTGTTACCATGAAATAACATTTTTCCCAATTCAGGATAAGGTTCGTTTCCTTGCAACGTTGCAGGACTCGTTCAAGATTATTTAGACTGTTATCGAAAGAATCTCCATAGACAGAGAAATCATCCATAAAAACTTCCATAACAGATTCGGTTAATCCGGCGAAGATGGCAGACATGCAGCATTGGAAAGTAGCCGGAGCGTTACATAGCCCGAATGGCATTCTTCTGAAAGCATATGTCCCAAAGGGACAAGTGAAAGTGGTTTTTTCTTGGTCTTCTGGATGTATGGGTATTTGGTAGAACCCGGAGTAACCATCGAGATAACAGAAATACTTTTGGTGGGCCAAGCGCTCTAGGACTTCGTCAAGGAAGGGTAGAGGGTAGTGGTCTTTCCTTGTAGCTTTATTCAACTTCCTATAATCGATGCACATTCGCCACCCCGTTACAGTCCTAGTGGGTACGAGCTCATTTTTATCGTTGATTACTACAGTAGTGCCCCCTTTTTTTGGAACAACCTGAAATGGACTGACCCACTGAGAGTCAGAGATAGGATAGATCATGCCAGCTTTGAGTAGTTTGAGGACCTCCAAACGAACTAACTCTTTCAAGTTTGGGTTCAGTTTTCTTTGGTGTTCACGAGTGGGTTTAAATTCTTCAACCATAGGGAGCTTGTGCATACACAGAGCCGGGTTTATGCCTGTGAGGTCGGTTATTTTATAACCAATGATCTTTTTGTGCCTCCTTAGTTTGTCCAGAAGCCTGACTTCTTGGTCTTCGGTAAGGGTGGAGTTGATAATAACTGGGCATAACTCTTCCCTATCCAGGAAAACATATTTGAGCCATGTGGGTAAAGTCTTCAATTCAGGGGTTTTTGGTGGTTCTGCTGCTTCAATGGTAGTGATGGCTTTAAGCTCTTCAAAAGTAGCCTCCGGTGCTTCTTCTATCTTCTCTAGGTATTGGGTACATTGCTGGACTAGTTCATTTGCAGAGAACTCAACTTCTGGATTGATAAGAGCATTTTCAAGTTCGTCGATTGGCTCGGAGATTTCTAATTGTGACATTTGTTGAATTGCGTCTAAAAGAAAGACCTCTTCTTGGATGCTGGGACCTTTCATACTATCAAGGACGCGGAATTGAATTGCTTCTTTTCCGAGCCTAAGAATGATGGTTCCAGCTTCTACATCGATTAGCGCTCTGGCTGTAGCTAGGAAAGGCCTGCCGAAAATGATCGGATACCTCAAGTCTTCTTTGATATCCATGATGACAAAATCACATGGAACGTAGGCATCCTTCCCTATCCTTACTGGGACGTCTTCGATGATTCCCAACGGTGCAGTTACGGTGGAGTCGGCTAGTTGAATAGTCATTGCTGTAGGCAGCAGGTCAGTGAGACCAAGGCGTTGGCACATTGAGTAGGGCATAATGGATATACTAGCCCCGAGGTCAGCTAACCCTTTCTTTGTGGATGCATTTCCAATGCAACATTGGATTCCGAAGGAACCTGGGTCCTTCTTCTTTTTGGGTAGTTTGTTCAGGATGATGTCAGAAGTGGTTTGAGCGAGCTTGACGGTCTCTTGCTCTTTGGTGATATACTTACGTGATAGCAAAGTTTTGAGATACCTTGCCCATGCTGCTACTTCGGATAGAGCGTCAAGGAGTGGGATGTCAATATAAAGTTTCTTCATTGCTTCCTTGAATTTTTGAAACCTGGCGTCCATTTTTGTTTCTTGCAGTCTGCCTGGGTACGGGATCCTTGGTTTGAATTGCGGGACTTTGGATTCTGCAGGTACATGCTCTTTGTTTTCGTCCTTTGTGCCTTCGGAGGATTTTTCAATCCCTTGTTGCGAAATCTCTTTCGTCATAAAAGTGGGCACATCATCATCATCTAGAGTGATCTTGATGGGTTCAGGAAGAATGCGTCCCGACCTTGTGGTGATGGCATTCAGCTGTTCGTGTTTGTTTTGCCCGTACTTAGAATTTGGTTCAGGCTGCCCATCAAAAGTGCTTGCCGAAGGTTTTAACTGTGCAGCAATCTGAGCAAGCTGGGTTTCAACTGCCTTTTGTTGGGCTTGTTGGTTAGCTAGCATGGTTTGCTGAGACTGAAGCATTTGTTTTATCAAAGATAGCTCATCTTCCGGTTGTGCAGTGACATTTTTCTGAGGGTTTTGTTGTTGAGACTGTTGAATATGCAATTGCGGGTGAAGCGGGGGATGAGTGTACTGATAGTAGGCTGATTGATTTCTAGGGTAGTTAGCCCTAGGGAAATTGTTCCTTGGGTTCCCTTGATTTTGGTTAAAATTGTTTGGAAATCCAGGAGGCAGCCTATTGTCAAGCCCCCCTTGTGTCTGATGTTGCGGATTCGCAGTTCCAGAGGGATTCCCATACTGGAATCCGGGATGGTTCCTTGGTTGACTGGGATTATAATAAACTTGTCCGGGAATAGTATGGATGGAATTGACTTGCTCTGGAATCTGATCTTCAGCCTGATTAGTGATGGCCTCATAGGATTGTGGTGGTGGATGCAGATCCATCATCACATTATAGAGTATTCCGCAGGAAAGAGTCGGATGATCCGAAGAATGACAAGCTTCACAGGATCCTGTGACGGCTTTGACTTGATGAACCAGCGGGGTTTTCTTCTTATCAATTTCCCCTAGGGTTGTTTCAAAGGTTTGCTGTTTATGAGCGATTGTCTTCAAAGCTTCGGCTATTGACTTTAGTTCCATAGATTCCTCAGCTTTACAGACTTTAAGGACGCCTTTTCCGGTTGACCGCCCCCAGTTGGACTGGTTTTCAGCTCCTAAAGTAACGATTTTCCAGGCATCTTCATAATTTTTCCTCATGAAATTTCCTCCAGATGAGGAATCTAGGAACTGTTTAATGTCATCGCTTACCCCTCGATAAAAAGTTTCAATCAATTGATTCTGTGAAATTCCATGATGAGGGCATTTGTGTAGAAGTTCCTTGAATCTTTCCCATGCCTCAGCGAGGGTTTCTCCAGGTAGCTGGGAGAAATGGTTGATCTGCCCTCTGATTTCATAGGTCAGCGAGGGTGGAAAGAACTTCTCCAAGAATTTTTCCTCTAGAGGGGCCCAAGTGGTTATGATGGGTTCTCTGTCCAATGAGTTGTACCAACTCAAGGCCCTTCCAGATAAGGTGAAATGAAACAAGTGGAGCATTATTGCGTCGAAAGCAATGCCAGCTTGCGGGACCAGGCGGCATAATGCCTTAAACCGTTTCAAGTGGTCCATGCAATCGTCCCCTGAACCTCCAGAAAAGGAAATTCCTTGCATAATCTGGATCCACTGGGTCCGGATCTCAAAGTTTGGGATATTGGTGATCGGAGGCCGGACCGGGTGGTTGTCTTCGTAATTCTTCGGGACAGCATAGTCCCTCAGTTGCTTGTTTCGTAGTTCGAGCTGAGCAGCCTCGGTCTCTGCTCTTATGCGGGCTTGCTCTTATGCTCGTATTTCCGCTTGTATTTGGGCACGGGTGTCTGCAATGAGTTGTGCCCATTGTGCGGCGATAGCAGCATTGACTCTCTCCATCACCAAAGCGGCTTGATGCTGTTCGTCAGCCATTTGACTAGCGCGTTGGCGATTGAGACGGATTCTGTGGTGGAAACTTCTCTCTACCTCGGAGTCGAACTCCGGATCAGGGGAGAATCCTCGATTATGCGGTGATTGCATATACGGGTTCTACCTGAGTAAAGAAAAGAGAACACCTTTAGATAATAGAGACAATTTGAAAGCTTCAAGAAGATAGTGAATTATGATTCAAAAAGAAAGTTTAAAATCCTAACCAACTAGAAAAAATAAACTAAGTGAAATACTAACGTTCCGTTGTCCCCGGCAACGGCGCCATTTTTTGATGGAGCTGGAACTTACACCAAAAGATTTTCAGTCTTCCAATGGGAGTCCCAGGATTCTATCACCAAAAACCCTAGAGAGGATGAATGTCTTCCCTAGGTTTACCTAGAACTGGTGCTTAGATAACAACTCCAACCCCATAAGAGTATGGAAGCCTTATCATAGTACAGATTTAGGATCGAACCCAAAAGACAACGGTCTTGTTGCAAGCAACAAGATGGAAAATGTACAACGCTTCACTTAGTTACTTTACTAATTGGCACTTATATCAAAAGGTAGGATTTTGATTGGTTTTTAGACTAAAGCATGAAAAGTAAATAAAGCAAGTAAAACTAAGATTTAACAAATGATGATGAATCACTGGGGTTAAGCAGATATTCACCACCGCTACACATGCATTGTTTATGTACTAATCAAGCAAGACTTATAAGCTAGATGCATGGATGTTCCACAAGACCGATGCCTTATAAGACAAGAGCGATGCTTTGCATCCAAGGATGATCCACAAGACCGATGCCTCGTAAGACAAGAGCGATGCATTGCATCCTTCGATGTTCCACAAGACCAATGCCCATATAAGACAAGAGCAATGCATCGCATCCTTCAAGGGTTAAGTAGCTCTCATTCGGTACATTTCTACGTGTCAATGAAGATATGTAGTCTTCCAAAGAGAGAAATCTTACTCAACCTCATGAAACGTGCATCTAAAACTAACAAGCGAGCGATAATTATCAAATCGAATAGTGTCTTTGTAGGCCTAGTCTCCTATTCGGATAACCTAGCTACGAGAAGTGCGGGAATGTTGCAACGCCAGCCATTCCCGATCAAATGGTCACATGCTTTACATCATTCCCCTCGCAAAGCGTGTTCCTCGACTTACCAAGGCTACTTCCATACAGATGGAAGTGTAACGGATGATAGTGAGTATACTCCACTCTTTGAGATACACTCCTAGACACCGAAGCGGATGCGTGGTGGATACACACACCAGAAACCAACACTAAATCGGTATTCGAGTCACGAGAGCGGTCATAGACAAACCACAACAAAAGACAATAGATGCATACAAGAACGTGGCCATCATTCAAGCATGTATGAAACGATTTAGTATTAAAACGAAAGGATAACATCTTTTTAGTACAAAGCACAAAACATGGGCAGCGGGGCTAGTCCCCGCGCCCCAGTGGATGGAACTACTCGCTCCTCATAGAGGGAGCAACAAAGGAGGAGGCAAGAAGAGATATAAAGAACATCATCTCCACTGAGGAGAGAAGGTTGAACCCTTGGTGGAGAGAGCAATGATCTTCACCCTTCGTGGCTTGCTTGACGACGGATCTTCTCTTATCACCTTCTTTGTTGATGAGAGAGAAGGTAGCTTTGCAATGGAACGTGAGTCTCAGACCGGCAGCCTCGGGTGGTAGATGGAGTTGTTCTGGTAGTAGAGAGACAGCCTCTGGACGTCTGGACCCCCCATGGATGGCCCTTGAGGTCTTATTTATAGGCCTTGAGTGAGGTCAAACGGTCTTGAGACCGTTTGGGTTCAAACGGTCTTGAGACCGTTTGGCGTCAAACGGTCTTGAGATCATTTGGCGTCAAATGGTCTTGAGACCGTTTGGCGTCAAACGGTCTTGGGTTCGTTTGAACTCCATGCGGTCTTGGGACCGTTTGGCTTCATGCGGTCTCGGGACCGTTTGAGCTCCATGCGGTCTTGGGACCGTTTGGCTTCATGCGGTCTCGGGACCGTTTGAACTCCATGCGGTCTTGGGACCGTTTGGCTTCATGCGGTCTCGGGACCGTTTGAACTTCATGCGGTCTTGGGACCGTTTGGCTTTATGCGGTCTCGGGACCGTTCGAACTCCATGCGGTCTTGGGACCGTTTGGCTTCATGCGGTCTCGGGACCGTTTGAACTCCATGCGGTCTTGGGACTGTTTGGCTTCATGCGATCTCGGGACCGTTTGAACTCCATGCGGTCTTGGGACCGTTTGGCTTCATGCGGTCTCGGGACCGTTTGAACTCCATGCGGTCTTGGGACCGTTTGGCTTCATGCGGTCTCAGGACCGTTTGAACTCCATGCGGTCTTGGGACCGTTTGGCTTCACTCGGCCTTGAGGTTGTTTATTCTTTTATGATTTTTTTGTGCTTTTTCTGCAAATGTAAAAGGAAAAAGTTAGTTTGATGATGTATTTACAAAAAGGGGTAAAATTAGGTTTATGTACCGTATAAACGCAAAAAGAGTATGGAAAACTAGAGAAAAAGACTAAGATAAACTACTAAAATAGGAGGTTATCAGATAGATAATCCCTACATCAAGCAACTTTACAACCTCTTGAGTTACAATGTCCTTCAACTTTGGATTTAGCCTTCTTTGCATTTGGCGGGTCGGTCTCGCATCTTCTTCTAAGTATATCTGATGCACACAAATAGAGGGGTCAATCCCTCTCAAGTCAGCAATAGACCATCCAATGGCTTGGATGTTCTTCCTCAAGACTTCCATCAAGGCATCTTCTTGTTCAGGAGAAAGAATGGAGGAAATGATCACCGGGAGGGTGTCATTTGAGCCAAGGAAAGCGTACTTCAATCCTTCAGGAAGTGTCTTCAACTCAAGAATAGGGGGTGCTTCAAGGGAGTTCTTCAATGGTGCAGAAATAGAAGGAAGGTCCTCACTTGCAGCCACTAAGGCTAGATCACTCTCTTAACTTTCTTCATCATCATCGTCAGGGAACTCAACAATTGGTTCAAGACCTCTACCTTGGGTGGCAGTATCAATCCACACAAGTAGGCACTCTTCAACAATCTCTTCTAGGCACTCCACCAAATAACAATCTTCTTCGATGGCCCCTATCACTTCAGCTGTAGTAGAAGACTTGAAGATGTTCAACCGGATCTTCATGTGCATGAATTAAACATACATGGTCCCAGTCCTCACATGGATCACGGAATCAGCTTTCGAAAATTATATGGTCCTCCTGATGGTCCCAAATTTATATGGTCCCAAATCGAGTCGATCACTAAAACTAAAACAGTTCACCCGCAAGCGTACGGGGTATTTTTGTAGTATAGGTGAAAGGCAAGATGCGGGGTCGAACCATAGAGATAGAGTGGGCACTAGAGTTAGAAGGTGTAAGCTACGTTCCTTTTGCAGAGATTAAGGTTTTTAGGGTTTTAAGGTTGGTTGGTTGTTGATTAAGCTAAGTGAGCAAGTAGGAAATGCGATATGAAACTAAATTATCAAAAGGCTAAATTAGCAATCTAAGTCAACAAGCTATCTAAACAAGAGCAAGAACAAACTACACTAGACTAAGCAAGCAACTAGAAATTGAGAGCCTAAGTTAACCACAAATCAAGATCAAAGACCTAAATTAACACTTAGCTAACAAAACTAGGTAATTCACTAAGTTAACTAAAGCAATTGAACTACACTAGCATTAACAAGCAAACAGAGAAATTAAGGTTTTAAGCAATTAGATGAAGGATGTGGGTCGTTTGGGAATGTGACCTTGATATTAATTGGGGGATGTCACCATAATAAGCAATTAGCATATTTCATTCTAGACTACCAGACCAAACAACAAGGTGGGTGCTATGAGGATGTACCCTATGCTACTAGTTGGAGAACTAGGGCTAGGTGTAATTCTCATGGGACTTACCAAGTCTAGGTCTCAAGGATAAGTGGTATTAGTCAATTGAGGACCAAGGGTAAGGATGGGAGTAGAGATGAGGATATTTGACCTCATGCCACTAGCCACCTCAGCCTTTAAGAAATCCTAGGCAATTGTACTAATCACACTTATACTAGTCACTTAGAACTCACATTTGCATGTAGGAAGAAGGTGATTATGTAGGAAGATAGGGGGCTAGTAAGGGATCTGAATTAAGGACCTAGGAGCCAATCCTATGATAGCTACATAGAAACCAAAACATCCTAGAGGCGAATGTACTCAAACACCACAAGGCAAGCAATTAATGTAATTAAACAACAATCACATGAACAAGTAATGGGAAATGAGATACAAGAAAAGGCAATCACCATCGAAGTGAAATATGTTCATTACAGATTATATTCCCCCAACATGGTATCAAAGTCACATTTTTGCCCCAAACAGCCCACCCAAGGGGGCTTAGCTATACATGATCAAAACAGAAACAAAGAAGAAGGGAAAGAGAGTAGGAAATGCCATGGATGCTTGATGAAGCTTGACTTCTTCACCTCCTTGCTTCCAGCCACGAGCCTCCTCCTCCAATGGTGCCCAAGAGCATGGAAATGGTGGAATGGATGGATAGAAACCTAGAGAAACTAGGTTTCTATGGTGGAAATGAGTGGAAAGTGGGTGGAAATGGGATTAAATGCAAGGAAAGGTGGTGGATGGGAGTAATGGATGCAAGGGAGCAGCTGGGTAGCGGCTAGGGGTGCTCTCTGTCGAGCCCTAGAAACAACTAGTGCTTATATAGGAGCTAGGGCTAAGTGGGGGTAAAATAGGAAAAGCAGTGCAAAGTTGTGTAGGGTAGGTGGTCACCACGGTCGTGGTGGGTGTGCCACGGCCGTGGTGAGGGTAGTGGGGAACGGTCGTGGGGGGTAAATACGATCGTGGTGTGAAGGAAGTGGTGAGATGGTGGTGGCCACGGCCGTGGCGGAGTGCCACGGTCGTGGTGGGTAACATGCACCACGGCCGTGTTGGATAACACGGCCATTTTGGAGGGGGAGGAGCTGACCGTGGGGAGGGGCCATGGGCGTCTTGATCGTCTTCGGCCACGATCATGGCGACTTGGCCACAGTCGTGGCATTCCGGGCAAAAACCATGTTGGCAACTGACTTCTTGAAATTAATTCCCACGACCGTGGCAGGGTGCCACGGCCGTGTTCTCTTCTCCTGACCATGACCGTGCTGATGGCCACAGTCATGGTGTCTTCATTGACCACTGTCGTGGCTGGGAGGCCACGACCGTGGGACTCGGTGTGTGACGTCCCCGAATTTTGATTTCTCCAAACCCTATTGGGAATGAGATGTCAGAATCCGAAAACATCATCCAATCATATCAGAAAGCGATGCGGAAGCATAATACGCATACATGAACATACAACCATAACATTCTCAACATTCAACATGTAAATTTATACAACATGAATTATTACACATGATTTACAATTACATATTGAATGAAAATTCTACAATCTAAGAACATGTATGCTAAACTAGGATCTTCACAATAGGTACAACTTGAACAACTGCTCACTTCCCATCTTTTATCCCAAGCTAGCTCTGAACCTAAAACATACGTGAAACAACGAATCAACACACAAGGTGTTGTGTACGTGGGTAGAAAGATACATACTAATATGCTTGCATAATTGAAATAATCTTGAGAAAGAAAGAGTAAAAGAAAACATTATTTAAAGTGATAATCAGGTGAACACATTTTTATATGCCTTTTGATGCGTTTGTACTACTAAGAGATGTCGCACTTCATTTTTCCCCACCCCTTGGGCTATGGGGACCGAGTGCCGACCTTATATTTAGAGGAAGAGAGAGAGAGAGAGTGGATTGAGAGAGAGAGAGAATATATCCACTCAGTAGCTACAAACCATCCATATTCTTTTATGTTCTGTAATGTTTTGCGGAGCATATACTACTAATACACATCCAAGAATTTATATGCAAACACAAGCATCCAAAGTACATCATATCATTATGCATTCATGAAAACTAGTCTTATACTTAATAAATCCCACGTACCTGAGTTCAGAGGTTCATAAATATCTTTGATCATCTAGAAGTCTGGTCATCACCTGATTAAGACAAGACCACATACTATCATCAGATTCTAATCATCTTAACCCTAGTCGTGTTCATTAGGGTTTATATTATCTCATTAGGATATTCCAACGTTTACTTGCATTATTGTCTTATATTTATCTTACTGATGTCATTTTCCAGATTATGATTCATTATCTGAATATCAGGTTCCATATTCTATTTTTGTAAACATATTAACCCTAGGTTACATCATTAACCTAGATTAGGGTTTTATAACATGCATTAAGATTCATCTTCATATAACATAGATTATGTTCAACATGATGATCTCATAATTAAAACTGAGGTTCAATATACTAATATAAGTTTACTCTCTGAATTTCATCATTTATAGAGCACATATGTATTTACTGTATTTTATTAGGGTTATTAGCCCTAATTGGCCATATTAATCAAATTACATAATTTTGTGCATCAACATGACGATATCTGACATCATATGCATTCTATACATAATTGTGGACTTATTGATATTTTTCCATGATTTTATATCATCAATTGATATTTATTTTCTATTAAATAAGAATTTCACAACTTATATGATATAACTGAGATTAGTACATAAAAAGATTGATATTATGCTTCCACTGCATTCTACGCATTTTTCTGAGAATTTCGGTATATTGTACTTATTTTTCTGAGCATCGAGCTAATTTCTACGAATTATTGAAGATATGTTCATTTACTGAAATTGTTACCTGATCGGGCCAATCAAAATTGGCCACGTGTCTAGGTGGAGCGGCTCCTTTGCTTCACTGGGGTTCGTCCGGTTTAAGGGTATTAAACCCGGTTCAATTTGGGTTGATGTGTTTGGCTGGTCCCGGTTCAGGCTCTTCTTTCTTCTTCTTCCTTCCCGATCTTGTCCTCACGCAAACCATCCGCGTGAACCTGCAACTGAGTCGTCGTCGACCTAGTACTCCAGCGCATCACCTCCCTTCCTGATCTGGGCATGAGTCCGTAGGCAAGCCGCCGCCATCACCGCTCTTCTCACCTTCGCCTGGCTGGCATCTCTCGACGGCTCCTCCTTCATCTCTCTTTTGCACTGCATCTACCGCCAGAGCCCGATGTCTGTGTGCATCCTCCGTTCTGGCAGGTGTGGTGTGCGGGTTTTCTACCTATGCACCACCTAGAATTTGAGTTCCGACGAGGTGCACTACCTTCACGGCTCTGCCTAGATGCTTCAAGGCTAGCATACCAGATCTGAGACGCCCCTAAACGCTGCGTCGTCAATTTTCAGGGAACTAGATCCCCACCGCTTTCCCAGATGATGTCGGCGGTGGTGGTACTGATAGAGGTGAGTTTGGGTTTCTGCTCCACCTTGTTCTTCGCCCACATCCATCCAGGAGCGTCACGACGCCTCCACGAATCTAAGACATGGTCCCGACCACGCTAGTGATGCCTACAATATGCTCCCGGAACCATGCTCCATATTCGACCATGGAAGCACGAGCAGCTTCTGTAAATCCTTCTGACACTGACTATAGGGGTTGGGCAAAAAGGCTAGTTCATTGCATCTGTTTTCTGACCAAGACTTAGATCAGGAGGCACCCGTCGAGTCCCTTCGTCCACAGGGTTGACGCTTGGCTGCTGTAGCAGCAATGGAGGAAGGAGGAGGAGGTCCAGGCTAATGTCTCTCTCACCTCCCCTTCATATCTCGCAAGCTGGGGGTTTGTTTTGCGAGTCACTAATCATCCCAATTTCATCGGATCTAGGGGGACACCTCAACCTGGGTTCCGTTGATCCATTCTCAGAGGGTGAGAATGAGATCCCTATTTTGGATATACTAAAACGGTTCAGATAAAATAACTAAATACATCTCTTATTCCTTAATGTCAATGCGAGCTTGGTCGTGTGACATGGTTTTTCACATGCCATAATATCTTAAATAAGAGATGACTAAGGTTTTGAATAACATTAAAACAAAACATTAGTAACTTCATACTCTAGTACTTTCTTGGACACACTCCACATAAAAGAAATTTGAACCATTGGATTTTCAGCACTCAAGGCCTCTTGTTACTAAATTTAAAACCAAACCTTGTAATATTTGTTCCTCTATGATAGTTCCTCTAATAACTTCATTAATATAAATGTAAACCTTGAATATGCATCTATCAGTCATCAAAAGTATTTCCAATAACACTTTGGGTCAAAAGAGTCCACGATTGAATCATGATATCCTCAATTTGGTATTTGACATCTTATATAGAATGCATGTCTCTCAATTATTGTATTAGTTATTAAAACTCCAAAAATCTAGGTTATCACATTCACCCCACGTTATTTGGAATTTCGTCCTCGAAATTCAACTAATCTCCTACTTAAGAGGCTATTTAGGAGTTCAACTTCATATACTTCATCATTGCTTTGGTTCTAAGACCACCATAGTTGCATGCACTCTAAGTTGTTAGCTTAGGGTCTAGAGATTCTTGGGGGTGTCCACTCCACCTTATATATATATATATATATATATATATATATATATATATATATATGTGTGTGGAAGCATCACTTAATGTCTTAGCCGTAACATGACATTATGATATCTTAGGATTACATCACCCCTAAGGATACGGGTTTTGTACATAATTTTAAAGTTCAAGAGGAATTCGTTTATATGCCATGATATTCAGATTGTTCAAATCTAACATCATTAATATGTTTTATGATCAACATCATACAATGATTTCAGCATTAGAGGAGATTTATCTTCCCCCTTGATATTAGAATTTTTCTTAAGAAGGCTTACGTAACATGTTTGACCATTAGGGTTTCACCCTATGGTGTGATATTCATACTCAACTTAGAAGCATACATAGAAAAGGATCAAAGTTACAACTATATTTCTGATCATATATCCTATGATCCAAAAATATCTTTATATCAAGTTCATGAGTTCAACTTTTTATGTCTTGCATGTATTATGTGAAGGGAAAGAGATAATATACTAAGTTTCTCCCATGGTCTCAACATCATATCTTTCATGTTTCATATGAAGGGGAAGAGAATATTTTAAAGTCAAACTTATCATGATTTCAATCTTGGGTGCTACATGTATGATATAGGGGGAAATATAGAATAGGTCAAGCTTATGCGAGTGACTCCTCATATATAAATCATCTATATAGCTCAAGTGAGGTTTCTATCATCATATATTAAGAAAGAGAAGAAGAAGGGAGAACATGTATGTTGAGTATCTTTTGCACAAAGCATCATACTCTTGTAACTAGAGTTCATATATTACCTCACTTGCAACTAATGATGAGATTCACAAAATATGTCACTCTAGCTAGGACCTAACTCAGCCAAAGGATTGTCTTTATCATATGGGTCATCTACCCATCATTTTTATTTTACCCAATTCTCACATATATATATGAATCATGCATAAGGACTCAACTCAACACTCGAGAGTAATCTCGTGTAGGATTTTATTTTTAACACATATCTCATATATTGGAGACTAGGTCCTATGACCTTCTCCCTGTGGGTCTTACTCTCTCTAGAGTTCACCACATATCTCATCCTACCACTAGACATCCTCCTTGTATAAGAGGTTGAGGCTCATGCACACTCATCTCTATCTTAACTTAACTTATCTTAAGTAGGAAAAGGGAATGTACTTTCATCATCACGACTTAGCATAGATCCTCTAAGAGTGGATTCAGCTCATATACAACTTAAATCTTAATGAGGAACTTATACCATCATAGATCAACTTAGATAAGATTCTATATACTTATTTCCTTCATCTCTTTTGTCTATCTATCTATCACATAACCTTATGAGGCTCTAGACATCTAATCTAGATATATTCTCTCTTCTAGACTGATGTCACTCCCTTTCACTTAGATTGCATGAACACTAACTACTCTCCAGTGTGAGGGACACATTTTATATTTACATATATTTAATAAAATATTATATAGTTTTTCTCCGAGAAAGAAGACGTCAGAGAAAACTATCGAGGCTCGAGCCGATTGGAAAACAAAACCAAATCAGCAAAATGAGTGTCCAACACACAGTAGATAGTCCAGTGCCATGTCATCTAGTGAAATGGTGAGAACATGGTGTAGATTAGTGTAGCTACCCAATACATATGAGCTCTATATGGAAAGGGTTTCTCACACTTATCTAAACCTAGTTCTCGAACATCTAGGTTCTAACTTAGAGGCTAAGTCAAAACTTATTCCTATAGAACAACTTACTAAGTTTCTAGGGTTTCAAGTTAAAGGTTCAATTTATTTTTATGTTTCATGGTGAGCAATTGTTAGGTGTAGCTATTGTTCATGCTCTGATACCAACTGTGACATCCCCGTATTTTGACTTCTCCAAACCCTATTGGGAATGAGATGTCAGAATCTGAAAACATCATCCAATCATATCAGAAAGCGATGCGGAAGCATAATACGCATACATGAACATACAACCATAACATTCTCAACATTCAACATGTAAATTTATACAACATGAATTATTACACATGATTTACAATTACATATTGAATGAAAATTCTACAATCTAAGAACATGTATGCTAAACTAGGATCTGCACAATAGGTACAACCTGAACAACTGCTCACTTCCCGTCTTCTATCCCAAGCTAGCTCTGAACCTAAAACATACGTGAAACAACGAATCAACACACAAGGTGTTGTGTACATGGGTAGAAAGATACATACTAATATGCTTGCATAATTGAAATTATCTTGAGAAAGAAAGAGTAAAAGAAAACATTATTTGAAGTGATAATCAGGTGAACACATTTTTATATGCCTTTTGATGCGTTTGTACTACTAAGAGATGTCGCACTTCATTTTTCCCCGCCCCTTGGGCTATGGGGACCGAGTGCCGACCTTATATTTAGAGGGAGAGAGAGAGAGTGGATTGAGAGAGAGAGAATATATCCACTCAGTAGCTACAAACCATCCATATTCTTTTATGTTCTGTAATGTTTTGCGGAGCATATACTACTAATACACATCCAAGAATTTATATGCAAACACAAGCATCCAAAGTACATCATATCATTATGCATTCATGAAAACTAGTCTTATACTTAATAAATCCCACGTACCTGAGTTCAGAGATTCATAAATATCTTTGATCATCTAGAAGTCTGGTCATCACCTGATTAAGACAAGACCACATACTATCATCAGATTCTAATCATCTTAACCCTAGTCGTGTTCATTAGGGTTTATATTATCTCATTAGGATATTCCAACGTTTACTTGCATTATTGTCTTATATTTATCTTACTGATGTCATTTTCCAGATTATGATTCATTATCTGAATATCAGGTTCCATATTCTATTTTTGTAAACATATTAACCCTAGGTTACATCATTAACCTAGATTAGGGTTTTATAACATGCATTAAGATTCATCTTCATATAACATATATTTTGTTCATCATGATGATCTCATAATTAAAACTGAGGTTCAATATACTAATATAAGTTTACTCTGTGAATTTCATCATTTATAGAGCACATATGTATTTACTGTATTTTATTAGGGTTATTAGCCCTAATTGGCCATATTAATCAAATTACATAATTTTGTGCATCAACATGACGATATCTGACATCATATGCATTCTATACATAATTGTGGACTTACTGATATTTTTCCATGATTTTATATCATCAATTGATATTTATTTTCTATTAAACAAGAATTTCACAACTTATATGATATAACTGAGATTAGTACATAAAAAGACTGATATTATGCTTCCACTGCATTCTACGCATTTTTCTGAGAATTTCGGTATATTGTACTTATTTTTCTCAGCATCAAGCTAATTTCTACGAATTATTGAAGATATGTTCATTTACTGAAATTGTTACCTGATCGGGACAATCAAAATTGGCCACGTGTCTAGGTGGAGCGGCTCCTTTGCTTCACTGGGGTTTGGCTGGTTTAAGGGTATTAAACCCGGTTCAATTTGGGTTGATGTGTTTGGTTGGTCCCAGTTCAGGCTCTTCTTTCTTCTTCTTCCTTCGCGATCTCGTCCTCACGCAAACCATCCGCGTGAACCTGCAACTGAGTCGCCGTCGACCTAGTACTCCAGCGCATCACCTCCCTTCCCGATCTGGGCATGAGTCCGCGGGCAAGCCGCCGCCATCACCGCTCTGCTTGCCTTCACCTGGTTGGCATCTCTCCACGGCTCCTCCTTCATCTCTCTTTTGCACTGCATCTACCGTCGGAGCCCGATGTCTGTGTGCATCCTCCGTTCTGGCAGGTGTGGTGTGCGGGTTTTCTGCCTATGCACCACCTGGAATTTGAGTTCCAACGAGGTGCACTACCTTCACGGCTCTGCCTAGATGCTTCAAGGCTAGCATACCAGATCTGAGACGCCCCTAAACGCTGCGTCGTCAATTTTCAGGGAACTAGATCCCCACCGCTTTCCCAGATGATGTCGGCGGTGGTGGTACTGATAGAGGTGAGTTTGGGGTTCTGCTCCACCTTGTTCTTCGCCCACATCCATCCAGGAGCGTCACGACGCCTCCACGAACCAGGCTCCATGTTCGACCATGGAAGCTCGAGCAGCTTCTGTAAATCCTTCTGACGTTGACTATAGGGGTTGGGCAAAAAGGCTAGTTCATTGCATCTGTTTTCTGACCAAGACTTAGATCAGGAGGCACCCGTCGAGTCCCTTCGTCCACAGGGTTGACGCTTGGCTGCTGTAGCAGCAATGGAGGAAGGAGGAGGAGGTCCAGGCTAATGTCTCTCTCACCTCCGCTTCATATCTCGCAAGTTGGGGGTTTGTTTTGCGAGTCACTAATCATCCCAATTTCATCGGATCTAGGGGGACACCTCAACCTGGGTTCCGTTGATCCATTCTCGGAGGGTGAGAACGAGATCCCTATTTTGGATATACTAAAACGGTTCAGATAAAATAACTAAATACATCTCTTATTCCTTAATGTCAATGCGAGCTTGGTCGTGTGACATGGTTTTTCACATGCCATAATATCTTAAATAAGAGATGACTAAGGTTTTGAAGAACATTAAAACAAAACATTAGTAACTTCATACTCTAGTACTTTCTTGGACACACTCCACATAAAAGAAATTTGAACCATTGGATTTTCAGCACTCAAGGCCTCTGGTTACTAAATTTAAAACCAAACCTTGTAATATTTGTTCCTCTAGCATAGTTCCTCTAATAACTTCATTAATATAAACGTAAACCCTGAATACGCATCTATCAGTCATCAAAAGTATTTCCAATAACACTTTGGGTCAAAAGAGTCCACGATTGAATCATGATATCCTCAATTTGGTATTTGACATCTTATATAGAATGCATGTCTCTCAATTATTGTATTAGTTATTAAAACTCCAAAAATATAGGTTATCACACGGTGGAATTTCCCTATTGCAACCTATTGGATCTTGGCAATAAACGCACGACCGTGGCATTGTGGCCACGGCCGTGGTGAGGCTTGACTTCTTGATTTCGCTTCTGACTTTGTCATTTTCGGATGTCTTTGCTTGGGGATGATTCTTGGCCACTGGCGGTAGGTTGAGGGAGACTTTGGGGCCTTCTTTGGGTCCCTCCTTCTCTCTCTTCCATCTAAGCATGGTCCAAGTACCTGAAAAACAGTGCAAAGAACATCCATAAGCATATTTGCAATGATATTCATATTGGGGAGAATAACATGTAATTCTAATACATTTGAATGTGATAAAAGTACAAAATGACACAAGATACAGCCCTAGAATAGGGTTGGATCAGTATCAACCCTAATCAAAACAAGAGGATTACACCTCATTCAGGGCTCAACCATGCCCAAAGGTCATTAAGACCATCATACTATTCCCTACAAGATCATCATTATCTTTGCATGCTTATAACAAGGCTCAACAACATCACTTACATATAATACACCGGATCAGCACAATATTGCATTAATGAGTTAGGAGATATTCATAAAAAATCATAGCAGGGTTATATTAACATTAAGAACATTCCTTTATTACATCAACATGCAAGGAATCTAGATATGATTAACTCTCATCATATTCATAATGCACATATTTAGCATAAGAAAGTATCAACCATGTGGCTATGATAACCACCAATAAACATATTAAGGTTATGATCATATTAAGGAGTTTATTTCACCATAATTCCATCATATAAGAATGTTAAACATGAATACTCATATTTATCTATTTTCATTAGTAGGTTCAACAAGATAAATTATAGTAATGTTACTAATCATCACTTATACCCAAACCCTAACTCACGGCATCCCCATTGGATCATGGATGCATAAGGTGAAGCATCACCATCACATTCCATATCGTTCTCAAGTATGAACCCACACATAAATCAAGGTGTAACCATCGGGTTATAGCCTACTAGGGTTTCAACAATAATAAGAGAGTACTCCATGATTGTATTATTCATTCAAGGACTATTCATGCCCAATTACCATCATTTAGTTATATTAAATCTAGGTATAATAAGCTATACCTCATTAGGGTTGCTCATTAGTTAATTATGTTTACCATAAATTCTAATCATATGAGCGAAAAGGTAAGACTATATTATTAAGGGAAACCTCCATTAGGTTTCAACATCACTCAAACTGTACAAACTTACCATAAGCATCATCCCAAAACATTGGATTTTTTAGAAGGTAAGACTATTGGTTGTTTACATAAGTAAACACCTTGGATAAACCACCAATGAATTCATTGAGTTGTGCTCTAGAAAGAGTCACCATTTAACCCTATAAATCCATTGATTAACAACATAAAAAGTTCCATTAAGAGTAGGGTAAAACCCATAGGTGATTGTTTATTTAAAACAAGTTGTCAATAAATGAGCTTCTTAAGTTGAACTCATGAAGGAAACCATCTAAATCACTTTAGTAGGACCAAAATATTACATTAGGAATCATTCCAATTTATTGGATGAGGAATCATTAGATATTAACCATTGAGTCAAGTTCATATATTAAAACCATCAATTGGAGTATAGGTCCAACCATTGCATTGAATGACCCGAGAAACCATTGGTTTAAGGCTTAATTGATGCTACAACTACATGCTTAACTCACCATAGATTGTGGAGACCTGATCAAGCATCAGTAGTGAGCATTAAGTCACGATAAGTTGTGGAGACCTGATCCACCATTGGTAGTGACCATTAAGTCACCATTGGTTGTTAGATCAACACTATATTCATTAATCACCATCGAATATCAAACTAATATCACCATTGATTGATAGCATCATTAGAGTACTTAGTTGTTAATCACTAAGCTTCTAATTAGGCTAACACCTGACCTAAGGGGTGAACGTAAGTTGACACCCTTGGTCACCACCATCAGTTGTCATGAAGACAACACCATCAGTTGTTGCAATGGTTCCACCATTGAGTCATGTGTTTATAGAAGAAATCAACTTTAAACCCTAAAATTGGCCATTGGTTGATAGGGTTTTTAGCACCATCGGTTGTCAAACCAACCCGATCCAAGTCATATTATACCTTAGGAATAATGTACACATGATAATAGGTTCATCTAGAACTGAAATTAGAATAGGGTACATTATTAAAATTGAAATCCAAGTCAATCATAGCTTTTTAGTGCATGGATCATCATTTAAAAGCAAGAACAAGCTAGCAAGCTTATGGTAAGCAATAAACGTGGAGCAAGTTATAAAACTTACCTACAATTAATAGATAACCTCCCAAACAGAAGAGAACATGATCAGGTAGGGTAGAAAATCCAAGCATAAGCTGTGAACTCGTCCATCTAGCACCTTTCTTCATCAAATGAGCAAACCATATGCATAAGGAGCAAGAAAGGTAGGGTTTTAGAGCTTTAGAGAAATTTCTACCATGTAACAAGAAGGTTCCTACCTGGAGGAAGGCAGGAGGAAGGATAAAAAAGAAATAAATGGAGGAAAGAAGGGGATTCTTACTCTTTTAGGTCAGGATCACTAGAAGGAAGCTTTTTAAACCCTAAAAGGAAGTCAATTGCAACCCTAGATTCTTTTTCCAAGAAAATCCCCTCTTTCTTCTTTCTTGAACAAGAAATTCACATTAGCACAGAGGGAGAATGAGGTTAGTTGAAGTAGGGAAGTTGTGGAGAACAAAGGGCTCATTTGGGTTCTTATGGATAAGTATATGAAACTTTAAGATAAAGAAAAAGAAAAAGATGAAGTTCTAGTATCTTTCCAAGTGTCCATGGCCTTAAACTATTACGAATATACAATCACACACATAAGAATCTTCCACACCATCCATATATACATGCTTAACTCTTCTTTTTCGAATTTCCAAGCCAATCAAATAATTAATTAGTTGATAGCTACCAAAGGTAGCTCATCCATGAAGGGGTAAACCCCAAAATACCCTTGAGGAAAACACCTTCAAACCAAGGTTTAAATAGGAGCCTCATGGCTCAACAAGCTCAAGAATTATGATAGAATATCCAAGGAACAAAGGGCTCATTTGGGTGCTTATGGATAAGTATATGAAACTTTAAGATAAAGAAAAAGAAAAAGTTGAAGTTCTAGTATCTTTCCAAGTGTCCATGGCCTTAAACTATTACGAATATACAATCACACACATAAGAATCTTCCACACCATCCATATATAGATGCTTAACTCTTCTTTTTCGAATTTCCAAGCCAATCAAATAATTCATTAGTTGATAGCTACCAAAGGTAGCTCATCCATGAAGGGGTAAACCCCAAAATACCCTTGAGGAAAACACCTTCAAACTAAGGTTTAAATGGAGCCTCATGGCTCAACAAGCTCAAGAATTATGATAGAATATCCAAGGAACATAATGCAAGTGTAACGCCCGGGCCCACTGCCCTAGGCTCTAGTAGAGTTTCAGGAATGACGACTGGCCCCAAAGACCACCACTAGCCTTAACTGCGCACTTTGTCCACACTGACGTGCAAGCCATGATCAACTTCCCGACTGGTTACCCATCCTAGTACTACTCCAAGCTGAGCATGCTTAACTATGGAGTTCTTTAGAGATGGGCTCCCTGAAAAGGAGGTGCACCTTGGTGATATGGGTAGTCCAATCATTCCTTTGAAGATCATATTATCCAAGGCCTCAAATCCTGAGATGTTACAATCTCTCCCACTTAGACTCTTGACGTCCTCGTCAAGGCTCAACTATATGGCCTCATAATCTGACCCCATTTCAGTGCAGACCCACAATGGCCCATGGACACCCAGCTCCCGTCCACAGCTACCAGCGCAAGGGCGGCTCCATCTCGTCTCTACGGATAGCCCTTTCCAACTTGCCTGTACCGCACGGCTCAAGGATGGCATGCCACATGCCCATATGGGCCCCACCTACTGGAGGGGTTATGGCTCTGATACCATTTGTAACGCACGGGCCCACTGCCCTAGGCTCTAGTAGAGTTTTAGGAATGACGATTGGCCCCACAGACCACCACTAGCCTTAACTGCGCACTTTGTCCACACTGACGCGCAAGCCAGGATCAACTTCCCGACTGGTCACCCATCCTAGTACTACTCCAAGCTGAGCACGCTTAACTATGGAGTTCTTTAGAGATGGGCTCCCTGAAAAGGAGGTGCACCTTGGTGATATGGGTAGTCCAATCATTTCTTTTAAGATCATGTTATCTGAGGCCTCAAATCCTGGGATGTTACAACAAGTGATAAATTGCAAAGAAAAACTCTCAATTGGGTAAATTGTAGAAAAGTCCAAAATGTGCATAAAATTGCATAACTTGCTCAAATAGTGTCCAAATTGGACCAAAATTGAAACTTAAGATTGTATTATGATTAAAAAGCATATCAAAAGGTTCGATTAAGGTTCTAAATATTCAATTATTGTATTTAAGTATGTTCAATACTTTGAGAAAGGTCAGGGGTCTCTCGTTCTAGGTGTAGGTCATGGGAGATAGAGTTTAGATAGATGGATATATATCCCTCTACTTAGATCCTTATGATGTAACCTTCATGTAACCCTATATGAGAGATAATGATGTATTTTTATAATCAAGTTTAAATTGAATATAGTCAAGAAATGTTATTCCGCTGCTATTCATTGGTCTCTTTTTGTATATCATCATTTGAGAAAAAAATTATGTCTACTATTTGATAATGCTTGAAAGTATGTTTGAATAGATTAGTTTATTCTAAAATTTAAGTAGGTAGTAGATCCCCTCTTGGTCCAACTCCTTACATATCCTATTCTATTGTTGGCCATGGATGATTTGGTGGTGTACAGGGGAACTAGTCCCCGTCACATTCCATCTATCTTTACTAGGATCGTTTAACTAAGGAATATGTAAAAATAGATCTAGATTTTCCAAGCCTAGAGTTCTAGACATGGTCTTCCTATTACACTTAGGGACAACAAAATATGTTGAGTATAGGTGAAGTGTGTTTCACCTCCCACTATCTCCATTTAGCCACTATTTATGTCTTTCCTCTAAGTAAATATAGAAGAGAACATTTAGTCACTTATATCTCTCATCTAGGGATAGTGGAATGAAGATACGAGGGGGAGGGCAAAAACTAGCTAAGGCTCATCCAGGAGCTTAGGCATTTTTCCAACGAAAAGCCCAAAACCACTCATTTCCCTATACTTTACGTGATATCACATGTTAAATAACTATACCAAAAGATATTGAAAGATAACAAGAAACAATATATAATTTTACAATGATATAAGAGCTTGGTGCACAAACATTCCAACATGGTGTCATAGTTACATATTTTCCCCCAAATAGCCTGCAAAGGGGACTTAGCTACTCATGATCAAGTAAATAACATAGTAAGGGAAAGAGATGGTAAAAACTTGATTGCCTATTAAACATGCATACAAATGGAGTTAGATTGTGAGTAATTAGACTTTCAATTTGTACTCAATATCTTAGATGCCCCAACCGATAATACAAAGTCTTTTTAGTAAACAAGGTAAAAATAGGGACAAGGGTGACAAGTTATTTTAGATTAGAGATCTTAGCTTTAGCTAAGTTGAACCAAAAGTTACATTAAATTTTCCTAGTGGAATGAGGTGTCCAAACAAGAAATAAGGAAAAAAGGTGAAATAACACTAACTTAACAAAGCAAAATGTGATTTACATCTTTTGATGTATTTTATTATATGGATAGAACTTGGGTTCAATTTCCATTCAAGTACTCTCATCAACACCTAATACTCACACCCATTGTATACCCTTACCATATTTTCCAAGAAAACATCATCACAATCTATCCCCTCCTCTTTCCAAATTATGTTAGATAAAGATCATAATCACATATCTCTCAATTTGGCAAAGAAACAATCAAACATACAAACATATCATCATTAATTCTAGTATTACAACACTACCATGCAGTCATAATACTCCTTAACTGTAGATCTAAACTAATAATACTCCTTTGAGGCATTACAAATCAAACATCACAACACAATGGGTAATCATGTAAGTCAAGCATTCAAGAATAAGAGTAAGGAGATAAGTATTGCTAAGAGTATATACATTCAGTGGAATATGAATATTTACATGTTGGGAGTACTTTAGTGGATACTCCCACACCAAGTATAGTGGTCTAGATACTCATGTTCATGATAGACAATATATATTTACAAATTATTGTGTCCATAGTTGAATAAAAAATTGAGGGGAGATGAACAAAGAGGGGGAAAAGGATGAAACACAACAATACAATATCCTTAGAGGTACTAGACGTCGATGGAGACCTCCTCTTCTCTTGGATGGATATGGATAATGAGATGATGGACTCATGAATCCTTATCCTATAGAAGAAGGATGTATAAGCATGCAGAGATGAGCACTGGTAAAGCTTGGACTCTCAGCCTTTTTTTTCTGATGGGGTTGATAGTAAGATTGGATTTGGGCATCACTTTATAGAAATGGATGAAGTGTCTTTAATGAGGGTTTAATGAACCTATTTATAGGGGTTGGTGTTTTCCCGAGGTGCCTAAGAGCAAGGTACTTCTCTTACTTACACGTCTCAAGGCACGTTCCTTGGGGCATGCACTAAACTATTCTTAATAGAGGGAAGCTTCATATACATTTTGATGCATCGCAGGTAACAATACTCTTGTTGATGGTTGAATGTCGATTGACCTTTGATGGGTAATCAATTGTTCAACCATTAGTGGGTAATGGAACATGGAGCATCGATTGAAGTGTGTACTCAACATCTATCTATATTGATGGTCAGGGATCGATTGTAGCATGGAGTTCTGTCGTCAGTTGTACGTGTAGGTTCTTCATTGATGGATGAAGTTGATCAACAATTAGAGTGTGGCTTGCTACTTGAGAAGCGGTCTATATAGGGTGATCAAGCATCGATCATCATTAGTACACCAATATTTGGGATCCATAGTAAATCAAGCATCAATGTCTGCCCAAGGTTGGTCATTTATGTACTCTTAAAAGGATCATCTATCAATTTGATTGGCATAATCCGTGTTGGTAAGGAAGGTGGACTTTCAATTAGTGTACACCACTGATGGGAAGTTTGAGCCTCTTGGTCCATCGCGGAGGACCCAACAGCTTTAGGTATTTCAATTGGGTTATGAATTGATGAGTTTACTCTATTTCTCTTTGGTGTTGTTGTATGTCTCTCAAGCAATCATCAATTACTGATTCCTCTAGACCTATGGAAATTATGTGCATTTGTTACTTCCAAAAAAAAGTGTAAAGTAATTAACAAGAGGAGAAATATTTCTAGATTCAAGAAAAAGTGAGATTTATCACATTAAAGCCTAGAATGATAAGGGAAATGAAGGATAAAATAGGTGTGTAACATACAAAAAATAGAAGTTGTCAACACTCTCAAACTTAGAGTCTAGCTTGTCCGCAAGCAAATAAATAAAATCAAAGTATGAGGTGAAGAAAGAGGGATTCCTTAGTTAGGTTAATCTCATTATAGTGATAATATCTATTCTAATGTCCTATCATAGGAATTTTGATATTTCTATGTTGCTTGTTGTGTTATTGGAACCATACTCTAAAATCGAAGCTGTGAAACCTTTAATTTGATACTCCCTTTCCCTATGGTTCGGTTCATTATTTGTGATGTTCATTCTGCATCCCTCTTCTTAGTCATACAATGCATTAATTTCTCACAAGTTTACTTTCACTCCCAACTTTTAATTTTTGTGAACAATCACGAGAGACTATGGGGTAGGTTAAGACTGAGGTGTAACTTGTTCTTTAGGGTCACTGAACCATAATTCTAATGTGTTGAAGAGTACTATACACCAGCCGAACAACATCTTTGGCTTGTAGCATGACATAACTCTTAGCCTTTTATTCCACTTAGGCTTTTATTCTCTCTTGTTAGCTTTTGAGGTGATGGGATATTTTGGATTTTCATGGGCTACCATGCCTCTTTTTTCCTTTCTAGGGTTTTACCATTCCATGGGGTAGCCTTACCTTGATATATGATTTATGCATTATCAACTTGTACTGGGGCTTAGTGAATGCTCTGAAATATACTAGACTAGGTTCCCTCCTTTTAAAAGTTTTTTAGGGAAGGAAAGATTTTATCAAAGATTAATAGTTTATTGAGGTAGAGACATTATCACTTGGAAACTTATGCTAATTTTTAATGTGCTAATTTGTCACTTGATGTAACACCTGGTTCCACTGCCCAAGGCTCTAGTAGAGTTTTAGGAATGACGACTGGCCCCACAGACCACCACTAGCCTTAACTGCATGCTTTGTCCTCACTCACGCGCAAGCCAGGATCAACTTCCCGACTGGTCACCCATCCTAGTACTACTCCAAGATGAGCACACTTAACTATGGAGTTCTATAGTGATGGGATCCCGGAAAAGGAGGTGCACCTTGGTGATATGGGTAGTCCAATCATTCCTTTTAAGATCATGTTATCCGAGGCCTCAAATCATGGGATGTTACAATCTCCCCCACTTTAGACTCTTGACGTCCTCATCAAGGCTCAACTATATGGCCTCATAATCTGACCCCATTTCAGTGCAGACCCACAATGGCCCATGGACACCCAGCTCCTGATCACAGAATACCAGTGCAAGGGTGGCTACGTCAACCATGGACAACCCTTTCCTACATGCCTAGACCACACAGCTCAAGACTAGAATGCCACATGCCCATGTGGGTCCCACCTACTGGAGGGGTTATGGCTCTGATTCAATTTGTAATGTCTGGGCCCACTACCCAAGGCTCTTGTAGAGTTTCAGGAATGACGACTGGCCCCACATACCACCACTAGCCTTAACTGCACGCTTTGTCCTCACTCACGCGCAAGCCAGGATCAACTTCCCGACTGGTCACCCATCCTAGTACTACTCCAAGCTGAGCAAGCTTAACTATGGAGCTCTTTAGTGATGGGCTCCCGGAAAAGGAGGTGCACCTTGGTGATATGGGTAGTCTAATCATTCCTTTTAAGATCATGTTATCCGAGGCCTCAAATCCTGGGATGTTACACTTGATATAATAATGTTCTAAGATATTTTAAAGACAATTAGATGTAGTTTAGAGGTGCATACAACTTCTAGTGAAATTGGATCAAAATTTTACTAAAGAAAAAACTTTATCCTTCATTTTGTCAAAATTTTCTTAACTATAATTAAATGATAATTTTGATATATCTAAAATGTCTAGTAGAAATGTTCAAAATTGTATGGAATTTCACAGATAAAAGTATATGCATGGGTAGTATGTGCAAGTGGAGAAGTAGAAGCATATTTAAAATAGAGGATATGATATATTACCTAGGTTGCATGTATGAAATGCACACCAAACTTATCATTCACTATGTCCCCAGAGTGTAAAAAGATGAGGTTGAATTGAAATATGCAAGGATTACACTTATTACAGGAGTCTTCAATCAGCCCAATGTGAACACAATAGTTGGACAACACACATTCTGTAGAGAGTATCACAATACTCATTATGTATACTTTCAACTCTTGCACCCTAGTAGGTTATGAAATGCATCTAAAGAAGGCAATGGAATCCACAATCCTTGGATTACATGATGTGTTGAGGACTTCTATGATGAATTTCGCTTCTTTAATTCATTTCCTAGTAGATAATCATATCTACTATCATGTATTTCTATTAGCTTTATTATCTCTTATGCGTAGGATTTAGATTTCTCCTCAATGATGCTATGTGGCCTTGTCATATTGGTATATTTTTTCAGTCCATATTCAACATCAAAATTGTTGTACATGACCATAATTTTTTCTTTAATGTTTATTGCCAACAATGTCTAGTGAATCATGCAAAATCAAGATAAAGATGATAGCTGGAATAGAAGTTTGTAGTCATATATTCAATCTCTCCTTTTCTACCAAGTCCTCTAGTAGAAGATAATGCTCCATGTGCACATTGAGAAAGCCATCCCCTAGCATAGATTAGCATGCTAACATCGTGTTTACCAACATATGCTATTAAAGTTTATAGTATCAAGAAGATCATCTTTCAATATGTAGAGGCTTACTTTTTGGAAGATACTATCTCTAAACCTTTCATCTTCCTTCAATTTTTCCATGAACACATCTAATTCATCTTGAGATAGACTTTTGCATGCTCATTTGTCAATGTTTTCAAATGTTTCTTGGACAGTCCATGTCAGGCCTTCAGGTACTCCTTCAAAGTCTACGAATTCTATTAGGCCTAGCAATGGGTCAGGTTTTGTTGGACTTGACCTAAAATGGATTTGACCCAAATGGACCCGAACCTAGACAGACCCGACCCAAAATGGACCCAAACCCGAATGGACCCATAACCATCCAGACCCAACTCAAAATCAATTGGAGCCCATTGGACCCAAAATCATAAAAAAAATCAATTAAAATTAATTAGAAGACAAAATTATTGCAAACCCAAATATTAACTCGACCCAAGAAGTACATAGACCCAAAAGAAACCCAAAATTTTGAGTCAGGTAGGATCAGGTCGGTAGGGTCTATTGTTTGTGCTAGCTCTATCTCTTAGGGTGGCGTTGGCAGGACTTTATGAAAGAGAACTTCCACTTTGAGAACCCCCTCTTATGACTTGTCATTTTTATCTGGGATGTTTTCTTTGGTTTGTATTAAAAAGTATTTGACATTAGTATTTCCTTTTGGGGGAGGGGTGTTCTGATTCTTTAATCTCCTGATCCTATGCTTGGAATTCCTATTGATCCTTCGATGATGTCTTCGCTAGGGGAGGTGGCTATTTCTTTTGTTATTCAAGGACATTCTACCCATTCTGCCGCTCCAGAGAGCACTCTTTTTTAGAGTTTCATGTCCATGGTTTTTTATAACTTCTTTCCAAGGGGGCTTTTTAGGAAGGGGTACACCAATATAAAGTTAATATGGTATAGTGTTTGGAGGATTTAATGGATCATGAAAGAAAAACCTATCATGAACAAGCTCCATAGAATACATACCATTCATCCATGTAAATCTTCCTCAAAAAGATCCTCGAAGGGAATTCCTCTATTAACTACTTCAATACAATCAAAACAATGAATCATAATCTCCTAATCTTGGCTCTTCTTGGGGGACTTTGGCATTGATTGTGAATGCTTTCTAGTGGTTTTTATGTCTATGGCATGTCCCCTTGATGGCGTACTTGAGCCTTATTGGGATCCTTTGAATCTTACATGCTTCCACATCCCAAAAGACCATTGTATTGCATTTGAAATATGATGCACATCAATTGTAAATCACCAAGTGTTTTTTATATCATTCAACCACAGTGAAGAGACAATGATATTTGGTCCTATATGGCAATGTAAAAACTCTAGTTTGTAGTTTGTTCACCGCGTCTTGTATCTCGAACACCGAGGCTTCCTAGTATTTCCTTTAAAGAGGTAGTTGGCTAGGGTCAGAGTGTTGTTGAACATTGGTTGTTATTTCTTTGAGTCTAATAACTCTTTGAGTATAGTCACATAGAGAACATTGAATAATTGTGAATGCACTTCTACTCTTTTCCTGAATATTCTTATGAGGTTCTCCCTTGTTAAATATTTCTCTGTGTTTGTGCATACAATGTTATCACTTGACAGGTCACCCTTGAAAATATCTCCAAGGATGTGATTTTCAATATGATATCTAAGACTCAACTATCATATCCATTCCATCCATCTTGAATAGAAGAGGTGAAGGCATAGAACTGTAGATGACTACTTAAAGTTTTTGTTTCAAATACACATGGGCTAGGCTCTTGTATAGGGGTGTCCTTGAAAAGCTTTTCAACCCTTCTTCATCTACAACTAACAACTATTTCCTATTGTAGCCTTATCTATTGTACACATGTCTTCTAGGACATGCCCTTTAAACTCACTGAATCGTAGGTAGATGTCATAGATGTCAGTAGGGATGGTATTGATGTCAATTATATTTTATAGTTTTTTCAAGGTTTTATTGCATCCTTATCTTGTTGCCTTAAGTATCTTGCTTTGCTTCATGAAGAGTCTTATCTGACTTGGTACTCTTTTTCCCCAACAACAAACTTATTTTTTGGATACTAGTTCTACCATGTGGTTGATGGCTATTTATTGGTGTCTAACACGGTCAATGGTTCCTTCATAGTCTCATGTGGGGTTGTTTGTTCTATAGTAGCTTCTAATGTTGGTGTTTACTATTCTGGTTTCTCAAGTCTTGTCTTTGTGTCTCCCTTTTTCCTTGTTATGGTTTCGTCTTTCCTATACTCTTCTAGGAG
This sequence comes from Alisma plantago-aquatica, assembly GCA_963693085.1. Lineage (NCBI taxonomy): Eukaryota > Viridiplantae > Streptophyta > Magnoliopsida > Alismatales > Alismataceae > Alisma > Alisma plantago-aquatica. Next base: position 501,570,389 of record OY856415.1, read on the forward strand.
GTGCATTCACTGCTTTTCTCTTCTTCTTTTCCTCATCCCCAGTTTACAAAGACAAGGGTTGGCTCTTTTTCACCCTTATATTCTTCTAGAGGATCTAGGATTCTCTACAAGAAACCCCTTTCCATTAAAATTCATAGAATTTCTTTATGTGCTTCCTCTTAATGTCCCCTAGGTACTAGAGGACAACCTCTAGCATTTGTTCTATCCCTAATTTGCATGGCTCTGGAGTCATGGGATTCAAACATCATGTCTCTGAATATATTTGACAATTGTAGAAATATAATAATTGATTAAGATTCTTAAGTAATAAAAATTCCCTAGTTGTCTGAGGCTTAACAATGTCCAACACTGATGGATAGAAGAAATCTCATAGATTAACAACCAATGAAGAGAAAAACTGCCAACTGATGAGATTTTTGTTAGTTGACAATAAAGGAGAGCAGGCTGATGAAAGAGTTGACTGAGTAAGCATCAACCAAAAGTAAGAACTGATGAAAAGTATGCCAGGGTGACCAATGAATTTTTTTCCGGTTCACTAGCACAATATTTCAAATGATGAATATTTTTTCCACTAAAAAATAGCAAAGAAAGAGAAGAAATGTTGGTGTAAAAGTGTTGATCACCCTCCAATGAAACTTTTTGTAGGGGGTGGGGAGAATGATGCAAATCTAGACAAGCTTATGATCATGAAGATATATGTCGACAAAGATGAATTATCAAAGAAGTTCTTGTCAGTTAGGAAGGTTGACTGACTACAACATAAGAGCTCTCAAGAACCAACGATTAATCAGGATTTGGTAGATCGAGGAAGGTTAGGGTTTTGAGGCAAGGTAGATGCAAAGCAAAGCACAATGAGGATAAACCCTAATTGAACCAATCTTCCTCAAAGATCATAATGATGAGGAACTTATTTTGTGGTTTAAAACTAATGGTTGAGTGTTGATAGGATCCTGGTCAGCTTGTTGTATCCTTCACTTGTTGTATGTGCTAAAGTCTCTTGATCTACATTCTCACAAATATGATGATGATGGTCGTCGATTTAAGTTCAATGGTCTTTTGGTTCTTCCTTTCACATCACAAACAATTTGATGTTGTCTGAGCTAAGGTCAAAGTGTGTGCACAAAGAAGTGTCAGCTATCTTCATTAGGACTATGATATTCGAAGATAGTGATGGGTTGACCATTCTTCATCGATAAGAGTTCTAAGACTAGACTCTATGAGAGTAAGTGGGTGCATATTAGTATATATATGTGGCGTAATGAGGATTTAGGGTTTAACTCTATCTGTGAAATCAAGGTTTGTAAAAGAATTAGGGTAGGAGACACTATGCACCTTTGTACTTATGTCGATAAGTGTGTGTGGGGTCCAGTTCTTTCTTCTGTGTTCAAGGGTTGATGAGAATAAGTGAGAGAGAATTCTGATGAAAATTACTTTAGTATGTGCCCTCCAATGCTCTCCTATTCTTAGAGCATCGATGGACTTCTATGGTTTAGGCTTTGACATGAACCCAAAGCATCATACTGACAGAAGTCTCATGGCCAACAACTTCCAATGCTTGTGTGACTTTAGTGCTCAGATTAAAATTGTGAGTCTGAGCTCATATGATCAGTTTGATTATAGCTCTCCATTGAGATGGTTGTGTACACACTGATGGAAAGTTAGAGGATGACCTTAAATGGGAGTTTCAATCCTCATTTCTATATGAAACTTCTAATTTTTATCAAGTGACGACAATCTTAAAGTTGTCTTTCATTTATGAAATTCATCTATATGTGACCTCTGATGAAATTTATGGGGTAGCGACTGATAAGTGATCAAAGGATGACCTGTGATGCTATTTCTAACTTTAGCACCTCAATTAGGTCATGGCCTTGTTGTCCAACAAATATTATCTCTTCAAGGGTTGACAAATAATCCTTCTTGTGTTAGTGTATTGAGGAGGACACCTTGCTATCTTTATCAGGTTACCTACCATTCATTGCATGGATTTGCATGGAAGTTACTAACCTTATTCTATGTACAATAACATTAACAAACTAAAATTACATCAATGATAAAGTAAATAAGAAACTAAAACTTGCAAAATGAAAACAATGACTAAAATATCAAAGAGGAAGAAATTACAAACTAAAATTTCAATAAAGTTAAAAGGTATTGGGTTGCCTCCCAAGGATGCTAATTTTAGTCATCGACTTGAGTTTCTCTACCCATTCAAGGTTGATCTTATGGTTCTTCAAGTTGTGTATAAGATCATCATGTGAATGTTTCATCTTTATAGTATTGTGCATTTTGTGGACATCTACAAGGAATGTCCCTGACTTTTAACTAAAAGCTCCATTATTCTTGATGGATATATCTTTGTGAGAATGAACGGTATAGATAACCTTGATCTTTACTTCAAATGGACTCACTAGATTGTATTATTGAAGAGGAGAAATTTGCCTCCCTCACTAACATCCTTTCTGTGAATCATGCCACAGCTTGGTCCTTTCTTTGTAATTTTGGGAGTTTTCATATGTGTGCAATCTCAGTTCTTCAAATTCTTGGATCTTTAGAAATCTTTTTGTTATTTAAAATTCCTGGTCCATGTTGAGAAATTTGATATCCCACAAGGCTTTATACTCCAATTACAATAGTATGTGACAAGACTTTCTATATATCAACCAATAGGGAGTGGTCCCTATAGGTGTCTTGTAAGTTGTTCACTGCGCCAATAGCGCATCATCAAGTTTGCTAAATAAATATTTCATTGACTTGCCAACAATCTTGTCTAGGATTTGTTTTATATATCTATTAGATGCTTTGAATTGACTTAAGTTTTTGGGTGGTATGGGGTAGCGACCTTTTGCTTCACTCAATATTTCCTCAGGAGTACCCAGTTAGTTTCTTAGTAAAGTGGGATCCACCATCACTTATGACAGATTTAAGGATCCCATACCGTGGGAAGATTACATTGTTATAGAGCTTCATCATGACTTTTGAATCACAAGTAGGTGTCTCTATAGCAGCCACCCACCTAGATATGTAATCAACTACAACTAAATTGTGTTGATTTCTACATGACAAAGGAAAAGGACCCATATAGTCAATTCCCCAAACATCAAAAATATCTACTTCAATTAAACTAGACAAGGGAATTTTGTTCTTCTTTGACACTTACCAGTTCTATGGCATTCATTGCACGATATAATAAAGGCTTGAGAGTCCTTAAACAAATTGTGTTAGTAAAACTCTGCTTGTAATACACTCACAACATTTTTTTCCGCCCCTAGATACCCACCGTAGGGCAAGGAATGACATTCAATAAGATTATCAACACATATTCTTTGGGTATACACCTTCAAAGATGTTATCAATGCGTCTCTTAAACAATAAGGGATCATCCCAATAGTTCTTCTTTACATATAAGAAGAGTTTCTTCTTCTCATTGTAGATGATATCTGGAGGTAATTTCTCACAACCAAATAGTTGTAGAAGTTTACAAAATGTGGTACCAATCTACCAAATACCTTTGACAACATGAATAATTTGTCAGGATAGTTGTCATTGATAAGTAGGGAATGATTTTCTTCCATATGTATCATAGATAAGTGATCTTCCACAAAGTTCTCAAACCATTTCTTGACAACATTCCTATTTTCAAACTGTTGTAGGAGGATATCCCATCTTACTAATCTAGGATTCATATATTTCTTTGTCATCAAATACTTTATGACTCCATGATATGTGAACAAAATACCCTTAGAACTCGTTAGGTATGAGATAAACTTGTCAAATGAATAGACAATGCCTAACATATCTATCATCTTTCTATCATAGTATATAACATGATGCTCCTTATCCTTATTCTATCCTAAGATTGCTCCTACAACATAGTCACATTCATGACACATTAGCTCAAACGAGAGGTCATAACCAATGCTTGAATTATAGGTACAATCCTAAAAGCTTTCTTTTGGAGTGTTGAAGTCCTTTTGATAATTCTCATAAAAATCAAAGGCAACATCATTAACAAGTAAGCTTGACAATGGTTTTGAAATCTGGGAGAAGTCTTTATATGAAACATCTGTAATATCTAGCATGTCCTAAGAAGCTTCTCCACCTAGTTACAATTTCAATATTTCTTTGACTTTACTTAAATATACTTCTATGCTTATCTCAAATACCTTATGTCACAGCACTATCCCTTCATGTACCATGAAATGACACTTATACCAATTAAGAACCAAGTGATTTTCCTCACATATTTTTAGTACAAGGGATATATTCCTTAAGAAATATCAGATGATGTGCCATAGATAGAAAAATCATCCATAAAAATATTTGTGACTACCTTAAGAAAATTATAAAATATGGAAATTGTACTCCTTTGAAAAGTCATAGGTGCATTCCATAAATTGAAGGGCATTCTTTTGAAAGTGTATGTATTGTAAAACCAGGTAATTTTAGTCTTCTCTTGATCTTCTGGATTGATTGGCCCCTTAAAAAAACTAGATTCACTATCAAGATAGAAAAAATAAAAAGTGGTGAGCTAGACACTCCAAAACTGGATCAACAAAGGGTAGGGGAAAATGGTCTTTCTTGGTGGATACAATTGGTTTTCTATATTCAATGCAAATTTTCACCCATTCATAGTCCTTGTTGCAATTTTCTCACCATTTTCTACTTTTACAATTGTCATAACATATTTTTTTGGGTACTACATGGATTGGGCTTAACCATTTGATGTCACTTATGATGTATATGATCATTGTGCTTCATATTTTAATGCCCTCTTTCTTCACAAACCTTTCTCAAATTCTGATTTAATCTTTCTTGGCATTGGGAAAGAGGTTTGACATTTGTTTCTAAATGAATCATGTGCATGCAATATGTTGGGTTCAACCCACCTATGTCATCTAATGAATATCTGATGGATTTTCTTCTCAGCTTCAATTCAGATAGGAGAACCTCTTTCTACTCCTCATACAAAGCACAATTTATAATGATAGGGTTTTTCCTTCTGTGTCTAATAATTTATATTTTAGACCATCAAGAAGTTTCTTCAACTTAAATTTTTGTCTTGGCACTTTTTTGTCTAGTGGAGTTCTTTCTAGCAAGGCATATTTTACTATCTCTTTTTTTAATCTTCTTTGGTTTCATAATCACTTTCTTCAGCACCAAGGTAGTTAAGTAACTCTAACTTCTACATCATCAAATCTAGGATATCTTTTAGTCATATCATTCATCTAATGGTCGACTATAGCATTCTGCTTTTGAATTTCTACACATAGTTGATTGTAACTATCAACAAAATACACAGACTCAAACTGGGAAGGTCCCCTCATCAAGTCTTGAACCTTGAAATCTATGTGGTCATTTCCAACTCTAATAATTATAATTCAAGAATCAACATCAATCAAAGATCTCCATGTGGATATAAGGGTCTCCTAAAGATCATTGGGCAAGTTGGTTTCTCAATAGTGTGTATCGCAACAATATCACATGGAATGCAGAACCTTACAAACTCAATAAGGATGTCTTCAACAATGCCGAAAGGTTTTGTGAAAGTGAGTTTGGCTAGATGGATATGCATTCTAGTTGTTACCATATCAACAAAACCAATCCATTGAGATAAGGTTAGAAGCATTAGGATTATACTCGCCCCTAAGTTAGTAGCTCCCTTTCTCTCTTCATTATCTCCCACATTCAATGGGATGGTAAAGACTCCTAGGTGTTTTTCTTAGTCAACATATTCTCTTTCACAAAATCACTTGACATCTTTGCAAGCTTTACTGTCTCTACTTTATCACCTCATCTTCTCTTGGAAATTTAAAATTTGAAGAACTTGGCATTAGTCAACATTTCTTTGATGGCGTCTAGGAACAAAATGTCAAGGTGCAACTTCTTCACAACCTCTATGAGCTTCTTGCAATGGTTATTCAAGTGAGACTTGATAAATTTGTAAGGAAAGGGGATCCTTGGAGAATACAGATCTATATTAGAAATAACTTCTTTAGTTTAATCTTCTTTGCCCACCTTCTTGCCCTTTTCTCTTTTTACATTATCTTTTCAAGAATTGTGGTATCATTCTTTTCTTGATCCACCTAAATTGTCTGGAGTTTATGTCTAGGAGAAGGAAAATTCTCTTGTCCAGCTTCTGGAGTTGTGGTCTAATGTGGAAATTAATGTACTACAAATTCACTAGGAATGGAATTCCTATATTTCACCAAAATGAACCTACAATAATGCCATCCACAAGCAGATAGATCTTATTGTAGTATAGTTGAGAATAGAATACCAAAGGACAACATTTCTAAGAACTATATTATCAAAGTAGTTCATCAATAACTAGTACTTATCTAAAGATTGAATTGGTTTGATGAACTAAAGTTGCAATAATGAAAAGATGTAGATTAAGGTTCTAGTTATTAATGGATGAAAACACTAGGGTGGAACTGGGTTTCACCACCACTACTCAAATTTGCACATTTACTCAAACCCAAAACATGCATGAAGATGTAATTAGAGTTATGCAAGTTTCCCCTTTCGGCATTAGAAACTTTCATGAGTAGATATCCCAGTAAGCTCAATGTCTCGCTACTTATAGATCCTATATCCACTACTCTAGAGACTTCCCATCAAAAGTTCTCATTAGGGAATCCACCAAAGTGAATCGATATTCAAATCTTAAACGTTGAAGTTCTCACAACATAGGATTATAATAGATCATGTAAAGTGAATGATCAATCCATAAGAATGCGATAAATGATTAGCAATGAATTAAATGAGTTCATACAAGCATTGTAATATGAATGAAATTGCAAGAAATGGGTAGTGGGTCTAATCCCCACGCCCCAGTGAAAGGATTACTCCCTTGACATGGTGAGATTAATATCACTAGTAGAAGAAGATGACACAATCATGGTCATGATGATAATAGAAGAAGCTCGATGTCGTGTGGAATGACATATCTCCTTCCTCTCTCTCTTATAAGTATTAACCCTGACTTGTGGTTGAAGTAGGTGGACAAACAATAGATCCACTAAGAGATTGACCACCTTGGAGAGGAAGTTCAATGGTTTTAGATATGTGGATGCAAATGGAAGTAGCCAAGTCTGGAAGTAAATGGTCTAGCTAGATCGATTGCACTACCTAGGTAAATGGATCTAGACTTTGGATCTGATCTCGACATCATACTTTCAGCTTGTTATCTCCAAAATTAGAGAGGACTTGAAGTGATGCCCTTGGGGCCTATTTATAGGGTGTGGTCAAGGGTCCCTCCGATCGACATTGAGAATTGGTTGTTGATAGCTAGTGCTGACTCTTGAGCTTTCGGTCATCAGTCTAGGAATTCGATGGGTCACCAACCTTGAAGGTCGATGGTATGCTTGATCTCTAGCCATCAATTGATGGTTTCTATCTTTTTTGCTACATACCGATGGTAGATGTATGATGTTGGTTGATGAACGGAGGTCAATGGGTCATCAACCTTGATCATTGATGGGTCTGAATGTCGAGCTTCTGTATGTAAACTAGGAGGAGGTTGATGGGTCTGAATGTTTAGCTTTTGTATGTCGACCAAGGGGGTAAATGGGTCATTGACCTTGAAGGTCGATGGAGCACTCAATCATTGATGATATTTTGAAGATCAACTGGAAAGTTGATCAGTAGGTCGATTTTAGTCTTGGACACAAAATATGTTGATCGATACACATTCTAGAAGTGCTCAAAGTCATGTTGGATCTGGTGTGCTTCCCCACACTTCACAATAGACATCCCCCTCTTGACTCCCACCCATTGAAGGGTAGTAGGACCACCTAGTCATACTTTCTATAGAGTGATAAGACTCAAAACCTACAAAGGGAGTCAAGAAAAGCATCAAATTCCTACAAGTTAGCATAAAGCGGTAAGTAGGTCGAAAAAAATCTATTTCTAGTGAAAGTCAAAAGAATCAAATGTTATATTAGACTAAGAGTGCAACTAAAATTGATATGAATATGCATTCATCATGATCTGAAGAATAGTTCTCAATTTGAGTGTGGCCATCATAGAAGTTTCATGTCTACCTAGGTTTTTTTCTATGGTAGAAGGAGTCTTCTAGTTGGGTTCTTTATACAGTCATACATATTAGTGAGATTATGATCAATCATCCTATTATGTTGTTGCAGATCAATTATCTGTCATGTTATGCTTCCCATGTTGGTCTTGCATCATGTTCAACATGTTGTTGCTATTGATGGAAATTTGACTAGTCTTATCAATGATCTCAGTTTGGCTCTTTGCAAATGTGAACATTCATACATCAAGTTAGGTTAAGGTTGACCCTAGTTCTTATATTGATTTTAGTTCTAGTTATATAAATTATTTCTATTATGTCAAAAAGTTGTGTTGCAAGTGAAGGTAGATGGTCCACACCTCTCCCATAACTAGGAAGTGTAGAAGTTGGATTGTTGGAATTATTTAACATAAGTGAGTTGTCAGCTAAATTCATGTTCCCACACAAAAATCCTAGATGGTCAAATATCTTAAAATTGATGTAATAGAAATTTTTAATGGATCCATCTTGGTTGTCTTCTTCTTTTTGGGTGTAGATGTAGTAGTCAATTCCATGTCTTATATCCCTACAAGCGACACGATTCATGGTAGTCTCTACATGATGATTTCCTTTGACATTGGTCTCCTTCAAGGTACATACATATGGGGCTATCTTGTTGAGCTATGTAGATAGAGCTTCAAGGGCCTTTGAGCTAGAGGTGTCCCCCAATAGAGACATTCCTAGTTAGTCCTCTTTTGTAATTCCAACCTACTTGTAGTGCAGACATGTTGTCTATAATCTCCTTGGAGCACTCCATGTTATGTCCCATGAAATCACTTGTGGATGCCCCAATAGAGACATTCCTCTCAAGTCCTCTTTAGTTTGAAGTTAGAAACATGCATTTTTAAGAGGATGGCATGTTCCCTCATTTGCTTGGCATGAGTGGCTTCTAAGGAACCTAGCAATAGACGAGTATCATGTGGATTTTGTCTTTCTCTACCTTTGATAGGTGGTCGTGTGGAGCTTCCACATATGTGGAATTGCGTGCACCAACTAAAAATCCTAAAGATGATAAGTCTTTAGGTTTAGCCTCACATATACTAGATAGAGAACTCCACCCAGGTATGCTAAGATACGTGGAAGTCTTATCGTAGTATAGTTAAGGGTCAAATCCTCAGGACAACGGTCTTGTTGCAAGCAGCAAGATGGAAAACGTTAGAATTTCACTTAGTCACTTAATAGTAGGTACTTAAATCGAAAGGTTGGTTTTTGTTGTTTTAAACTAAGAACATGTAAAGTAAAGCAAGCAAGTAAATCTAAAAAAGTTAAACAATGATAAAAGTCACTAGGGTGTGATCGGTTTTTCACCGCCACTACACATGGATCAAGACATGCAAAGTAAAACATAACCTACAAAAAGAGTTCAGTCAGTTAGTATCTTTGTAGACTAGTTTCCTTTCGGAGAACTAACTACGATAAGTGCGGGAATGTTGCAATGCCAGCCATTCCCAAACAAATGGTCACCTACATTGCATCATTCCCTTCGCAAAGTGTGTTGCTCGACTTATCAAGGTTGCACTTTCATACGTCAACTGATTCCATTTCACAGTATGAAAGTACAACGAATGATAGTGAGTTTACTCCACTTCTTGAGAGACACTTCTAGATATCGAAACAGATGCATGGTGGATACATGCACCAAGAACCAACATACAAACAAGTTTTGAATCTAATAGTACAAACGTAGACAATTCATACTAAAAGATAAAGGATAACACAAGTTGGAGATCAAGCAACATGCATTCATCAAACGTTTGATGTTGAACTGAAAAGATAAAAACTCTACATTACAAACTATGGATTACATTTACATGATATGAAAACATGGGTAGCGGGGCTACTCCCCGCACCCTAGTGAAAGAGACTACTCGCTCATGACTAGGACAAAGAAGGAGGCAAGAAGAGAGAGAGAGCATCATCCCCATAAAGGAGAGAGGAAAGTTAACCCCTTGGAGAGAGAGAAATGATCCACCAGCTTCACAGGTTGCGCGATGACGAGATCTCCCTATTCCCACCTTCTTTGGCAGAGAGAGAGAAAATTGCTTCGAGATGGAGTATGGGTCTCAGACCGACAGCCCCTGAGCAGAGGATGGAAGTCGGATGTGCTCTTGAGTGATTGAGGCAGCCTTGGGCGTCTGAAAAACTTTCCTCCGGTGGAGGACCCTTGGGGTCTTATTTATACGCCTTAAGTGAAGTCCAAACAGTTTGGAGACCGTTTGGACCTCAAGACCGTTTGGGCATGAGACCATTTGGATCTCAAGAACGTTTGGACCTTGAGACCGTTTGGAGCTCAAGACTGTTTGGATCTTGAGACCGTTTGGATCTCAAGACCGTTTGGACTTCAAGACCGTTTGGACCTCAAGACCGTTTGGACCTCAAGACCATTTGAACCTTGAGACCGTTTGGACCTTGAGACCGTTTGGTTTCATGCGGTCTTGGGACCGGTTGACTCCATGCAGTCTCGGGACCGGTTGGCTTCATGCGGTCTTGAGACCGTGTGACTCCATGCGGTCTCGAGAGCAGTTGGCTTCATGCGGTCTTGGGACCGGTTGACTCCATGCAGTCTTGAGACCGGTTGACTCCATGCGGTCTCGGGACCGGTTGGCTTCATGCGGTCTTGAGACCGTGTGACTCCATGGGGTCTCGGGACCGGTTGGTTTCATGCGGTCTTGAGACCGTGTGACTCCATGTGGTCTCGGGACCGATTGGCTTCATGCGGTCTTGAGACCGTGTGACTCCATGCGGTCTTGGGACCGATTGGCTTCATGCGGTCTTGGGACCGTTTGAGTCCATGCGGTCTTGAGGCTGATTTAGTCTTTTATGATTTTTTTGTGTCTTTTTCTGCAAATATAAAAGGGAAAAGTTAGTCTAATAGTATATTTACAATAAGAGGGAAAATTTAGGGATCATGTATATTTTTAATTTAGAAAGAGTGTAGAAAACTAAAGAAAAGACCAAGATAAACATCCCAAAATTGGAGGTTATCACCCCCCCTAACTTAGAGTCTAGCTTGTCCTTAAGTTAGATAGAGCTGAGGCATGTAATGGCGAGGCGATTTTATTAGTTGGGATTTCCATACTCTTGCTTCAATTTTCAACCTGAGTTCTCCTAAGGTCATATCAGGACTTATTACTTGCCTTGACTCCTTCAGGTTTCGAGAGTTTCTTGGGTCTCAGGTTCCTTCTGTATCTCATAGCTTGCATCGGGACCGCCTTTATTCTGTGCATGTTGTTGATTCTAATCAACTTTATACCTCTCTAAAAGACCTACTGGAAGCTAGAGAGGGTATGAGGGTTGGCTAAAGGCTTGAAGTGTAACTCCCCCTTCAAGTGGGGGAGGGGTTGTCTATGCTTTTAGGATCTCACTACCGGTCACGACACATCTTCCTTTGTCAGGGCAGTTGAATGTACCGATCGGGTGAGTCCTTTATAAGCCTTTCATATATTTAGATACCTTAGGGTTTTACTACCGGGCACGCCACATCTTCCTTTGTGAGGGCAGCTGAATGTGTCGGTCGGGTGAGACCTTCATCGGTTCTTTATATAGATCCTTATTTATGGCACAACTCTCATAATTTTATTCAACTCTTTGGCTTTTATTCGAAGACTCACAGGCTTGGGTTTTGGGATTTTGTTCGAGAAATTATTTTGGGTGGCCAAGCCTCTTTTATTTGAAGGAAGGAAAGCTGCTCTTAGAGTTTTTCAACATGCACTTATTTTTTTTTGTTTTGTTGTCCACTTGCAGAACTTCTTGATTTGGAATTTTCCTGATGCCCCTCTCATCCTTGAGAGCTTGGCTTATTTCTGCCTTGATATTGAGCTGAGGAGATTCAGATGAAGAAGTGAAGCAAAGGCATGAAAATCAATAGTGGAGGGACATTATTAAATCACCATTATATGTCTAAGTGCTATTTACTTTTGAGGACTAACATGATTCTAAGGTTAGTTGAGGGTGACTTTATTCCAAAAGAATTCAATTAAAAAGAATGTGTAAAGGAAAATGATAAAATATGTAAAGATAAAAAAAAGGAAGGGGAAGATGGAAAAAGAGGGGTTAGAAGTGATACCTTCCCTTGTCTAATGTACCCCCCCTAACTTATCACTCACTCTGTCCTCAGAGTGTCAAAGTGATAGGTTGAGAAGTACGACGACAAGGGCTGGTGGCTAAGTTAAATCTGAATTTGCCCCTGGTGATTGAAGTAGATTAGCTACGAACTGTCCGCGTAGAGCGTGGTAATCCACGTCAGTCATATCTTCTACTGGTCTTTGAAGGACGATGATGGTGTACATCTAGTAGAGGATGTGGAAGCTGCAGTCATTTGATTATCGGATTTGTTGGGGGCATTTGTGGCTAAAGGAAGGGCGATGAAAATGCTCTTTGGTGTAAACCTGTGTATGCTGACTTAGAAAGGTGATTAATTTGTCAGCGCATTCCTTTGCCACTACCTCTGTTGGCGTCTTTGGTGTCACGGCATAGTTCTTATACCGTGGATTGTACTGGTTGTCAGAACTGTTATAGATTGTAGTTGTTCCTTCTGGTAGGTTTGTTGCCAGGAGCATCCAGTGGTCATGATAGAGGAAGGGTAGCATGATGAACTTCGGCGTTGTGTGTTGTAGAAAGGAGATCAGTGCTGCAGTTGTTCTGAAGTTCTTTAACTTTAGAAGATCATCCTTCATGTATGGGGATGCCATGTATGTTGTGGGGTTGTTTTGGCCGAGTAGAAACTGATAAGCGGCCATTAAGCTGACGGAGAGGGATCCTTTAAACTGTAAAGTCTCTCGAAGCATGTATGCCATTACTAGAATGTCACTAGACATGAATACGAGTTCATCCTTCTCGGTTGAAATCCGCGACATAATGAGACGTAGTTCGATGTCGGAGAGACCTTTGCAAGCACTGTGATCGAAGTCAGGAAAGGTTGGTTCTATGGTAGACAAAGGATGGATGTCTCTTTTACTTTGCTCGGTAGCTAAGGTCGGCTCCTTGGATGTCTCCAACTCTTTCAGAGTTTGTCGGAAAGGTTACCTCTGTGGGCGTTGGACAGCTGAAAAAGGTAACGAGAGACGTCTTCTGGTGCCATTGTCAGGGTCCTTGAAGAACCTTCTATCGCAAATGAGCTCCATGGCATAACGCCCTCGCAAGGAGTGAAAATCTTCAGCAACTAGATCAGTAAATGGGATTTCTTGGTTCAACGCTTGGATGTGACGTATAGTGCAGAAAGCGCAGTCCCCAGATCCCTCGGCAGCTTGAACTTGAGGGTTAATTATTTGGAACCAGGGCTGGTTCAAGTATTGGCGGAGGGATGGGCGTGCAGCCCAATTTAACTTAAGCAGTCGGAAGGGTATACATCTCTCTTCACCTTCTGCTTCACCAACGAAGTTTATTGTACCGGCGGGTAGCTCAGCACTGCAAAAATTATAAACCTTGGCATCCCGAGCCTCGGTGTCCATGATCATAAATAGCCAGTGGTCCAAAACTTGGAAGGGCACGGTAAGATAACGTGCCTGTCGTGCTAAGTCAGCACGCAGCCGCTTGATTGACTTTGCTCTTATGTCTTTGTATAAAAGGCCGATAGACAGAGCAGGTGAGGCGTTGAAAACGGGCTGCTGCCTCTTAGAACTTCTATACACCTCTATACAGTTGGCGAGGAGGACATGGAAAATTGCCATTGGCATCATGGACCGAGGTCGCAGGATGTTGCGGAAGTCTTCTTGTGTCATCTTACGCTTAGTTTTGGTGTTTTGGTAGATGATGTCTTCCCCTGCCTTTGCATCGTCCACAATAGTGTTCATTATAAAAAAGTCCTGAGCATCTAAAGTGGAGATGGCCGCCATATCTAGGTCATGCATTTTGTGTGGTAGAGGTGGTGGCGGGGGAAGCTCCTACGGAGGGGGAGAAGAAGGTTGTTCCAGGACTTCTGCATAGCCTTGCAGATCGTCATCCGAATCGGAGGCAGAATCAAGTTATTCATCTGTATCTAAACTCACTCGTTCTGCCTCGTCCTAGTCTTGTGGGAAGGGCACTGATGTGTCAGGTGCGGAGAAAGGTGGAGCGGTTATTGTGGGTGGGCTTGCGCTGGTTCCTAATATACATTGGTGGAACTCAACGAAAGTCACGTCTTTAGCTGACTCCCCGATGGACCCCAGAGCAGAATAATCAAGGAATTGGTCCCCATATGACATGTTTACATTATCATTGTGGGGGGACTTGGGGTGATGTCCACCGTCTTGTTGACCTTTGTTGGAACCTTTCTGAGAAGGTTCTACTGCTTGACCTGGGTCCTCCCCATCGTCAGATTTATCGCCTGAGGAGGTGGTATCATTGTTTGAATTAGCAGAGGAGTCGGAGTCTTCTTCTTCATCACTATCGCCATATTTGTCAGCCGCTGCCTTGTCTGCTGGCTTTTTGCTTGCGGTCTTTTTGCACCGCCGGTGGGTGGCTTGTAACTCATCGAAAGCTACTTGCACATGCTCGTGTGTTTCGAGCAGTGCGTCATAGGTTTCTTTGAGGTCGGTATATCGGCCCTCGGCGGAGAGGAGACGTGCTGTAAGATCTGTTACTTGAGCACGTAGTTGCTGGATTTCATTATTAGTTGACTCCTCTTGGCGATTATTTAGTTGTGTGAGGGTGTTGTTGATGGTGTCCAAGCGCGTGCTCAGAACTGCTTGTTGTTGCTGGAGCTCACGGAGAGTCTCGGGTAGAGGTTGAGTCTGCATAGAGATCTCATCGACTTGCTTTGGCGTCACTTCTTGCTGGCACTTCGCTCCAAGGACCAGTTCCAGCAAGTTGTTGTAGTGGCTGTTGATGTGCTCAACTTGCTTAGCCACATCATCTTGTCGTTGCTGAAAACCTTGGAGGATGTTGGGCAAGGCTCGGTTTTGTTCGTCGATCGTGGCCACCTATCTGGATAAACCCTGCACACAAGAAAAAATAGAATGTAAAATGTTAGAAGGATCGATGAGGAGGTTTCGGATGGCGTCAAATTGACGTCCGAATTTGTCACCCATGTTGGAAAAGGGGACCCCAAAAGCGGAAGGGTGGGATGACTGGGGTCTGCGTGGGACGGTGGTAGTGTATTGAGGAAGAGACACTGATGGTGCCCCGAACTACGTGGTGACTATGGATGGGGTCACCAGTGGTGTCGGGGTGGTGGTGGATGTGAAAGGTGGTGGTATCTCAGGTGAAAGTGGTGGGAGTGATAGCGATGGGGTAGCGATTGTGGAGGTGGATGGGAAAGTGGTAAAGTCGGGCATAGGGGTGGAGAAGGGAGAGCCCGAAGGGAAAAGGGGTGAAGAAGAGGATGTGGGTGGTTGCGTAGATGTGGTGAAGAAAGGAAGAGTGGTGGATGTCAGAAAGGTGGAGGGTGGAGTGGTGGTGGCGGTTAGTTGAGCATTTAGACTCTTAATGAAAGAGTCAATTGAAGAGGTGGTTATGTTTTCTTCATGGAGGGGGTCGGCCTCTGGATGTGGCCTTGATGTCGGTGTCCCCGACAGTTGTTGTGCCTACAACTGCCTTTTGGAAGGTCGTTTTACAGGTTTTTTTATGGTCGAGCTGTCGGGGTTGTGATACTTAGCTCCGTCTGTCCCGCTTTTACTTTCTTTTCGGTTGCTTTAATCAAAGCCAAGAGGTGTGTAAGCTCCTCGTCAGAGAAGAGGAGCTTTTCTGTGTCATAATTTGCAAGCTCCGGAAGCGGGAGGAGAGTTTTGGATGACTTGACTGTAGGGCAGAAGACGTAATGTAGTTTTGCATCCTTTTCCTTAATAATGAAGGAGTTCTTCAAGGTTTGTTTATTGGTAAGGATGTCGCCCTTTATTTGCGTGCATCGAGGTATGGGTCTGTCCATCTTGAGATATTTGATGATGGATGTGACATTACCCCCCATGTAGATTTCCTTCCCCAGGGCGTAAGCTGATAATTTCTGGATCATTTGTCATCCAATGTTGACTGGCATTCCATTTAGAATGGACCAGAGAACAAAGAGATCTGAGATTATAACGTTCCCTCCCTCTGTCCTGGGGAAGACTGCGCCTGTGAGAATTTTATGTTGGGTGCACACAAATACAGAATGAATGTTCGATGCTTTGCATGTCTTAACATCATAGGTGGGGAGCCCAGTTAGAGATTTCCAAAATTTGTGCCTGTTGAAATCAGGGTGCTCAGTTCCCATAGCCTTGGCTTTATTTAGCTGCTGCTGGTTGTCAATAAAAACTTTGTTCAGCATGTTTTCTGTTAAGACAACCTTGTTGCCGAAGATTTGGGTGACCAACCTTCTGTCACCTCCGTCCTGTGTTCTATCCATGATGTCTATGGGCTCTTTGGTAAGAAAGGTGAAGAATTCAGTAGTGGGTTCAGAACATGAGATCTCAGGTACTAAACACAGCCTGGAAAGGTTGGCTTTGTCTAGCATGTTGAAAATTCGGTCTTGGATCCCCATCTTAAGTAGTACGCTGGAGCACACGTACTTAGTGGGTTTTAGAATTTTGTCAGTGGAGGGGTGGTATGTATGAAGAGATTTTCTAGTGGTGGTGTTGTGGTGGTAACGATAGGGAAGGAAGGGACAATGATGGCTGCGGGAGTGGTAGCGGAGGTGGTGATTGGTGGATTATTTCCTGCCAGGATTTGCTCCCTTGCAGTGGCAGGCCGGACTTGCGTTCTGGCTCGTTTCTTGGAGGGCTGTCTGGTTGCAGTTTCCTGGACCTTGTGTTTCCCCTTTTGTTCTTCGGCTGGGGATTCCTCCTCGGAGTTAGGCTTGTATTCCGAGCCTTCATCATCATCGGAACAAATTGTAATTTCTTCTTCAGGTGCTTCAGCTAGGCACTTGTTGAGGCGATCAAGGTCACACAAGACTTGCATCATTTTGACATTTGGTGGCGCCTTTCCAGTCCTATTGAATTCATCTCTGATCTTCTAGAGTCTAGCTTGTTCTTCCATCAGTTGCTCCTTTGTCTAGATTGGAGCGTCTTCAGATCTGATGGCCTCCTTTGCTGGTGATGCCATATCTGCAAAATGGGAAATCATGAGTTAGAACAACATGTTTTGAAAAAAATTTGATTTTATTTGTATTTATGTGGTTTTATATATATATATATTTTTAGAGATTTGTGGGAAAGCCAATTTTTGATGGAGCTTCCACTTACGTGGAATTGCGTGCCCCAACTAAAAATCCTAAAGATGATAAGTCTTTAGGTTTAGCCTCGCATATACTAGATAGAGAACTCCACCCACGTATGCTAAGATACGTGGAAGTCTTATCGTAGTATAGTTAAGGGTTGAATCCTCAGGACAACGGTCTTGTTGCAAGAAACAAGATGTAAAACGTTAGAATTTCACTTAGTCACTTAATAGGAGGTACTTAAATCGAAAGGTTGGTTTTTGTTGTTTTAAACTAAGAACATGTAAAGTAAAGCAAGCAAGTAAATCTAAGAAAGTTAAACAATGATAAAAGTCACTAGGGTGTGATCGGTTATTCACCGCCACTACACATCGATCAAGACATGCAAAGTAAAACATAACATGCAAAAAGAGTTCAGTCAGTTAGTATCTTTGTAGACTAGTTTCCTTTCGGAGAACTAACTACGAGAAGTGTTGGAATGTTGCAATGCCAGCCATTCTCGAACAAATGGTCACCTACTTTGCATCATTCCCTTCGCAAAGTGTGTTCCTCGACTTATCAAGGTTGTACTTTCATACGTCAACTGATTCCATTTCATAGTATGAAAGTGCAACAAATGATAGTGAGTTTACTCCACTTCTTGAGAGACACTTCTAGATACCGAAACAGATGCATGGTGGATACATGCACCAAGAACCAACATACAAACGAGTTTCGAATCTAATAGTACAAATGTAGACAATTCATACTAAAATATAAAGGATAATACAAGTTGGAGATCAATCAACATGCATTCATTAAACGTTTGATGTTGAACTGAAAAGATAAAAACTCTATATTACAAAACTATGGATAACATTTACATGATATGAAAACATGGGTAGCGGGGCTACTCCCCGCACCCTAGTGAAAGAGACTACTCGCTCATGACTAGGACAAAGAAGGAGGCAAGAAGAGAGAGAGAGCATCATCCCCATAAAGGAGAGAGGAAAGTCAACCCCTTGGAGAGAGAGAAATGATCCACCAGCTTCATAGGTTGCGCGATGACGAGATCTCCCTCTTCCCACCTTCTTTGGCGGAGAGAGAGAAAGTAGCTTCGAGATGGAGTATGGGTCTCAGACCGGCAGCCCCTGGGCAAAGGATGGAAGTCGGATGTGCTCGGGAGTGATTGAGGCAGCCTTAGGCGTCTGAAAAACTTTCCTCCGGTGGAGGACCCTTGGGGTCTTATTTATAGGCCTTAAGTGAAGTCCAAATGATTTGGAGACCGTTTGGACCTCAAGACCATTTGGGCATGAGACCGTTTGGATCTCAAGACCGTTTGGACCTTGAGACCGTTTGGAGCTCAAGACCGTTTGGATCTTGAGACCGTTTGGATCTCAAGACCGTTTGGACTTCAAGACCGTTTGGACCTCAAGACCATTTGGACCTCAAGACCGTTTGGACCTTGAGATCGTTTGGACCTTGAGACCGTTTGGACCTTGAGACCGTTTGGCTTCATTCGGTCTCGGGACCGGTTGACTCAATGCGGTCTCGGGACCGGTTGGCTTCATGAGGTCTTGAGACCGTGTGACTCCATGCGGTCTTGGGACCAGTTGGCTTCATGCAGTCTCAGGACCAGTTGATTCCATGCGGTCTTGAGACCGGTTGACTCCATGCGGTCTCAGGACCGGTTGGCTTCACGTGGTCTTGAGACCGTGTGACTCCATGCGGTCTCAGGACCGGTTGGCTTCATGCGGTCTTGAGACCGTGTGACTCCATGCGGTCTCGAGACCGATTGGCTTCATGCAGTCTCGAGACTGTGTGACTCCATGCGGTCTCGGGACCGATTGGCTTCATGCTGTCTTGGGACCGTTTGAGTCCATGCAGTCTTGAGGCTAATTTAGTCTTTTATGATTTTTTTGTGTCTTTTTTAGCAAATATAAAAGGGAAAAGTTAGTCTAATAGTATATTTACAATAAGAGGGAAAATTTAGGGATCATGTATAATTTTAATTTAGAACGAGTGTGGAAAACTAAAGAAAAGACTAAGATAAACATCCCAAAATTGGAGGTTATCATGGGTTGTTCCCATTTCCATTCCTAGTTCCTCTTCCATTCCCTTGGGCAACCATTGCTTCTTCTATTGGTGAAGAAAAATCCATGTCAGCACCGAAAAGAATCATATGAGTCAATGTAAGTCATCGAATATGCTAGATGAACTTTGATGATATAGTGTTATTGACATAAAAGAGTATGCAACTAAGTATATTTATAGAATCAAAAACTCTAACAAAGTCTAAGTAGACCTCAAGTCCTTAACAGTTGGTGATTGCCTCATCCTTGACAACGACACAAAATGTTGATTTCCTATGAATCATGTGTACAAAATGTAGGAAGATTGAGAGTAATGGGAATTTTAATGTATGCCTGATACCTAAGACTATCACAATGATAAAATGAGGTCTTGTTTGGTACATAGGGTCAAACATAGGAACAAAGGTGAAAAGTTGTTTAGGATTAGAGATCTTGGCTTAGCTAAATCGAACCAAAATGTAGATTAAGTGTTCCTTGTGGAATGAGGTGACCAAACAAGAAATAGGGCAAAAAATGTTAAATAACACTAAGTTAACAAAGAAAAATGTGATTTATATCTTTTTGATGCATTTTAATATATGGGTAGATAAAGATCATAAGAATAGCTCTCTCTTGAGATGTCAAACAAACAATCAAATGTATAAACATATGATCAATAGCTCTAGTATTCCAACACTTTTGTGCATTCATACTAATCCTTAACGCTAGATCTAAACTAATATTACTCTTTTGAGGCATTAGAAATCAAACATCACAAGATGGTGTCTAATCATGAAAGTGAAGCATTCAAGAACAAGAGTAAGGAGACAAACATTGCTAAGAGTATATACATTCAATGGAGTATGAAACTCTACATGTTGGGAGAGCCTTAGTGGCTACAAATGACCCAAATAACGTGTTATATCCACTCATCTTCATGAGAAACAATATATATTTAAAAACTATGGTATCTATAGCCCAACAAAAAATGGATGGGAGATGAACAAAATGGGGGAGAAGGAGGAAACACTAACACATAATCCATATAGTGCTAGACATATATGAAGACATGCTCTTCTCTTGGAGGGTAGTGGTGAGTGAGATATGGACACTCCGATCCTTATCCTATTGGAAATGGATGTAGAACCTTGTGGATATAAATATTGATGAAGCTTGGACTCTTGTCCTTGTCTTTTGATGGTGTCTATGGCTAGATTTTATGTAGGAAACACTTCATCACAATGGTCAAAGTGTCTTCAATGAAGGCTATATGTTTCTATATATAGGGTTTGTTACACCTCGATCTCACAATTTCCACTAATCATGAGATTAGGGCATAAATTGAGGATTTAACGTAATACAAAGATCTCCCTTAAGTTTTTCTTCTCTTTCAAAACTCTTTGTTTTCTCGCATTGATTTCTCTAATATGATTTCAATAGTAAAAATGCATGTATGAACATTCATTATGTTCCTCATACTTTTAAGAACATAAGACTTGCTGATTCGCACATATTGCTAAAAGAGGAATAATGTTATACATCATCATTTACACCTCTCTCTTATTTCTTTACAAGGACCTAGAGTGACAAGGACCGACTAAACTTAACTATACTCAGACTTAACTCTTGTGGCAGATCTACTCTGATGCAATGATATCTTCTTCAAGTCCATGTGATTTCCCTAAAAATTGTGAGTAGAGGGGTGAGCCTACTCGCTCACTAAATGAGTACTTCAAAGGAACAGTCTAAAGCACTGATATAAATTATAGATATACTTTTGAGCAATTGATATCAATTATAACCGCAGTAAGCTTTAAAGAGTCTAATAATTGACAATCATAAATATGGCAGGATACTCTAAATATCTATAAGAGTGAATCAATATATGAAATGCTTGATTGATCATAAAGAGAACGAATAATTCATAAACATACAAATAATAATTGAATAACTATACACACTTATTTGACCTCTCATTCATTTTATTATGCCCTGATCATTTGCAGTGTACTCTACATATGAAGACTCATAGTGCACTACGATCACACCGCACAAGACATAGCAGACACACCCAGGAAATGCTAAGTATGACTACTCTCCTAGTCAGCAATAGGGAAATGGCAGTGTACTCTAGTGCCACCAGGACTTCTGGTTGATGTTGGACACTGCAAACTATAATTTAAGGAGACTTCCACTAGGGCTTCGTCCCCCATGCCACCTGATAGCACATTCCGACCCCCGTATACTGGATGCTGCTAGGGTTAGGTCATTTCACCCCTAAGGCACAAACCTCACATAGGGGTTCTACAGTGTTCAGGGCTCCTAAGTCTATTATTTTTATTATTCCTCGAAAGCTCTTTCTACATTGTACACTTCTCTTACTTATACTTGACTCTAGTATCTCTATGGCGTCACGTCTACTTATTTGAAGTTATAATACAACATGTATATCATTCTAAACTTGGCTTACTAAGTAATCAACATAGTATACATACAGGAAGACTAAAATTCTTAAATAAATAGATTACATGTCCACTTGGCACACACACACACTAGAATCGTGCAATTTATCATCTTATTACAGTGATAAGAGTTAATTACTTGACATATGAGTAATCTTCAATAGCACCTGCAACTTATCTGTAATTTCTCAAAGAACGTGCATATCAACCCACATCTTGAGTTGTGCATCTCATACCTCAATTAAGAGTTATTTACTTATCTTGACAAGAATTGTTAATAATAACTTAGAATATTGATATCACAATACTTGATTCATTGAACATCCCACCCTTAGGGTTTATAGTCGCATACTAAGCAATTAAAGATTATGGTTGATTTAACTAATTTTCGTGCAATATACTTTTTAAAGGAAGTTCCTACTCACCCTAAGGTGTGAAAACACCTTAAAAACATATCCCATATCTGAAAATATCGAATCCATATCAAATCACTAGCAATTCACCCAATTCTTCTTCCTTTCAACTCGGAAACCCTAAAAATGGGGGATTATGAAGAAAGAGTGAGAAAAGGGGAAGTTTTGATAACATTTTGGATCAAATTAGAGGAGGGACGGAATTTTTACATGTGAGAGAAGATTCACCATGAAACCATATCCAAAGAATCTAAACTTACATGATTTCATCATTCCTCGGACCGCAAAACCCTAGGTCAACATCTCCATCAATTTCTCCTCTCAAACACTAACTCTCTCTATCTCTCTAGGATTTCGTTTCTTTGGATTGAATCACAAATTCTGAGAGCTTCTTGTTTTTTAGGTTGACCATATAGAGCAACTGAGTTGCTTGGGTTAATTGCACATTGACCCCTCACTAAACTTTTTCTTATTTTAGTAGATTTTTCTGTCCAAAAAAGGTTTCTGTGAATTCGTGTATTTTAGAGATCAAGCCTTCTCCAAAAATTATGAGAATTTAAAATGTTGTGTATAATTGAGTTACAAAGCTTCAGTTAAAATTTGAGACCATTCCAAGCTTCCATTAAATAAATACAAATCAAATAGTGAACTACAGTCTAGAATTCTATAGAAATGTCAGTTACTATAATTCGTCTACTGATAAGGTCTAAATGCATCAAAAAATTATGAAAATGTTACATGTTGTTTATGATTGAGTTTCAGATATCCAGTTAAAGTTTCATATCATTTGGAGTTACCAATAAATAATTAAAAATAAAACACTACACTGTTGAAAAGCACTCTGTCAACATTTTGGTCGAAGTATAGTTCGACCGAGAACCACATTCAAATAACACTCAAATATTATGAAATTTTTCTCCAATATGCATGATTGAGTTATTCATATCATATCAAAAATTCAATTAAATAAAATTTTAAAAAATATGAAAAATCATTTACCACACTGCTATCCTGATCAAATTCCATACTCATGTACCATCAAAACCCTAATTTCAGCCAACTAGGGTTTATATTTCTCAAACCCTAATTTCTCAAACAATAGAACACTTAACGTTCTTATTAGTTTTAAAACATCATAATTTAATTATCATCATTAATTATATTTAAGCAATGATCAATCCAATTAAGCATATAATCATCCAGGTAAACCCTAGTTTACCAATTAAGCTCAGATGTGGTCATAACAATTCTCCCCCCCCTAAAAAGGTTTCATCCCCGAAACATAAATATGCATGTAAGGTACATTCAAGTTTTATTTTAAGCTTCTGAAATCTTACATGTCATTATATTCTTGTATTTCATACTTGAATTTAGTTTTCAACATTAAGTCCTTTATTCCTTTACTAAATTACAACATGTTTGAAATAGTTCTCAATGATAACAAACAAATTCTCTATGCCACAATCAATCATAGGATAGAGAGAGAAACAACCATTTCAATATTTTCATACTCTTGAGATGTTACCTCAACATCGATAACCTGATCCAACTATCTCAATTCATACTGCTAAATATGTACTATTATTATGTATTACCTCTAAATCACGAAAGAGAGTTTCACCATGTTCTTTTGAATTTTACTATTATGCTACTCAAATAGCAAAATAGTCTTGAGTTAAAAGACTAGATTCAACAACTATTGTACATTACTACACACGACATCCCCATTGGATCATGGATGCATAAGGGGAAGCATTACCATCACATTCCATACTATTCTCAAGTATGAACCCACACATAATTCAAGGTGTAACCATCGGGTTATAGCATACTAGGGTTTCAACAATAGTAACAAAGTACTCCATAATTGTATTAGTCATTCAAGGACTATTCATACCCAATTACCATCACTTAGTTATATTAAAGCTTGGTATAACAAGCTACACCTCATTAGGGTTACATATGAATACAATATGGTCATCATTCCCTCTATTCATATGAGTGAATAGGTAAGACTACCTTATTCAGGGTAACCCTCCATTTGTTCCATCATCATTCAACCCATATCATCGTACCACAATTGTACAATACGAAGATGGATTACTGGTATGAATGACTTAAACTATCATACACCTTTAATTAAAATATTGCTTGCACATGTACACTGAAATAATACGTAGAACCAATTTACATCCCTTAATATACCTTTTTACGAATTATACTTCTAAAAACAAATTCACATATTACTAAAAGCCATTGTTTTCTCTTATATCTCTCCTCATTCATTACTACTTACTTTTTGCTACTTATCCTTCTCATTTTAATCATGTAGATTAAACATTCCTAAAATTGAAACATACAAGGTATGAATAGATTATTCATCATTCTTTCTATTACTGCAAGAATTTATTTCATATCACACTTCACTCATATTGTATTTCTCCTTTTGTTCAAAACACACCTCTTACATTTCAAATATATTTCTTATCCTTTGCTCTAAATCATTTCCATATTGTTTATCTACCTTTCAGATTAGCTAGGATTACTATCAGTGCTAGTTTACTTCTCATAGTGCAAATTTCATGATCTTGTTTTATAGAGATGCTAGTATTCAAGGTCAAATCACTAGTGACAACCCCTGAACTACTACAACTCTAAACATTCAAGGGTTTGGCCTTTATCAGTAGCATGGCGTTATTGTGGTGTGACTTTGCTCCCTTAATTTGAAATTCAAACTTTGGATCTCAGAAGTTTTTACTAAAATCTTCCTTATCTTATCAATTGAATTTCCTTCATCTTAATTGGCCATTCAGATGGATTACATTCTCAATTTACCCTTCTAGGGTTTCATCATCATATTGTGTGTCATTATTACATTCACTAGATGCCTCTACCATGGTGGTTATGCATCAAATATGATTCATTTTCTTATCACTTCATTCCCACATTTCTCTCATTAAGTAATATATGGAAGAGAAGACGGTTCTAAGACTTAGAATTCTTATCTTCAAACATCTCATTAATACATTTTTTGTATGTAGGTTTAATTAGTTATCAACAAGGATACTTGATTAACTAGCACTTGATTGAATCTCCTAACCTCTTTCTTTTATAATCTATATTACTCCACCATGTTTCAAACCCTTCCTTACTTTCCATAATCCTCTTACCATATACTACTCTTCCACCTATTATCTTTAAATTCTACTTTTCTCTTTATGATCATGTTGCTTATTCATGTGTATGATCATGTACACCATGTTGCACATATTTCTTTTTATCCTTCAACTAATGTGAAGTTGAAATTCTAAATCAATAATCTCTCTACTAGTTTCAACTCATGTTTAATACATTATATATCCTTCATTTTAAATCAAACGACTCATGCATGGGTGAAACATAGTTTCTCTTATATCAAGTTTTTCCTTCCTAAGTATAGTCTACCTTTGTATAACTTATTCATTTTGTTAAGCTACACTTTTGTTCTTTTTTTTTAGAAACTAGTTTGTTGTTCTATAGAGACTTGGAATCCAAAGGTAGTAAGGATGAATGTATTAAACTTATTAATAAATGTATACATTCCATGCTCTCAATTATATCATAACCCTCATTCCTTAATCAAGCTCATCATTTCCAACATTTATCTTTGTTTTAACTTAGTTTATTATCCTAGTCTTATGATTTACATATTTATCTAATTCTCTTTACTTTAACTCTTCTAAGAATTTTCACTTATATTTACTTATCGTATACTTAACTCTTTTCTTCTATTTTTTCTTTCCTTTGGAGTACATAAAAGCATTGTACTTGATTATATAATCCATTCCTCATGATTGATTCTTACTACCTTGGCCCTTACATACTTTTGTGATATCTTTTCCATATTTCATATTTATAGTTCATATAATATTAATCATTAAACTTAATCTGAACCTTACGTCGTGTTCCTTTATTCCCAATTAAGGATTTCTCATATGAGGCCCCAAAGTCGGGTCTCAGATTTTAGTTCCAACTGATTCTTAGATATTCTAATCTTTCCCATATGTTTCAACATCTTAGTGAATGTACATTCTCACTATGATATGGGTCTAATTTATCCATAGTCTACTCTTATCATATTATTAATAGGGGTCATTAGATCCCAGTAATGCATCCTGTCAGCCAGACCAGGCCGAACCTGCAGTCCTGAAGCCAAGAGCTACTTAAGATTAACCAACTCCTATTAATCTAAAACATGTGGAAAGAATATCCACTTAGGAAACTTCATTCAAAGATCATTTCTAGTCTACTTGATACAAAGAATGTAATCAATAAATGCTACAACTACATAGTGTACAACAAATCTTAAAGACCCATATATATTTCAAAATATTGAATATCTAAATTCAAACATATAAGAGCATTTCTATTCATCTCCAATAAAACAACAATATGAAATGA
This sequence comes from Alisma plantago-aquatica, assembly GCA_963693085.1. Classification (NCBI taxonomy): domain Eukaryota; kingdom Viridiplantae; phylum Streptophyta; class Magnoliopsida; order Alismatales; family Alismataceae; genus Alisma; species Alisma plantago-aquatica. Next base: position 501,596,944 of record OY856415.1, read on the forward strand.
AAGTTCTATCTCATTTTTCATTTATGATCTTAATTCATGTTACTTATCTTGTTTCTAACCCTAATATTTGTAGGGTTCCTCTCTAGCCCATCCTTCCACCGTATACCAGGCCAGGGTATACATGAAAGAATAGATAACGTATCTTGATACTTGTTGATCCAAGTACTCAGATACCGAGCCAGGATATCCAAATACTCAAATCCCCAGAGCTAACATCATAACATCTCCTATCTGCCACACTTATGACTCTAACTTACTAACTTAATGGTCTCTGACAACTCAACCTAAGCTCTGATACCAAGTTGTTACACCCCGATCTCACAATTTCCACTAATCATGAGATTATGGGATAAATTGAGGATTTAACGTAATACAAAGATCACCCTTAACTTTTTCTTCTCTTTCAAAACTCTTTGTTTTCTCGCATTGATTTCTCTAATCTGATTTCAATAGTAAAAATGCATGTATGAACATTCATTATGATCCTCATACTTTTAAGCACATAAGACTTGCTGATTTGCACATATTGCTAAAAGAGGAATAATGGTATACATCATCATTTACAACTCTCTCTTATTTCTTTACAAGGGCCTAGAGTGACAAGGCCTGACTGAACTTAACTATACTCAGACATAACTCTTATGGTAGATCTACTCTGCTACAATGATATCTTCATCAAGTCCATGTGATTTCCTTAAAAATTGTGAGTAGAGGGGTGAGGCTACTCGCTCAGTGAATGAGTACTTCAAAGAAACAGTCTAAAGCACATATATAAATTATAGATATACTTTTGGGCAATTGATATCAATAATAACAGCAGTAAGATTTAAAGAGTCTAATAATTGACAATCATTAATATGGCGGGATACTCTAAATATCTATAAGAGTGAATCAATATATGAAATGCTTGGTTGAACATCAAGAGAACTAATAATTCAGAAACATACAAAGAATAATTGAATAATTGTACACACTTGTTTGACCTCTCATTCAAAGAACATTGATATCACAATACTTGATTCATTGAACATCCTACCCTTAGGGTTTCATTTAATCATAACAAATGCTACAAAGAAAAGTGTAATACATCTATCACATACTTTTCAAATCTTTACAACACATGATACCTAGGATCTCAATCCCTTATCACATTACTGGGAATTCTCATCCCTTCACATCATTATCATAATTACTGGATCTGGGTATTCAAACCCATAGATCATCACATAGCATTGTTACCTCGGTAACAGGTAACCATTACCTCTAGGTCCTTAGACCAAGGTATTCATTTCACTGGTTGTACAAGTATTCTCATATCTCACAAGGCCATCACACATCTTGTTACCTCTCACTAGGCAACAACTTATTCCCATGGCTCCCATAAATATTTCATGTGACATAAACATTCACTGAATAAAGACTACTATCAACAAATCATATAAAATCAATATATATATGAAACCTTGGAACTGAGCTGAATTTGGGTTTCCATGCCATTCACTGGGATAGCATGCATCAATAATAACATTGAATAAATAAAGTCTATCATGTTAAGAAAATCCTGTCAAATGGATTTCACGATATCTATTCACAAATATCCAACTTTCCTCGCATCTAGGGTTTCACCCTTTTCACTGAGATACCAAACAAACACTACTCACTTTAAATGAAATCCAAGATAGTATCTGACATATATGTACTATGAATTTAGATAAACCTTCATTCAAAACCAAGGGGATCTAGATAAGCAACTTTCTCTATTTACTTATACAGCAAATTTCAGTCAAAGACAAATTCCCTATATTTCAGTTTACTCTTATATCCTCTGTGAATACTTAGGGAATTCTTATTAGAATACATTGTATACATTTCTAATATGATTTTATCATCTGAAATTCATTCATACAAAGGAATAATCCATTTCATATCATTTTGCAACAACTTAGAACAAATAGACAATTCAGGGTTTGTAGTCGCATACTAGGCAATTAAAGATTATGGTTGATTTAACCAATTTTCGTGCAATATACTGTTTAAAGGAAGTTCCCACTCACCCTAAGGTGTGAAAACACCTTAAAAATGTATCTCATATATGAAAATCTCGAATCCATATCAAATCCCTAGCAATTCACCCAATTCTTCTTCCTTTCAACTCGAAAACCCTAAAAATGAGGGATTATGAAGAAAGAGTGAGAAAAGGGGAAGTTTTGATACCATTTTGGATCAAATAAAAGGAGGGACATAATTTTTACATGTGAGAAAATATTTACCATGAAACTATATCCAAAGAAGCTAAACTTATATGATTTCATCATTCCTCGGACCAAAAAACCCTAGGTCAGCATCTCCATCAATTTCTCCTCTCAAACCCTAACTCTCTCTCTCTCTCTAGGATTTTGATTCTCTGTATTGAATCAGAATTACGAAATCTCCTTGTGTGTTAGGTTGAGCATATAGAGCAATTGATCTGCTTGGGTTAATTGCACATTGACCCCTCATTAAACATTTTCTTATTTCAGCAGATTTTTCTATCATAAAAAGGTTTATGTGAATTCGTGTATTTTAGAGATCAAACCTTCTCAAAAAATTATGAGAATTTACCATATTGTGTATAATTGATATATAAATCGTTAGTTAAAATTTGAGATCATTCCAATCTTCCATTAAATAAATAAAAATCGAATATTGTACTACTATCTAGAATTCTGCAAAAATGTTAGTTACTGTAATTCGTCTGTTGATAAGGTCTAAACGTATCCAAAAATTATGAAAATTTTAAATTTTCTTTATGACTGACTTTTAGATCGCCATTTAAAATTTTAGATCATTTGGACTTACCAATAAATAACTAAAAATAAAACACTACACTGCTAAAAAGCGCTCTGTCAGCATTTTGGTTGAAGTATAGTTCGACTGAGAAATACAAACAAAGAACACTCAAATATTCTAAAATTTTTATCCAATATGCATGATTGAGTTATCCATATCATATCCAAAATTTAAATAAATACAAATTTTTATAAAATATTTTTAATCATTTACCACACTGCTATCCTGATCAAATTCCATACTCATGTACCATCAAAACCCTAATTTCAGCCAACTAGGGTTTATATTTCTCAAACCCTAATTTCTCAAACAATAGAACACTTAATGTTCTTATTAGGTTTAAAACATCATAATTGAATTATCACCATTAATTATATTTAAGCAATTATCAATCCAATTAAGCATATAATCATCCAGGTAAACCCTAGTTTACCAATTAAGCTCAGATGCGGTCATAACAGGGTTAGTTTGTTCCTAAGGTACCTGAGTGTGGGGTAATTTTCTTGTGGTCCAACTCTCTAGGGACATCCCTTGGGGCATGAACTTAACTATGTATAATGAAAGGAAGCCTTGTAGACATTTTTTAGGTGTCTGGCAAGTCATTGTACTCTCATCCATTGTTGGATGTTGACTGCAAATCAGTGGGTGGGCAGTTGTTTGACCATCAATGGGAAACAAAAGGTCGAGCATTGAAATGAGGTGTGCATCGTGCATTGGTTTGTATTACAGACTTGACATTGGTTGTAGTATGGAGCTTCGTTGATAGTTGTATGTGTAGGCTCTTTGTCAATGGTTGACATTGACCTCCACTATAGTGTGTCTCATTGGATGAGCATCACTTTATGATAGGAGACTGAGAAATAATAGTCATTAGAATGCCAAGCATCAAGCTTTAAGGTAGACAAAGCATCGATGTATGCCCAAGACCAGTCATCGACATGCTCTTCGGAGGCCTGGATATTGGTGTAAAGTTGATCGTCTACGAATCACACATTCAAAATGAAGGTAGATTAAGAGTAATCAGACTTTAAATTTATACGCAATACTTAGAAACCCACAACTGATAATACAAGGTCATCTGTAGGAATGGGATCAAACATAGGGACAAGGGTGACAAGCAATTTAGGATTAGAAATCTTAGCTTATCTAAGTCAGACCAAAAGGTAGATTATGTGTTCCTTATGGAAGGAGGTGACCAAACAAGAAATAAGGCAAAATAGTGAAATAACACTAAGTTAACAAAGCAAAGAGTGATGCAGATATTTTTGATGTATCAAAAATATGGATAGAAGTTGGGTTGGGTTTCATTATTTAAGTACTCTTATAAACAAGTAATACTTAGACCCATTGTGTTTCCTCATAATAGTTCACAAGCAATCATCATTAGAAGCTATTCCCTCCTCTTTTGAAACAATGTTATATATATATATATATATATATATATCATAAGCATGTCTCTCTCTTGAGATGGAAAGAAACAACCAAATATGGAAACAAATGGCCATTAGATCTAGTATTATAACACTTTCATGAATTCATATTACTCCTTAATTCCAAATCTAAATTGATATTTCTCTATCAAGGCATTAGAAATCAAACATCACAAGATGGTATCTAATCATGCAAGTGGAGAATTCAAGAATAAGAGGAAGGTGATAAACATTTCTAAGAGTATATACAATCATCCAGGTATGAATATATACATATTGAATTTCCTTAGTGACTACTCCCAAACCAAGAAAATTGGTCTAGCCACTCATGTTCATTAAATACAAAACACATCTACAAATGATGGTGTCCATAGAACGCTATAAAATAAGAGGTAAATGAATAAAGTGGGAAGGAGGGAACACCACAAAATAATATCTGTAGAAGTATTGGTCATTGATGGAGACCACCTCTTCTCTTGGATAATGAGTTTATGGCCTTTGCAATCCTTATATTGTCAACGATGGATGTATAAGCCTACTAATATGAGCATCGATGAAGCTTGGACTCTAGTCCTTGCCTTCTGATAGGGTGGATGGCGAGATTGTATCTGAGAAACACTTCATTATAATGGTCGAAGTGTATTTAGTGAAGGTTAGATGCCCCTAATTATAGGAGTTTGTCTATGCCCAATGTACCTGAGCGTAAGGTACTTTGCTTGTTCTCCAAGTCTCTAGGCACGTGCCTAGGGGTAGGTGCTAAATTACTCTTAAGAGTAGGAAGCTTCATAATATTTAATTTGTGTTTGGTAGGTTGCAGTACTCTCTCTCTCTCTCTATGATGGTTGTATTCAGGCTAGGCCTCGGTGGGTTATATACAGGACAAAGCATTGGTTGATATTACAGGCAAGGCATTGGTTGTAGCATATAGTTGCATCATCAATTTTATGTGTAGATTCTTCATCGATGGATGTTGTTGACTCGCCATCTAAGTGTCGCTTACTTCTAAAGAAACAAACTAGGTTGGGTGACCCATCATTAGTTTCCATTATTAGGCTAATCATTAAGCTCTAAGGTAAATTGATGATGTATTCTTAAGTCTAGCCATTGATGCTCTCTTCATAGGCCTGATTATTATTGTAATTAGAATGATACTTGCCGTCGAGGGAAGTGGTCTTTCAATTGGTGTACAACCACCAATGGAATGTGTGAGCCTCTTTATCTGTTAGACCTGGCATGGTAGCTTCAAGTATTTCCATCAGGCCATCAATGACTTTATTGTGTTTCTCTTTGGTGTTGTTCTATGCCGCTCAAGTGGGCATCAATCAGTAATACCTCCAAACCAATAGAAATGATGTGAATTTGTTACTAGCATATAAAAAGGTATTTAATTATTATTAAGGGGGAAAATATTTTGAAATGCAAAAAAATGGAGTTATCACATTAAAGTCTAGAATAAAAGGGGAATGAAGAATAAATAGGCATGTAGCATCCACAAAATTGGATGTTATCAAAACTCCATAGGTGTGGGTGAGGGAGCTCAACTCTTCACCTCCAACATATCTAAGGTTGTCATCCTCCTCCACATTGGTGGAATGTCATGAAAGATGGAATAGATATGACCAAAACCCTAGAAACCTAGGTTTCTGGGGTAGAAAGTGGAAGAAAATGAACTGAAAGTAGTGGAGAGGAGTGGGTGGCGGCTAAGATAAACTAACCATAGATTCCCCACCATGACTAGTGTATATATAGTGGCATAGGGGTTTAAGTGGGGGTAAAGTGATAAAATTATAAGTAGTAAGCATTAGGTTTAGTTAGGTAGCACAACCGTGGTGGATAGGTAAAAGAATGATCTTGGTGGTAGGAAAAGGTTGTGTTGTGGAAATAAAAATTTCAGATAAAATTTGGGTGAAATGAAGTGGGGTAGCATAGTCATGGAAGGAACCATGTCTATCGTATCTTGAGGGTATCACAATTGTGTTGGGTTCCACTACTACAGTAGAGGAGGTAGGAAGGAGCTCTGAGCTGCTCTTGGCATGGACGGTTAGGGCTTCGGGCACCATGGCCATGCTGGTGAAAATGGTTGTGGTGGTTGGTCATCCTCATTCTTTATTGGAACCTGATCAAGCTTGGGGATTTCATGCTAGCAACATGGCAATGGAAAAGTATGATGACCGCTTTGGGGTTTTCGGTTTGCACTTTGATCTTCTAAGTCTTCTTTTGTGGTGGTGCTTGCTTCAAATTATTCCTTGGTCAGTTGGGGGTAGGTTAGGGAAATTTTAGGGCTCACTTAGGCCCCTCCATGGCTGGGGAAGACCTAGGACCATCGTTCTTCTATCCCTTCAATCAATAAGTGCCAAAGTACCTATAAAAACATGTAAGAGCAACCATAAATGCATTTTTGATAAAATGGTATTTACTGGTAAACAACACACATTATACCAGTCTAGATGAGACTGAGGGATAAAATAACACAAGATGGAGACTTAAAGTAGAGATCCATCATAACTCTTGACATACCCCGGGTTGGAGCACACATGTGCTAACAAAAATATTTGTGGAGGTCCTAATAGGCACACTCTTATTACACAAAACACTATCCCACAAGAACAATGGTTTGGATTATAGTATAGAGAAGGAAAGTTAAGGGTCATTGTATGAGGAGTTGGGTAGGAAGATTGCTAGGGATTGCTTATTTAGGTTCCTACAGTGAGAACTAAAGTTTTTAGGGTTTGATTGGGGGCTTGGGTCCACAAGCAAGAAATAGGAAAAGTGAGAATCAGACAGAACTTAAACATACTCGATCATTGCTAACCAAACAAACTATAAGAGATATTGAACTAAGTTAAATAAACCACTAAAAATTGAGAGTGAAAGAGATTAAGTAGCTACGATAAACTAGCAATTACATTGAAGAGACAAGTAGATAACTACAATAAGTAATTAACTAATCAATCCTAGAACAAGAACTAAGCAATAACTACTTACTCTAACAAGAACTAATTTAAGAATGAACAAAGAAAGCAAATAAACTAAACAAGCAATACATAATTAATTAGAAAGAGAGAAAATTAGATTTAAGCAAGTAAATGGGATAGTAAGGTGTTTGGTGGGATATGTAATAATCAACCGTGTCATAGGGTCCTATTCATGCAAAAATATCCAACAAGTATCTATCAAACAAAACAACAACGATCAATGTAGAGCATGAATCCTATTCTTTTAGTTGGCCATGGATGGCATGTTGGTCTATAAGGGAATTAGAACCTATTAAATCCCATCTATCCTTATAGGGTTCAATTGACTCAGGAGTTTATAGACATAGATCAATATTATCCAAGTCTAGGACTCTAGACAAGGTCTTCCTAATAAACTTAGAGTAAAGAAGTGAGATCACCTCTCTACTAATAATGGTAAACAAAATCCAATGAATAGCATCCGAAGTTAAAACTTTGACTTTATTCAATTTTAATAAAGAGTACATCAAAATTTTTCCAATAAGGGTGTACATGCTTTATACAAATAAAGGATCTAAGGTAGAGGGAAGATAAACTACATCAATATGTCTCCAATAAAATAATTTAACAAATAAGTCAATGACAGAAGGATGAACACCTTCTCCTAGTCTTAGGCTGGTTCACTGTGCTCCTATTACACACTCTGATCCTAAACCTAGGTGGTTGGGATCACCCAACAAGAGAAGAAGAAAGTATGTGTCAATTAAAGGAATAAGGACATTTAACAGTTTAAAATATGGCAAAGTAAATATTTACGATGTTAGGAGATTTCAAAAGTATGAGGAAAGTAAATAATTAAAATTTATGTTAAGTCTAATAGTAATAAAGTTGCATGCATGAGTTAATATGACTACATTAAACTAATGTAGGGCTTAGGCACCTACCTAACCTCAACCAAAACAAATAGGTGAGGGAGAGTGGTCACATTCCCAAACACCTACAAAATATATATATACAAGTTGGGAGAGTGGTCACATTTATAGGGCTCATGCCCAAACTATGGGTGGTTGTACTCATGTACACCACATTAGTTAATTAATCATTTCCAACATCATGCTAGAAAAAATTATATGGCATATTTAAGTAATTTAAAACTTTGCAAGTAGGGTTTAAGACCCTAGAATAATTGAAGTAAAGGTGACACAAGAAGCCAATAAAGAGTATAAAGGCTAAGACAATGCCTCGTTGGAAATATTAGATTTGGATATCAAAATGCTCAACTAAAGGAAAAGTGTTCAAACTCATATATAAATAGGATCACACATACACATACCTCAATGTAGAGTCCTAACCATCACTTTCATCAAACTAGCTTGTATCCAAGACAACTTTAACCTAGTTACAAATTTATACATATGGATTAGGGTTTATAAAGCATACTATGTGCGAAACTCTAATTTTGGACCTTATATGAAAACCATTGATTTAGGACTCAAAAGTTGGACCAGTTGATTACTTGGATTCTTCTAATTAAGAAAACATATTTATTTCTTAAATTTGGAGTTAAAATGAATTAGTTACATATTTTAAGGCTTTTTATATAAATTAAATGGTGTTTATAATAAATATCAAAATAGGGATGAAAATTAATGATTAAAAACCTTAATTCGTATTCCTTGTGAAAAATCCTTTCCAATGAGTTTTTTATTTGTATTTTTTCGATAAAGGCTCAATTTACTATGAATTATTAAAGAACTGACCAATGAAATTTTGAGATAAATCCAAGTGGCTAGAAATTAGCAAAAAAGAAGAGAGAAGGGGGTCGTGCCCACACTGACTTGGCCCAATCATAGGAGTACAGGTAGTGGGTCAGCGCTCGTGGGGCCTCGGTCAGGCAAAAAACAAAAGTGTTGAAATGACGAAATAACCTCACGTGAGAAATGGATGAAAAGAGGTGAAGAGGAGGGAAGAAGAGAGCAAACACCTAGGGTTATCTTCCCCTCCACCCATAATGCCATGGTTGTGAGAAGCTTTTCTATAATTTGTGGAAGTTTCGGTTGATTCTTTGATATGTGATAAAATGACGAATTGAAGGATGGAAAATGAAGAAGGGAAGGTGACAAACTCACCTGGACTGTAAATTTGTTTGTTGACCTCATCGTCAGTACGGGAAGAGTGCCTCTAGGTCAGGGTGAAGATCAAGATGGTAGTGGATGTAGGAAGAAGCTCCAGACAAATTGATGGGAAGGTTCAATTGCTTATGCTCTAGAAAAGATATCGACACTGATATTTATAGGTGGGTTGGCGACCCTTGTTCTAGACAAGTTGTCCGTGAGAGAGCTTCGATCGGTAATTTGGGCATTTCATCATATGGGGGAATTAGCAGGCGAGTAATGAATCTAAATGATTGGGGAGGAACAGTGGATTCAACACCAAAGAAATTAAGTGAAATGGTGATGAATGGACCGAGAAAATAAGTGGGGAATAAATCACTGTAAGTTGTTTCTCTCCTCACGAGTCGCTGAGTGATGAATGCATATTCATCATGGGATTCAATTATCACTTTGGGACAAATTCAACTCTATATATACTATTTCACTCATTAAATATCAAAACACATCATAATATGCAAAATTACTTAATTGATTCTATTATCAAGGTTTTAACTGAATTTATGTTGATTTAATATAGGTCCTGGCGAGGTCAAACAATCGACCCTTTTTGAGTGGAACTCACCTCTCTCATCATGGGTTTCAACCATTTGGTCTCATCAAACGGTCTCACCAAACGGTCTTGACCAAATTATTTCATCCATTCAGTCTCAAGATCGAATGGACAGATCGGTTTCAAGACCGTTTAGCGGCGAGGGATCGAGCAGCGCATTCAAGACCGTTTGCAATAGCTAGTCTCAGAAACCGTTTGGATATTTGCATGAATTCAAGACCATGAAGCAGAGTCCAGGCCACAGCCACGCCACCCTCGCCATCTGCCTTGACTTGACAACACTCTACCTCAGACCGTTTAGACACAGAAGTCACCAAGACCGAATGAGCATCATGCGAAGACCGATTGCTCGAGACTGTTTGGACTCGAGACTGTGCAGACAAGCAAGATTGATCAAAACAAAACTGATTGAGTCCCGAAACCATTCAGAAACACAAGACTGTTTGGTCATCCAAACGCTCTCCAAACCATTTATTCACCCAAATGGTCTCCCAAGACTATTTGAAGCCATTCGGTCCAAAGATCGTTTGGAGTCATTCGGTCTCAAGACCATTTGGAGCCATTCGGTCCCAAGACCGTTTGAAGCCATTCAGTCCCAAGACCGTTTGGTGCTATTCAGTCTTGAGACTATTTGCTCGCAAAACTGAATGAAGTTAAGAGACCGATCATATCAAGACCATTTGGGCACTTGCGCGAAGACCGAATGAAGATCGAATCCAAGACCGATTGGATCCTAACGGTTTCGAGACCATTTGGATCCATTCGGTTTGCAAAGACACAAGACCATTTGGTCATCCAAACAGTCTCCAGACCGGTTGGGACTTCCAAACGGTTTCCAAACCATTTGAAGACCAAACGGTCTCAAAACCATTTGAAGGACAAATGATCCACAAACCGTTTGGAGCACTATTCACAGCAAAAACGTGCCCACCTCATCCAAGCATATAAATAGGACCACAAGGGTCCTCATTTGAGCATCAGTTATGGGATGTCGACAGGCTGCTTGTACACAGGTCCGATCCAAATCCAGTGTCGTCCATGCCAGTCTCATTCCACCTACTGCCTGTGTTGCAACCAAGGAGGCTGAGGAGAGAAGGAATACAGAGCGAGGGAGACTGTCCGGTCTGTCTTGGCATCTCCCGTTTGTGCCCAGATCTGCTCCGACACGATGTAGAAGGTCGTATCTTCTTCATTGGACTGCAACTACCTTCTACACCGAGTTCATAGAGGATTTCTCTCTCTTTCTTATTCTTCTTGTTTCTCGCATCATGAGCGAGTAGTACCCTTTTGCTGGGGTGCGGGGACTAGCCCCACTGCCCATGCAAATCATGGTCTTTTATTAAACTATCCATGGCAATGTATATAACTTTCCATTTCGTTGTTAGTTGGTACGTTTGTAGTTGATTATCTACTTGCTTTCATCTTATTCTCTCCCTTATTGTGAAATCTTCTATGTATGGGATGGAATAGTGGTTTACAAGTTCGACTCCTTGACGAGAACTTCTGAAAGGATTGTTTGAGGTCATAAGTGTATGATCTGTTAGGGGACGAGACATCTAGCCTACGGTGACACTTCTGTGGTCTAAACATCCCTTAAGGAGGACCAAAGCCTTAGTTGGATTTTGTATCGTCTTGTTTATCGTCGATGTTAGTTTGTAGATCTATCACCTACTTGCTTATCAATTAATGTGGTTGACTCCCAAACTAGAAATAGAATGGAATTTCTTCGAGGTCGTAAGTGTATGATCTGTGAGGGGATGAGCCGTCTAGCCTTCGGTGATGCTTCTGTGTGCCTAACGCCTGTATAGGGGGCCCACAACCTTCGTTGAATTTATGTATCTTCAGAGCCGTAAGTAAGTGATCTGATTGGTGACGAGACATCTGATGCCTAAGGTGATGCTTACACAAACCTAATGCCCATATGGGGGGTTCTGCAGAAGCTCTATTTAGATCATTTTATCTTGTCTGGATTGTTTTCTTTGGAATGTGTTTGTGTGCGTAGCGGTGGTGAAACCCGATACCATCCCAGCGATTCCATATCATTGATCTAAGCCCAACTTTAATTCAGCTTTTACTTTCTTGCAATTAGTTTAAGTAACCTCAAATCAACCAATCATTTTAAATATTAGCCTTAACTCGAACTAGACTAGACTGAAAAAGATTCTTAAAAATGTTGTCCTTTGGGTTCGATCCTTAACTATACTGCGATAAGACTCGTCCGCTTACGGGTGGTATTATTGCACATTGGTTTTGGAAAAAGCTCGAGGATTTCAACCTCAAGTGAGTTTGTTAGTGTGATAAAATCCCACGTCAAATTCTGGCGCTATTGTCGGGGACAACGGAATCAGTTAGTCAGATCTAGTTCTTTTAAGGCTAATCTAGGATTTTTCTTTTTCTTTTTGAAAATAATCGATCATCTACTTGAATTTGACTCTACTTTGTGGATCTCATTTTCAAAATCTTTTCTATTTCAGGTACAACCGAGGCGTAGTGCATGCACCGTTCGGATAGCCGCGGACTAGCAGCAAGCTTTGATCCCAAGATAGATAGAACCTTTCATCGTCAGATTAGAGAAAATAAAGCAAGGATGGCTCAAGAAGAAGAGGTAGTCTGAAGGGTGGCTCAAGCCATCAATGAACAGAGAGAGAGAGGCTCATGCAAGAACCCATGGCTGCAGTTCAACATGAAATCCTAGCAGCTCAAGCAGCAGCGCAAGCAGTTGAACTACAAAAGGATTTTAGAGAGTTCTCAATCCTGAAAGTTGCAAATGTTCATCATCCAGTACAACCTCCTCCTATCAACACTACTAATTTCGAGATAAGAGCGCATTGGATCACCCTACTTCAAAATAACCCTTTCTATGGAAAGCAAGGAGAAGATATCCAAGAACATATTTTGAGATTTATTGATCTATGTGCCATGACAAAACAAAATGGAGTCACAGATGATGCCATTAGACTCTGTCTCTTCAAGTATTCCCTTGCTGATAGAGCCATAAGTTGGTAAAATTCGTTGCAAAGTGAAATACCCATCACCACCTGGGAACAACTCCAAAATGTAATTCTAGAAAAATTCTACCCTCCATCTGTTACCTATGAAATTAGAGGGCGGATAAAAAATTTCACTCAAGTACCTGGAGAAACCCTCGCTGAAGCTTGGGATAGATACAAAGAGCTTCTACGCAAGTGTCCACACCACGGAATTGCCAAGGACCAACTCATTGAGATTTTCTATAGGGGTGTCGATGATGATATTAAGAGATTCCTCGATTCCTCGTCTGGAGGAAACTTCATGCATCAAAGTTATGACAACGCATGGAGACTCGTCACCCTAGGAGCAGAAAATCAAGACAATTGGGGTAGATCTGTAGGAAAAGGAGTTTTGAAAGTAGCTATGGCCGAAGATACTCCCGAGTACAAGTCTATCGCTGAAACCTTGAAACTCTTAGTTGCCAAGCAAGACCATATTGAATCATCTCTTGCTGCTATTGGAAGAAGACATTCACCCACTCGACAACCAGAACACGTCAAGTCCACTTCCCTATTCTGTGAAGCATGTAAGAGCACTGATCATTCCACTTTATCATTTAATGTTCTCTATGATGTTGTTCTGAGCAATGTATGTGGCCAAGGAGATAATGGTCATATGGAAAACCTTAATGCTATCAACACCATTCATGGTCAAAGTTATTACAATCCAAATTAGAATAGGAATTATCCTGGTTTTCAATATGGAAACCCCTCTAGAGCAGTAAACTCGCATCAATTTGGTTCAAACAATCAACCAAGGGACCCACCAGGATTCCAGTATAATCAACAACATAATTTTGGGAATCAAGGAAATTTCAAGGGGAACTTTCAGAATAGGAACTACAACAATTACCAAAACAACTCTCAGTACCAGAATCTTAATCAACAGCAAGGATAGAAAACAGGTCCAGTTTCTCCTAACGACAAGCTATCATCCATTGAAAAGATGTTGCAAACGCAGCAAACCATGATAGCTAACTAACAAGCTCAGCAGAAGGCTATTGAATCTCAATTAGCTCAACTCATAGCTAGCATAAAGCCACCTACTGGAGTCTTTGATGGCCAACCCGAGAACAATCCTAAGCATCGTAAACAGTTGAAGGCAGTCACCACTAGGTTAGGGAAAGACTATTTGGATCCCCCTAAAAAGACACCTATGGTTATTACAGACGAGGATGAACCTGTGAGTGCCCTAGACTCAACAACACAAGAGACTCTATCAAAATAAGATAAGTCAGAACAAGGAAATTTTGAGAAGCCTGCTCAAGAAGATGAAGAAATTGAAACTCCAAAACCTGATATCCATGTGTACAAACCTCGTATACCTTTTCCATCCCGTCTAAGGAAAACAAAGCTTGACACCATATTCAATAAGTTTAAAGAAGCTATGAAGAAACTTCATGTTGATATACTCTTTTTGGATGCTTTGGCTGAGATACCGGCATGGACAAAGTACTTAAAGTCACTCCTCACCAGGAAGTATATAACTGAAGAGTATGAGACAGTAAAACTGGCTACAACTACATCTGATATCATATTGAGAAAGATGCCCAAGAAACAAAAAGACCCGGGATCCTTTGGAATTTCATGTCACATTGGCGACTCATCATGCAAGAAAGGATTGTCAGATCTCGGTGCAAGCATCTATATTATTCCACTTAGCCTATGCAAAAGAGTAGGATTTTCCGAATTGCTTCCTACTGGCATGACTATACAACTTGCAGACAATTTGATAAAACATCTATTAGGAATCCTCGAAGATGTCCCAGTAAAGGTAGGCAAGGACACATATGTTCCATGTGACTTTGTCATTATGGACATAAAAGAAGACGCCAGATATCCTCTCATCTTTGGTCTTCCATTCCTCGCCACTGCAAGAGCCCTGATTGATGTTGAAGCTGGTACCTTACTGCTTAGATTAGGCAAAGAAACTCTCGAATTCAAGGTTTTTGAAAGTATGAGAAGACCAAGTATGCAAGAAGAATTATATCTTATTGACTGCATCGAGCAAATGTCACTTCTGACTCAAGAGCATCATGAATCAGACGATCCTTTAGAAGTTATTCTAACGAACCCGTCAGTTGATGAACCAATTGACGGACAAGTAAAAGATTGCATCAAATCCCTCGACTCCGCTAAAGAAGATGATGAAGCCACTAGTGAAGAACTCAAAGTTATGGAAGCTACAGAAGAAACATGTGAAAAACCAGAGGCTCTCGAAATGAAGCCCCTGCCCGAGGGACTAAATTATGTGTTTTTGGATGATCTCAAGGTTTGTCCTATAATAATAAACTCTGATCTTACAACCGAACAAGAAGATAAACTCCTGAAAGAATTGAAGGAAATAAAGAAAGCCATCAGTTATAAAATGAGTGACCTCACTGGGGTCAGCCAAGCGTTGTGTATGCACAAGATCCCTATGATGGAAGATCACAAGCCTACTATTGAGCATCAATGGAAATTGAATCCAAATATGAAGGAATTGGTCCATTGTGAGGTCATTAAACTGCTCACTACTGGAATAATCTATTTGATATCAGATTCGCCATGGGTGATCCTAGTGCATGTAGTCCCAAAGAAAGGTGGAATAATTGTTATACGAAATGAGAATAATGAACTCATCCCCACTCGAATAGTCACAGGGTGGAGGATGTGCATAGATTATAGAAAATTGAACAAGGCAACTCGAAAAGATCATTTTCCAATGTCGTTCCTTGATCAGGTCTTAGAAAGGTTGGCTCACCAAGAGTATTTCTATTATCTTGACGGTTACTCTAGATTCTATCAAATACCAATACATCCAGATGACCAAGAGAAAGCTACTTTTACCTGCCCATTTAGAACATACACATTTAAAAGTGTCGTTTGGCCTCTGCAATGCACCTGCAACTTTCCAACGTTGCATGGCTGCCATATTTGTCGGTCTCACCAAAACCATTATGGAGGTTTTTATGGATGATTTTTCTGTATACAGAGATTCATTTGATTCATGTCTTAAGCACCTCTACCTGGTCCTCAAACATTGTGAAGAAGCACATCTCGTGCTAAATTGGGAAAAGTGTCATTTTATGCTAAAAGAAGGCATTGTCCTCGGTTATAGGGTCAGCAATAGAGGAATTGAAGTAGATAAAGCCAAGATTGAAGTGATTTCTAAACTGGCTATTCCAACAAATGTAAAAGAAGTTAGTGCTTTCCTAGGACATGCAGGATTTTATAGAAGATTCATAAAAGATTTCTCCAAGATAACGAAGCCAATGACGAATATATTACTAAAGGATATTGATTTCAATTTCAACGAAGAATGTGTGAAGAGTTTCAATAACTTGAAGAATTCTCTCACAACAACACCCATCATTAGAGCTCCCGACTGGGACCACCCTTTTGAAATTATGTGTGATGCCAGTGACTATGCTGTGGGCGCTATTTTAGGGCAATATATAGAGAAGAAACAGTATGTGATCTATTATGCATCGAAAACTCTCGATGAAGCCCAGAGGAATTATGCAACTACCGAGAAAGAACTTCTAGCAGTCGTGTATGCCTTTGACAAGTTCAGATCCTACCTAATTGGTTCGAAGGTCATTGTCTACACAGACCACGCTTCCATTCGTTACCTTCTGGCAAAGAAAGATGCAAAACCCAAGTTGATTAGATGGATTCTCCTATTATAAGAATTTTATTTAGAGATAATAGATAAAAAGGGTACAGAAAATGTGGTAGCATATCACCTCAGTCGCATCCACACTCTAGATACCGAGAAGATTCCGATTAATGATTCCCTTCTGGATGATCAACTAATGAAGGTCTCAGAAGTTATACCGTGGTACTCAGATTTTGTGAACTACCTCACTGTTGGGGTTATTCATGCTCAATGCACCGGAAATACAGTGAAGAAATTTATGCATGATGTGAAACGGTACTATTGGGATGAACCGTACCTTTTCAAAATATGTGTTGATGGCCTGTATAGATGATGTATTGCCGAAGAAGAAGCTCAACTTATTTTAGAACAATGTCACTCAGGACCAGTGGGAGGACATATGAGCTCTAAAAAGACTGCCTTGAAGGTTTTGCAATGTGGATTCTTCTGGCCAACCATATCCAAAGATTCCTACGACTTTGTCCTATCATGTGACAAATGTCAAAGATCAGACAATATAACAAAGAGAGATGAGATGTCACTGAATCTATGGAAAGAAGTAGAGATATTCGATGTTTGGGGGGTGGACTACATGGGTCCTTTCCCATCTTCTCATGGATTTTCATACATCCTAGTGGCGGTGGACTATGTCTCAAAATGATTTGAAGCCATACCAACCATCACTAGTGATTCCAAACCAGTCATCAAATTATTCAAGGATACTATTTTTCCCCGTTTTGGTGTCCCACGCACGGTGATATCTGAGGGAGGTTCCCATTTTCTTGAAAGAAGCTTTGAAGCATTGCTAAGAAAGTATGGTGTTACTCACAAGGTAGTCTCACCTTACCACCCACAGATAAGTGGATAGGTGGAGGTTTCTAATCGTCAACTCAAGAGTATCTTAAAAAAGACAGTAGGCTGCAATCGAAAAGATTGGTCGGTGAAAATCAACGACGTATTATGGGCCTATCAAACTGCTTATAAAACTCCCCTCGGGACTACACATTTTCGATTAATATATGGACATGATTGCCACCTTCCAGTCGAACTGGAACACAAGGCATGGTGGGCAATTAAAAAATTGAACTTTGATATGAAAGAAGTAGGCCAAGCCAGGATTCTACAACTCCAAGAGCTGGATGAATTCAGGATGATAGCTTATGAGAATGTACGAATCTACAAAGAACGCACAAAACTTTGGCACGATGGACATCTGAAAAGAAAAGACATACAAGTGGGAGACCAAGTTTTTCTATTCAACTCAAGGTTGAAGTTATTCCCAAGAAAACTCCGCTCACGCTGGTCTGGACCTTACATTGTCAAAAGCATCTCTCCACATGGTGCTTTCTCTTTATGGAGTGAAAAGTCAGGCGAATTTATGGCAAATGGTCACTGTTTAAAGAGATACTTCACCTCTACTGAAATAGGCACCGAAGCAATGTTGGAACTCATCAACTCAAAGGATCCACTGTAAAGATGAAGGATCCAGTTGAGCCATTGACATAAAATAAAGGCGCTTGTCGGGAGGCAACCCGATCAATAAATTTGTTTTACTTTTCTTTTCAAAATAGAATGTTTCTTCGATTTTTCTTTTACCTTCTAGTTAATTTTTCATTAAATAAAATTCACATCATGAGATGCTAGTTTAAGATCTAATTTCACCTTACCCTTGAGATTTTTAGGTAAGAGGATGCGCACTGACTGGAACGCAACCACATCCGGTGGTCAATCTGGCATGAACTTTCCCCTCCATCTTCGATTTAGGGTTTTCTCGGGACGAGCAAATCACTAATTTCAGGGTGGAGGGTGGGTGGTACGTACCTCACTTTCCACCTACACCCATCCTTTTCATACTTAAGTTTTCTCTGTCACATTCTTTTTCAAATTTTCAAAATTTTCAATTTTTTTAAAAAGTCTTCCAAAGAAATTGAACAGATACTTGATGAATTTTTGACACTTCCTATTTCATTAAATGTCACCAACTAACCTGCTATGCATTTTGAATCATTATACTCTCCTTATTCAAAGTAGATCCTCAAAAGGACCACTTTTTGAAACAAAGCCTTTTGATTGAAATCATCTTGTGAAGCTGATGATTCCTAATGTCATGATACTTTTACAAAATTGATAAGTGTCTATTGAACTGATAGGGATCAAACATGTCGTGCTTCCTAACTAAGTAGTGGAACAATGACATGGAATCCCCGCTGGAGCCTCATCAAGCCATTTCTTGAGCAGAGTATGATCAAGAGAACGACCTGGTGCACTGAATTGTAAACCAAGTTGCATTCTGATTTGAACTCTCTTCTACACTTCTTCCACCATCTTCGTACCCCTCCATCCATCAAAAAGAAAAAAAATAGCCAAAATATTGCCAAACCTTAAGTTCGGGGTGGCACACCACTTCCCTCTATATCCGCTTCTTCCATACCCCTCGCAAATAAATAGGGGCGTACCACCAAATATGCAATCTCGAGTCGAATAGAGGAGAGATTTGCAAACAAAAAGATGCCAAAGCGCACACAAAAAGTAATGCAATCTCGAGTCGAATAGAGGAGAGATTCACACAAAAATGCAATACATGAAATTGCATATAAAATAATAAAAGTCTCGAGTCGAATAGAGGAGAGATTTATTTCTTCCTTCCATACCACCATTCACTCTGTTTTCTACCTAATGGCACAATGAATGCCCCCATTATCCTGAAAAACACCAGTGTCAGATCAGATGCACACTTGTTGTTCTGCGAGTGTCTCTGGATTTTTACAAAACTCTTCAACATGCTTGTTGTCGGAAAAAGTGAGGAGGAAGTGAGATTGGAAAGCAAACTCAGGAATGAAGATATTGTAAGATGTGTTCTGTGGTCTCAGGAAGTTGAGATGCTTAGTCATATTGAGCGGAAAAGAAACAATTGTGATGTGAAGAGGAAGCAATCACATGATCGAAAGTATCCATTTGGCGACTGTTTCAGATTTTGTGTTACTCGAGGACGAGCAACGTTTAAGTTCAGGGTATTTTGATGAATGCATATTCATCATGGGATTCAATTATCACTTTGGGACAAATTCAACTTTATATATACTATTTCACTCATTAAATATCAAAACACATCATAATATGCAAAATTACTTAATTGATTCGTTGATCAAGGTTTTAACTAAATTTATGTTGATTTAATACAGGTCCTGGCGAGGTCGAACAATCGACCCTTTTTTGAGTGGGACTCACCTCTCTTATCTTGGGTTTCAACCATTCGGTCTCATCAAACGGTCTCACCAAACGGTCTTGACCAAACGATTTCATCCATTTGGTCTCAAAACCGAATGGACAGATCTATTTCAAGATCGTTTAGCCACGAGGGATCGAGCAACGCATTCAAGACCATTTGCAACAGCTAGTCTGAGAAACCGTTCGGATATTTGCATGAATTCAAGACCATGAAGCAGAGTCCATGCCACACCCACACCGCCATCACCATCTTCCTCGACCCGATGGCACTCTACCTCAGACTGTCTAGACGCAGAAGTCACCAAGATCGAATGAGCATCATGCGAAGACCGTTTGCTCGAGACCATTTGGACTCGAGACCGTGCAGACAATCAAGATTGATCAAAATAAAACCAGTTGAGCCCCGAAACTGTTCAGAAACACTAGACTATTTGGTCATCCAAACGGTCTCCAAACCGTTTAGTCACCCAAATGGTCTCCCAAGACCATTTTGAGCCATTCGGTCCCAAGACCGTTTGGAGCCATTCGGTCCCAAGACCGTTTGGTGCTATTCAATCTCGAGACTGTTTTCTTGCAAAACCGAATGAAATTAAGAGACATATCATATCAAGACCATTTGGGCACTTGTGCGAAGACCGAATGAAGATCGAATCCAAGACCGAGTGGATCCTAACAGTTTTGAGACCGTTTGGATCCATTCTGTTTGCAAAGACACAAGACCGTTTGGTCATCCAAATGGTCTCCAGACCGGTTGGGACTTCCAAATGGTTTCTAGACCGTTTGAAGACCAAACAGTCTCAAAACCGTTTGAAGGACAAACGATCCCCAAACCGTTTAGAGCACTATTCACAACAAAAATGTGCCCACCTCATCCAAGCCTATAAATAGGACCACAAGGGTCCTCATTTGGGCATCAGTTATGGGACGCCGACAGGCTGCCTATATACAAGTCCGATCCAAATCCAGTGTCGTCCACGCCAGTCTCATTCCACCTACTGCCCGTGTTGCAACTAAAGAGGTTGAGGAGAGAAGGAATACAAAGCGAGGGAGACTGTTCGGTCTGTCTTTGCATCTCCCATTCACGTCCATATCTTCTCCGACATGATGTAGAAGGTCATATCTTCTTCACCGAGCTGCGACTACCTTCTACACCGAGTTCATGGCAGATTTCTCTCTCTTTCTTATTCTTCTTATTTCTCGCATCATGAGCGAGTAGTACCCTTTTGCTGGGGTGCAGGGACTAGCCCCGCTACCCATGCAAATCATGGTCTTTTGTTAAACTATCTATGGCAATGTATATAACTTTCCATTTCATTGTTAGTTGGTACGTTTGTAGTTGATTATCTACTTGCTTTCATCTTGTTCTCTCCCTTATCATGAAATCTTCTATGTATGGTATGGAATGGCGGTTTACAAGTTTGACTCCTTGACGAGAACTTCTGAAAGGATTTCTTGAGGTCGTACGTGTATGATCCGTGAGGGGACGAGACATCTAGCCTACGATGATGCTTCTGTGGTCTAAACATCCCTCAGGGAGGACCACAACCTAAGTTGGATTTTGTATCATCTTGTTTATCGTCGATGTTAGTTTGTAGATCTATCACCTGCTTGCTTATCAATTAATGTGGTTGACTCCCAAACTAGAAATAGAATGAGATTTCTTCAAGGTCGTAAGTGTATGATCCGCGAGGGGATGAGCCATCTAGCCTTCGGTGATGCTTCTGTGTGCCTAACGCCTATATAGGGGGCCCACAACCTTCGTTGAATTTCTATATCTTCGGAGACGTAAGTAAGTGATCTTGTTGGTGACGAGATATCTGATGCCTAAGGTGATGCTTACGCGAACCTAACACTCATATGGCGGCTCTATTTGGATCATTTTATCTTGCCTGGATTGTTTGCTTTGGAATGTGTTTGCATGCGTAGCGGTGGTGAAACCCGATACCATCCCAGCGATTCCATATCATTGATCTAAACCCAACTTTAATTCAGCTTTTACTTTCTTGCAGTTAGTTTAAGTAACCTCAAATCGACCAATCGTTTTAAATATTAGCCTTAACTCGAACTATACTAGACTGACAAATATTATTAAAAATATCATCCTTTGGGTTCGATCCTTAACTATACTGCAATAAGACTCATCCTCTTGTAGGTGGTATTATTTTACATTGGTTTTGGTAAAAGCTTGAGGATTTCAACCTCGAGTGAGTTTGTTAGTGCGATAAAATCCCACGTCACTGAGGTAGATGATGACTTTTAGAGCGTCAGATCAAAAATTGACGGCCCGCATTTCCCACACCTTAGCCAAGTAATGTGTGACACAAATAATAACGGAACTTTAGTTTAAATGTGGGATATAAATGAAATCAATTTAAAACTATATTTAAAAGTATATTCCATTCTTGTTTAATTTGTTTGAAGGGTCAAACATTGACCAAATTGTCTCAAATTTGGACCATAGACTAATATTAATGCTATGTAATTAGATCTCATTTTATACACAATATGGCTCATAAATCATATATTGTTTATTAATCCTAATATTAATGCATTAAAGGGTGAATTAACTTAAAATACTCTTCTAATGAAATCCTTGGGTGAAATTTGAGAAAACCAACATATACTATTTTCAACATCCATGTCTCACCACAATATTCCATTTTAATGTTTTATTGCCACTTAGGAGGAGAGAAAAAAGAAAAGAGGATTATTCTCTCATAAACTAACTCAATTCCATATTATTTGTCATTTCTTGTCCCAAAAATCCATACAAACTCCAAATTAATATAATCTACTAAATATCTCTCATAAATGGTCATTTTGCATTATTAGACTCTGATTTAAAACACTAGTTGAGATATTTGTGCAAAAAACCATTCATTGAAATGAATGTGGGTCAAATATAATTCACATCATTAAGTATTGCTCAATTTCAACATTGAGGACAAAGAGGATAGAAAAGATAGGGAATTTTATGAAAAAGGACAAAAAAGACATGAAGAAAATAAAATCTTTAAAATGGTTAAATTGCAAATAAACCTAAGATTCAGTATGTTACACTTAGGGGCAAGGAATTATGTAAAGTATAGGTGAAGGGTGTTTCACCTCCCATTATCTCCAATTTACAACAAAGCAAGCCTATTTTCTAAGTATATATGGAAGAGCACATCTAGTCACTTATATATCTCATATAGGGTTAGTGGAATAGAGTGACAATAGAAATACAAAGAAAGTCACTAAGGTCCTCTAGGAAACTTAGGAATTTTACCTCTGAAAAGACAAAATTCACTCATATCCCTATACTTTAGGTGATTCCACAGCTAAAAAACCATAGAAAGAGGTAGGGAAAGAGAAAAAGAAATAATATAACATCGGACAAAAAATAAGAGTTTGACACAAAGATATTTTCCACCAAGATATATAGTTATATATCTTTGCCCCTAAATATCCCAAAAGGAGACTTAGCTACTCATGATCAAGAAAATAAAAAAAAGGAAAGAGAGGGTAGAAGTTGCATAGGTGATATAATGGTTACTTTCCACCACGATCATCTTAGCCAAAACGGGCACGGTGGCCTGAGCCCATCCTACTTAAGTAATAGAAATAGGGGAGGTAACCATGACCATGAAAAGGTTACATACCATAACTCCAAGCTCCTCCCAACCTTTAATTCATTGTCCCCAAGCTCCAAGCAAGGTCCATAACCCTCAAAGAGCCTTCATCCATCTCCAGCTCATCATTCCACTCCATTACCGCCTTCTTATCTCCACATACATCCCAAATTTTCCCAGCTCACTAAAAACCCTAAAAATTGTACCCCTCCTTCAAATCTACCCCAAACATTGCAATTATGAAGGAATTTACAAAGAAACTGAAGGAGTGAGTGAAATAAGTCTTTAAATCCACCACTGATACTAAAGATCACAAAAAGAAAGCCTCCAAAGTCCCTTCATCATACCAAAGATCTACTTCATCTCCCTCAATCTCCATCTTCACTCTACGCCCACTCAACATCCAGGAGCCATTTTCATCTTCACTCATCTTTTAGCCATCATACATCAGATCCTAGATATCATGGAGAGCAAGGAGCAATGTCAAAAACTAAGTTGAACAACTTCATCAAATCAATTTAGGTTGAGGCTATGACTTGGCCTATGAGAGGGAAACAAGTTGTGACTCTATCATCTTCATGTGCACCACTATAGTCCACTACATCACAACACTCTAGATCCTCCATGCAGCCCCGATCCACACAACAATTGATAAGAAGAAGGTTTCTCATAGAAGTGGAAGAAGAAGATCAACCTATTGAAATGGTGCCCCTCAACTTGGATAAGAAGTTTAGAGTCCCACGCATATGAAGATGAAGAACAAGAAGGTGCTGATATGGAGGAAGAGCTGATTAATATGGTTTCTCAATAGGAGGTTGAATGGTTAAAACACCTAGGAAAGCACCCTGAAGAGGTTTCTTTGGGGAGGTGAGCAAGAAGAAAGATCATAGTGAGACCCCTTCTCCCAAGGTATTTTACTAGGAGGGTGATTTCTACTAGGTATGCATGTACATCCATAATGCCAACATATAGACTAATTTCTACTTAAAGGACTTCATGGATTCATGTGGTATGCAAAAAGCTCTAACTAATGTTTAGGAACCATATGTGGAAACCACACATCAAAATTTTTAGTTACTTAAAGAAGTCAAGTACTAAGGTAAGGATATAATTAGATTCGGATTGGGTGATTATACATATGTTTTAACAACCTCCCATCTCAATTAGATATTTTCACCCACACCTCATATTGCAAAAGAAATTTGATATTGGGTGCACAGAAAATAATTCAAGGCTCAACTATTGAACTACATGAAGTGGTTTTCCGATCAACATACCTTCACACTAGGAAATTCCAAGACGAGTGGTTACATAACGCTTCTATTAGGAACATCTAGAATGTTTGAGCAAAACCATATTTCTCTAGTACAAAAATCAGGGATGTTGATTCCAAAAGACCTATTTGTGACATCTTGGATGATAAAAGTTAAGTTTGTAAACATAGGGGCAATGATGATTGATCACTTGAAGTCATTCCATTCTGAGAGTAAAATGCCTTCATCATGGGACGGATTGTGAGTAGTATTTCCTTGGTTGAGGATGTGTTGTAGAGGGCCTCAAAAATCTGAAGGAACACAGTTTGTGGGTTTGAACTACCTCGCATTATCCTACATTATCTCCTTAGGGAATAATAAGATCATATGCAATGTCACCATAGAGATGCCTAACACCAATGCTCTTGTTGCCGACATAGGGTACATGGCATATTTTATGGAGCTACTTGCACAGTGCGACGTGAGCATCCTAAAGATGAATACAAGGCACCATCAATTGATCTTGTAGAAGGAGAAGGAGAGACACATGTGTCAGAGCAGCTGCAATGCATACAGGTCGGCCTCACAAGAAGAAGAGAAGACATTGATGATGTGTATCAACTTCCAACAAATGCATATGATGTCCATCATTCAGACACATCTAAAGGGGATTCACCAGACTCAACCACATGTGTGGCTTGATCAGTAGCAATTGCACCACCAGGTCAACCACATGTACCATTTCCAACCTACACAAGTGTACGGGAACCCCAATGTGGGGAGGACTTCTGGGAAGCATTACAATGTTATCTCGATACATATAACCTCCACATATTGACCATTGGGCACATTACTACCCGTTCCCTCCATCCCTGGCAGGAACACCGGATCCACCACCACCACAATAATGATAACACCCTATCACTTCTGATATTTTATTTCATGCTGAGGACATCATGTTTAAAAGCTTTGGGTGGTAGGACGGTACGCTGGGGAAGAGAGAGAGAGAGAGAGAGAGTTGATAGGGTGGTTTCCATAACCATCCCGAGGTGGAAAACAAGCGTGAGGCATTGATCTTTGATCCCGCGGTCATCAAGCCAAGTGACATATATGAAAGTTCAGGTCAAAGACCCCTAATGGAGGAAATTTCAAGTCGTCACACATGTCAAAGCGAATGCTCTTATGAGATAAACATATATTTTTTTCTTCTTTCCAATCATATTAAAATAATAACTAAGAATATTTTTAATGATTTAAGGACAGTATAGTGGTTATTATTGATAGAAGAATGATTTGTGGACTTTTATAATGAGTAAATGAATATTCATAACTTTTTATTTACTATGCAGAGATGTTTATTTGAAATTCAGTCATTGAGCTGAAGTTGCTAACCTTTTTGGCAATGATTGACTCTATTTCATTAAAACAAATAAAGTTGGTGAGGGGAATGGAACAAATGCCACATGCGCGTCTATAGTGACCTCTAACCAACCTCGCAAACAACGACACTGCAACTGACCATTCTTTTCTAAGTCAATATCGCTCCGTGCCTACTCCACTAACGCCTAGTTCTGTTGAACCTACTACATCATGCATGCGCAAAAAATTAAGGAACGAAGAGGATGCTGTTCGAGTTCACGACTGTTGGGATTATCCTGGATGAACAGCTAGCTTTCTCTTATTACAATCTTGAGTATACTTCAGACGACATCTGCTACAAAAACAAATCTTGTACATTTGATAAGAAAGAGAAAAAAAACGCTGCCAACGAATATCACCCTGTCCGAGGACCTTGGGAAAGAAGAAAAAAACTGCCTGTTCCAGCATGCAGTGGTTGTGACGTTGTTTTCATCTTCGTCGGCTCCCTGCTTCAGTTGTCGGCGAAGTAAAATTAGTGGCTGAGGAAGACGGCAAATTATCCTCCGTTTGGTTGTTGAGACAGAATTCGAACTCGGAATCGTTGTTGTTGCTTGACGATTTCCTGTTCTCGATTGTGAAATGTGCGAGCTGCCCAGTGGGCGAAACTAGCTTCAGATTCTCTGCGCAAAGGTACTCCTCAGAGGACAATTTCTCGGTTTCCCTGAAATAGTCGTGGACAAAGACGTCCACCACTTTGCTTCCTCCGGCCGCAGCGGCGCCGCTCCTGGCTAGGACGCCGGCTGTGAAGATGGCGGCCATCCTGCCGGGAGCATCGGGGCTGTAACCAGATGGCCCGTCCACGAGGATGACATCCCACGCGATGTCGTAGATATAGTTCGGAAGGTCGCTGATGCCCAGGTGGCAGTCGGAGAACAAGAGGTTCTGAACCGGCCTGCAGTCTGTACGGCGAAGCTCCCTGGTGGCAGCCATGAGGGACTCCAGGTCGCGGACCTTTGTTGCGTACGCGACGTCATAGGCCTCGATATGGGCGTCGGGGTGTCGGGACTCAAACAGGGAAATGAAGTAATCACTCTCGTCAACGAAGACGGTGCGGCCGCCGTGGTTGAGTGAACGCCAGAGAAGCGCTTCGTGGCTGAGACCGAACACGAGGAGGTTGCATGGGGATCGCCTGCGGATTGCTGCGGACAGGGCGAGGAGGTCGCCGTCGCGCATCTTGGATGTGGAATTCGAGGTGAGCGCGTAATGGACCAGGGCGTCAAGGACGGGGTCAAGGGATGCAGAAGGTACCGGAGTAGTTTCAGCCCTTGCCGTCGTGGTGGGGGTCGGCATGGCAACAACGTCGAGCAACTGGTGGCGGGTTGTGGTGGTTGTCGTGCGGGTGAACACGGTGAGGAGAGAAAAGATGGTTAAGAAGGAAACTAAACCTAGTAGCCATAGCCGGTTCTGAGTACTGCTGCCGAGGGAAGCGCCCGGAGTGGACGCGGAGGAGGCGTTTGTTTGCTTTTGGCCGGGAACCGGTGTGGTCTGGAAGAGAGGGAGCTTCATGGTTGGCTCAATAAAACTCTGTCTCTCTCTCTACCTGGATCTCTGTCCTCGCTTGTCTTGTCGGTGCATTGTGCCTTGCATATATATGGTGTGCAGACGCTTATGCTCGGCCAAACCGAACTAGAATCCTCTTTGAAAATGTGCTCGTGACCAATTACATGGGATTTTGTTAAAAGAGAATTACAAGGAAAGCGATGCATTCACCACCGGTGATTGTTTATTTTATAATCAAAAGTGGGACTCCTTGAATTAGAAACCACTTAATCTTTTTGTTGACAGCTGACGTTTCTAGTTTGGTATTTAGACCTTATTCGGGATGACATCATAGAAACTAATAAAACTAAGTCAAGACTTCTATATCTAAGAGGAAAGTTTGTTGGCACTAATTCATGGGTCTTATCATACATCAATGTCTTGGCATGTCATCTATGATTCATATCTGATTATGGAACTTACT